>CM061163.1:5065989-5540989 GCA_030710495.1 Labroides dimidiatus
GTCAGAAGTTAATGAAGAATAATCTATAATCTATGGTCTATGGTATGATCTCTGCTCTGAATGGACGCATCACAGCTGTGGCATCCAGCAAAAAAAGGATGGCTGCGAATTAGCTGCGACATGCTGGACCAGCCACACAGCAGGACCACAACAGAGTGGATCCAGTGTTAGTTGACACATTGACTTGAATAGAAACCTATTTGATTCTGTGCCGTGACAGAGCAGAGTCGGACTGGAGACACACCTGGTGTATTTCAGCCGTTATTGTGGATTTGGACTTACTTACAGTTGTTACTGGGTTATGACCATAGACTAAAAAAAAATTGTATGTCATCTCGCTCAGCTCGAAGTGAGATCTCCACAAAACTGCTCCCCCTGGTGGCTGGCTGCAGTATAGGTCAAAAACTCCGCCTCTCTGTTCATTTCAAATGGGCTGTGGTCAAACTTTAAAAAATTATAACACCTCATAGAAATGTTTCTCTCCTCCGTATGCTGTGGTGATATTTAGATACTTTTAGGCTGCATTGTGTTCAAGTTTTTGGCATTAAAACTGTACGGTAAAAGTCAGAGCCGTGCTGCTCATTCTGTATACAGTCTATGGTTTTCACCAATCAGGATCAAGTATTTGGTTTTAGTTCCAGGATTCAAATTAGAGTAATTTTACCAACACTGGGCTAAACATACTTTAAAACAAAACAGTAATTAACCTATCAAACGTAAATTTGGCTTGTTCAGCTTATTATTCATCAAAATGCTAAAGACAAACATGAATCTGAATAAAACAGGTAGTGTGAAGAAAGGAGGCGAGTTTTGAACCCCTTCGCTAACAGCTACAGGGGGCCTACCTGTCAGTCAGGTGAGCTGTGCCTCTGATTGGGCAGACTGTGAGTCTTAATACCATCCTGTAAAGAGCAACTTCTCTGAATTGGTGAGTATATGGTTTCTGCTGCAGCCCAAGTGGCTGCTGGGTGAACTGCAGTTTTTAACATTCCTGTATCAGCTTCATACATATTTAGACCACAGATTGTTACTTAGTTTTCACGCAGAGACTCAGTTCCTATTAAAGAAACACTCCAGAAGGTGAAGCTTTTAACTGCAACATTTCAGAGAAACCTAAAAAAGCTGCCCTCCAACCCTCCCCATGCATGTTCCATATTGTCATTCAAGTGTTTACAACACACACACACACACACACACACACACACACACACACACTGATGGTAAGACCTCCCTTCACTACTCTTCTCTGCCAATGGACTCCAGACCAGCTGCTTCACTTTGGGAAAGAGCCAGCCTCCTATTAATAAAACCAAGCGTGGTAGTGTTGGCCTCTCTCACTCTGATGCTCGATATCAGTGCAGTTTTTAAAAACAATGTTTACTAGAACACATTTGCTTGAATGTTTAAGTACAAAGGGCTTAATAAAATCACAAGCTCCTTTATCTTAATCCATATTTTTTCAGTTACGATCAGAGTTACAAGATGAGAAATAAACAAGAATAAAACACACACCCTGCCTCACAGCGTTCGCTCTTTTTCTCTCCCTCTGTTTGTGATTGGTTGAAAAGGTTAAGTCCTTTAAAAGCAGAATTCATAACTTTCAACTTTTTTTCTGACTCTGGATGTACTCTGCTTCTGCATTGCTCGTAAATGCCTTTTGTGGTTTTTCAAAGAAGAGGACAAAGAAAATCAAGAACTCACTGAACTCTTATTCAAGCAGCCTCCCCCTTCCCTCCATCAGTTTCTTTCACCCGCCTCCCCTCCTCTCTCCTCCCTCCGTCTCCGTCCTCTTACATTATGCAGCAGAGCTCTGGCAGAACGGCTCAAATGATTACTTCATTTTCTTGTCACTTTTCCCTCAGAAGCACTGATTTGATCAAATGAACGGGATAAAGCGCTGTGGTTGAATCCTATCTAATTATTTTTGATGATCAGCAGCCAGAGGAGATAAGAGACGTGGCTGCAGCTCTTCATTTTAGTCCTGCATCATACAATTTAATTAGAAACCTGAGAGTTGCAGCATGTCTTCATTTTTATGATGCATGCACACATTTTGCACTTTTTCACTTCAATACATACGACAAAGAAACAGAACTTCACACTTCTAACACAAACATGTGATCCTATTTTTTGACATAGAAAAAAAAGGGAGGATTGATAAAAGTATAATTTGGTATGAATTTGATTTCAGGAGCAGAATGTAACTTGTTTCTGTCTTGTATGTATCAGTGGATGTTCTCTACAGATCTCCACTAAAAGGTATCTTCAGATAGTTCATTTTCGCTTCAGTACAACAGTTTAATTATTTTAAATCCTGAGTCAAACACTGATCGACTGCAGGACAAGAACGGAGAAGCAAACACAGTCTGACGTGAAACCAAACACATCTCCATGCCTCAGCGCGCCAAAAAAATTCTCAATTTCTCCAACTTTGGCACCGTTTCTGACTGCGTTGCCAAACAAATGGGAGTGCCTGAAGGCCAGTTTAGCCCTGCTTGGCCTCTCTCAGTCTGATTTAGCATCAATCAGTGTGCTTAGTCCTAAAATCGCCCACTTCTCCTGCCTGTTTATTCCACACGGCATATGTTGTATCTCTATCTCACCCCTGCCACTTACTCTGCCTCACCACCCACATACAGCAGAGTTGTCACTTTGCACAAGATGCTGACGCGAGTGTGTGTGTGTGTGTGTGTGTGTGTGTGTGTGTGTGTGTGTGTGTGTGTGTGTGTGGTGTGGTGTTGGCTGTGTGCATATAATCAGTGTTTGTTTCATTGTATGTTCAGGCCGTGCAGGTGTGTGAGTATGAACGTGTTTCACTTCCTTTCTGATGTAACTGTGTGCACCTGCCTGACTTAACCTGTCACCAACATGTGTGTGTGTGTGTTTGTGTGTGTGTGTGTGTGTGTGTGTGTGTGTGTGTGTGTGTGTGTGTGTGTGTGTGTGTGTGTGTGTGTGCGCCAGCACACCCTGCAGGTGGAGCGCAGGTTTCCAGCAGGGTTTGTCTAGTAACAGCCGCAGCACATGACTAAAGAACACGGCATACAAAAAAATCAATCCATCACAGACTCTCTCCCTCTCTCTCTCTCTCTGTTTTTCTCTCTCTCCACGTATCTGAATCCCCAAAATAGCTCTGCTTCACGTCACTGCACCCCCTCCCTCTACACACACACACACACACTCACACATACACACACAGACAAATGCACACACTCATCCAAACCAGCCTGCAACTGAAACTGAATAATTCAACAGAGCCAGAATGCACAGCTAAGAGAAAAGGGAATAAGAAAAATGCAGAGGGAAAAGAGAGCGAGACAGAGAAACAAAGAGGAACGAAAAGTAAAATAAGATCTGTTCACTGTTTATTACTGAAGCGTTTTGCATCCACATGGCTAAAAAAAATCGGAGCTGTTTCTCTAAATTAATGAGCGATCCAGTGTTTTCAGTCACCGTCTGACTGTCTCTTGCATCATCTCGTAGCCAGAATGCATCAGAAGCATCATCTTACATCCATGAAGCAGCCATATCTGCTCAGCTGATCCTGGAGAAATGCTGCGACGTTCAGCAGGTTAAAACAGGTTTTCAAAAAGTCAAAAACAAACCATGAACCAGAAAAACCAACCATGCTACTAAAATAACAAATTCTTTAACACAAAGCTCCAAAAACTGAGCGGAGGCAGAAAAAGAGGATCTGATGTCCCTGATTTAAAATGTTGAACGTACACAGCAGGAATCTTTAAGTCTGAACCCTCTAAATTTTTATAATATTCTCCATATTGAAATTCCCTCTTTCATTACAATTAATTAATTAATTCAGACAAAGCTATTTAGTGTCAGTACCAAATAAGTAACGCAGCTAACTGAGATCAGGTTGTGTAAAACATCTACACACACAGCCTGACTGACTGACTGACACTGTGGCGTCCGCAAATCATGTCGACAGCTTTCAAAACCAATATTTCTTTTGTGATTTATATCCCAGCTGCTTCCCAGCAGCATGTTTCATATTGATTTTGCTGCATTTTTGCTTCGCCGTATGTGTTACAAGAGCAGCTGTCTGCAGTATATTAAGAAACAGCAAGTGCATGCATTTAACAGGCTTAAGAGGATCAGTCCGCAGTCTGAGAGCGGGAAAGTTATTATTTTCAGAGGCCTCCACACTTCATGCACATCTGCTCACCAAACATACCAGCTTACATGGTGACAAGTTAGCCGTAAACCAAACAGGGCTGAACAATTAATCGAATTTAAACTGACATCACGATGTAACAGAATGCAATTTCCAAATCGCAAAGCCTGCAAAAAAAATAAAAAATAAAAAATCATTTCATGCACTGACGCAACCTTTTGTGGCATGCATGCAGTAGGTGGATGTAATGCACCTTCCAGCTGGTTTGCCAACAGCCTAAAATCTCAGAAGAAGAACGAGACGCGTGCCAGCGGATGATGACGACAACAACTTTTGATTTGTTGTTGTTGTTGTTGACGTCTTTACAAACGGCCTCAGCAGAAGAACCGAGAGAGGACACAGAAGAGGAGACTTTGGTGTCAAAGAGGAATAGCCGTCAGTTATCTGAACCTATTTTGGATTTAGGAAAGAAGATGTGACACAGCATAAGGTATCGCACAAAACATGCCTGGTTACCGTAACTACAACACTACAAACCTGTTCCAGCATTTAGGAAAGAACCACAAGGACATGTATAACAACTGCATGACTAAAACCCCGACCACCAAGGAAAGAACTGTTTATATGCTGACAGGATCCTTTGTCATGTTGGTCATACTACAGAATGATTTATTGCTTGTTCTCAGTGAATCATGCAGAAGATAAATGTCACCCCAAAAAATTGCATGCTAAATCACAATATTGGTCCAAAAAAAATAAGATTTAGATAATTTTCCAAAATGGTTCATTCCTAAAACCAAGCATGTCCAAAGTCCGACCTGAGATCTATTTTCACACAGCTCCCAGCTTTCATCTCACAATGTGTTCATTCCAGCACTGAATGAATCATGTTCTAAATTATGTGTACGTTCACATTTTCCGTCAAGTGTACAAACTAAATCGAAGTATATCCAGCAGAAACTCAACAACTCTTACAGCTGATGTGTTTAAATGAATGTATTTATCAGGATGTTCAAAACACATCAGAGACTAGGTCAAAATTGTAAAATAGTGCAGTAAAGGCAAAAATGAGTGCTTGAAAATGTTCAGATTGCAGGATAAGAAACATTTTGGGCTAAAAATATTGTTTACAGGTCAAAATAGTCTAAATATGAAAAACAATCATGATTAAATCCAGATTCTAGTCCTGCTCTATGAAGAGAAACCCTGAGATATTTTCCTCATATTGCCCCTTCTGGAGAACATTTTCTTTGCTGATGTTTATGCAGCATGTAACACTGCAGAAAACTGACCACTGATCATCTGGTATCAAGAGACACCTGAGGGGCAGGTGAGCTTTGATTTCATCAGTCTCTGATGATGGCACGAGTGTTTTTGACCACACTTAATGACGAGAAATCACTTCAAGAAAAATTCATAAATTCACGTTTCTGCTGAGCTCTGCTGTGAAGCTACCGTCACACTTTAACAAAGCACAGATGTGATAAGTTTCTGTGCGTTTTTTGAAAAACGTGAATAAAATATTAGATCAGCTTTTACAGGAAGAAAGACGGAGAGGAGGAGCGAAATCATGACTTCTTTTTTTTTTCCTCAAATGACACATGCACACATCCCGACAAGATAAATTGCTCTTCCATGATCAATATGTCAAAGAGGAGATAAACGTTTGAACAAGAGAACATTTCTAATGCTGTGTGACTCTATAACCTAAAAATATTGACTGATTAGGCTACAGTGGGAAAATAGGAGAAGTACATGATGAGAAAAGTCAAAAGTCATGTTTCTGTATGTGAAAAATGAAGGGAAATAAATAGGCTTGGCTTTCTCACGAGCTCAATCCTGTTTTTCATTCTGAGTCTGCCTGCAGGGACTCAGGATACAGATCAATTCACACATTTATTAACAAACAGTCAAAGGTATGAGATAGGTGGACTGAGCCCAAAGGGAACACACACAAACACATGCAGAGGGACACACACCTGGCTTCATACCCCAAACAACAATGAGCAAACTCAACCCAACAAGCTGCTGGATGTTCTGCAAAATATCCCCAAAACTTCCAACAAACGTTCAAATTAGCATCACAGGAGGCAGAGGAGTCTAATTAGATGGAGGTGCAGCGGAGGGGAGTGAATGGAACAGCTGAAAGGAGGGAGGGGGGCAGAGACAGAATGATGGATGGGATTTGAGTGAAAGAGGAAAAGAACAGGTAGTGAAACGGGAGAGGAGATGACAAAACTTCACTTCCTATCAGTCAGAGAGACAGTGAAGGGATGAGGGGGGAGCAGACCCTGTTTGGGGGAGAGGAAAGTGGAGAGGAGTTTAAAACCTGTAAAGTGTGCGCTTGTAGCTAATTCACAACCTGCTGGTCAAGCTTGTTGATTTTTTTCCTATTTGTAATAGAAGCTTGATGGACTGGAGCAGTTAGGGGCTTGAGATCAGAATGTACGTCACACACAGGGTATGAAAATCACTAAACAAGTGACCAAAGGAGAGAACGAGTACAGTTAGCTGCCAATAAGTTCAAAAAAGTGACGTACAATCCAAATTGAACTCTACAGCTGTAATAGCACAACACTCAGAAAGCCTGGCATGAAAAAATGGAACCGAAACCACAAACTCAGCCCAGAGTATAAGTCCAGGGGCTTTATTTGCTAAGGGGACACTTGGCAGCTCCCACCTGTCAATCAAAGAAGCCACGCCCCTAATTCTTCCCCCCTTCAATCCCTTGTCTGCTGTACAGTTGTCCTGAAGAGAGAGACAAACTGTTTATGTGCCAGGCTGTAAACATGTTTATTTCTGCTGTAAGGTTTTTAACATGGGGCTCTATGAGGACTGACTCACTGCTGGAGGCAGCCTCTGGTGGTCACTCAGGGAACTGCAGTTTTGGCACTATAAATGCACTATAAGTCAGACCTGAGACCTTGATAAGTGTCAGTAACTTATTTCAGACGGAGTCAGGGACTGACATGTTTGTTGGTTAACATAGTTTGCGTGTGTGTGTGTGTGTGTGTGTGTGTGTGTGTGTGTGTGTGTGTGTGTGTGTGTGTGTGTGTGTGTGGCTAGCCTACCTCCAGTGTCCGTCTTTGTGTTAAATGATTTATATGCAGAGAGACAGTCTGATTGTCCCTCTCTCTCTTTTTCTGTCCCTATCGTCTCTCATTAGTTTACCCTTCTCCACCCATCCACACCCTCCCCTCACTGCTGCTGTCAGTCACTCGTCCGTCGCGCCATTCTGACTCTCTACTCCAGCTTCAGCTCGATCTCCCTCTCTAACTCTCTCCTTCTCCTGTTGGCCTTTTCTTTCACTCCTCTGCTTAGGAAAAAGTCAAGCTGTCCCTCAAAGCGTACACAGACTCAGTATAACCTCTGAACCCCTTCTTCAAGCGAATACAAACGCCGTGCATAAATATAACTTTTAAAAAGCCGAGCCATCCCTTTTTTTAGGCTGGCCTGATGTGAGAGAGACGGTGACTCATGAATGTGACCGATTCAGTTTGAGGACTGAGATACGGGATCAATATTAGCACAGTGTGTACTGTAAGAGTGCGGTGTGAGAGTTCGAGCATGTTTAAAGGACCGCAGACAAAGCAGCAGAGTATGAACACAGACTGTGATGCACAAATGAAAGACAAATTCACATCAAAACACGCTAAGAAGAAACTGAGGTGATTTTTAAGTCTGTGTAGTGATCAGCTGACAGTAGAAGCTGGAGAAAGGCCAATAAATAATTTAGATTCTGCAGTGAATGTAGATCACCGACTCTCAACATCCACCCGAAAACACACAGGTCTCTCTCTCTCGCTTCCTCTCTCTCTCTCTCTATCCGTCTCTCTCTTTGCCCCTGCTGTATAAATGTCTTTGGACCACATGATTATAAAGGAGGCCCAGGACCTCTCTGTTCTCTGCAGAGGCCTGGACCTCAGACACAATCACACTCACAGACCTGAAGAATGGAAGCATATGTATGTCAGCCAATCAGAATTCACTGAAGTGCATAAGGTTATTCACTTAGAATAATTTATCCTCTCCGAACAATACATATATATATATATATATATATATATATATATATATATATATATATATATATATATATATATATGTTGTTCGTTGTTCGGAGAGGTTTTGTATATATATATATATATATATATATATATATATATATATATATATATATATATATATATATATATATATATATATAATTTATTTATTTATTTATTTTTAATCAAACCATGTGGCTTATATAATATCAGAGAAACATATACATATCAACATATCAAAACTGTTTAGGAGAAGATCCAAAATTCATCCATTTAGCTGCACAATATGTAACACACTGG
The DNA here is from genome assembly GCA_030710495.1 of Labroides dimidiatus. Classification (NCBI taxonomy): domain Eukaryota; kingdom Metazoa; phylum Chordata; class Actinopteri; order Labriformes; family Labridae; genus Labroides; species Labroides dimidiatus. Next base: position 5,074,465 of record CM061163.1, read on the forward strand.
ATGTTGATCACAGCTCCCGCATTTCACATACATGACCACTGTTACTGTCATAGAATATTGCTAAATTATTTGAGACAAATTGTATGTAAATATATGTAAATATATTGATTCCAATGACCAATAATATTAATTAATCTAAATACTGTATACGACTATTTATTGCTATGCTTTGGCAACAATTCTTTTCCATTTATGTCAATAAAGCTTTCTTGAATCTTGAACCTTGAAAGGTGGTGTTAGATGATAAAATGCAACTTCAGCTGTGAAATGAGTCAACTGACGGGTTAGGTAAGAAATGCTTCTAAAGATGTTTGACTGCTCAGAGAGAAAGAGCTGATCTAAAAGACTTCACCCTCACGTTCTAAACGGTCATCTGATCTCTGATTGATTCTGGGTCAAAGACCGGGATCAGATATGGAAACAGGAAGTTAAGACACAGCTGCTCTCTAACCCAGAATCTGCTACATAAACACATCTTCACTTAACTCATGTAAAGTGTAAAAACTACATCATAGTATACTCAGATATTTTTATTTGCATTAAATAAAAGTCTAAATATGTGTCATGAAAGGGTTAAGGGTGTGTGTGTGTGTGTGTGTGTGTGTGTGTGTGTGTGTGTGTGTGTGTGTGTGTGTGTTGTGTGTGTGTGTGTGTGTGTGTGTGTGTGTGTGTGTGTGCTAGTACATGCATGCTTGCAGGTTCTGTTATTATTGCCCTGCAGAGGTTTACATTATGAACCCAGAAGACGCACTGGAGGGATGAGCTGCATGCTTTACATGAACTCCACAGGCAGACACCTGATATGCAGCTGACAAGGTCAAATGGGCACAGAGGGGTCAAAGGTCAGAAGCAGAAGTTTGATTTCTCAGGTCTTGTGGATTGATGAATTTGGTTTCAAGTTTCTCTGGCATGAAATACGAAGCTGTAATGGAGGACAACGTTCGACCAGAAGAGGAAGTGACACCCTCTGTGCAACATCTCTAAACCTGCAGTCTGCCATTTATTCTCATGCACCTTTTTTCTTTTCCTGTTCCTCAAGATTCTGTTTTCTTTTTCATGGTTTCAGTTGCATGTTTTATTCTCTATCTACATACATAAACAGATGATTGTAAAAAAGGCGTGTGTTTGTTTTGGAAATAAATTGGAGATCATATCTTCTTTTTAACACTACTTTTCTTTGTTCAAGACCATTTTCTACCAGATACAATGCAACAAAGTAAGGTATTTATCAACAGTTACACAGCGCTGTTGTTTGAAATGTGACAACAAGTAAACTTTGTCAGTTTGAACTGTAGTTTAGTAGCCGGCTATTTAAGTGCCTGTTACAGCGCAAGTCTGAGATGTATCCTTAGGCTAACCTGTAACATTAGCTAATCCTTATGTCCTGCTCATCCACCAATCAGAGCTAACGTAACCTCACTCTTCATTTTATTGACAGACTCTCAAGTTTGATCAGATCACTGCAGAATAACTGCTGCATGTGGGTAGGAATGAACAGATTGGCTTGTGTATTTTTTAGCCTTTAGCTTGTGTTTTAGCCTTTAGCCTGTGCTCTATCACTCTCCTGTTCATCTTTCTTCTTCTCTTCTGTCCTTTTTCTGTCAGTCAGTTGAAAACATTTTTAGCAGAGAAAAACTCAGATCTCCTTCTCACTGCTAAACTTTGTAAGCCAGCGTGCGCCGTTGTCATAGAGACTTCAACGTGCCATAAATCAATCCAGTCCTGCTCGACCCAATCAGGAAGCTTTTTCAAGATCACTTAGTAAATAAGAGCTGTTCTCACTCACTTGTTTCAAGCATGAAAGGCAACAATACGCTGCAAAAAGTGAAATCTAAGTAAGTGTCTTATTCCCAATAAAAAGATCTAATTAGAATCAAAATGGTCCCTGTCATCTGACAAGTCCAGGAGAAACAACCTTATTTCAAGTTATTAAAAACAATGCATGACTTGTGTGTCAAGATTCTTGTCTTCATACAACAAATTAAACACATACATTTTCCGCACCCCATCGGCAGACTTTTTTTGTTACACTTAACAAGCAATTCAGGCGTCCTTTTTTGTCTTTTAATATCTTGAAATAAGACACTTTTCTGGACTCGTCAGGTGAATGTGGCCAAAATGAAGTCTAACAAGACATTTTTACTAAAACATAAGGCAAACACTGGCTAAGATTGAGCTTTTTATCGTGTAAACTAAAGTTTTCAGGTACATTCAAACCATGTGCTTTTGGCAAAAATGTTACCTATGAAGCTTTAGATCATTATTTACAGTGCAGAAAAAACATCATAGCAGTAATTTACACTGGAAACTATGATGGAGGATTAGGTCCATGTTTATTTTGTTTTTTATTTATTTATTTATTTATTTATTTATTTATTTATTTAGTAAATTGACGAGAATAAAGTTATGGATTTGCAACAAAAAAAAGTCAGAAATTTTTAAGAATAAAGTCATAGATTTGCAACAAAAAAAAGTCATTTTTCAGAACGTAAAGTCATAGATTTATGAGAATAATGTTAGAAATTTATTTAAAAAATTATAAATTTACAAGAATAAAGTTTTAAGTTTCTTAGATGAAATTCATGAATTAATTTAAATTCTTTTTAAAAAACAAACTTTATTGTGAAAGTGAGAGCGTCTTCTTGATGAAGTTGTGTTGAGTTCCAGCTTTGACAAACAGCCTTCTTAATATCTCTGCCAATAGTTTGTTAGAGAACCTGGAGCTTTCTAATGAAGGCAGCTGAAACACGTAGCACAGTAGGCTACCACACTACGACGGAGGATTAGGGCCAAGTTCAAACCTAAACTAAAGTAGAACTTCACAAGATGCTCCGTGTTCCTCACTTTAATACAGGCGACTGCTGCTCTTCAGACAGACAAGATACAGACTAAAATAACAAGTTTATGCTCCCAAATTAGGAGATCATTCCGGTAAATCTACTTTTATTTATTTATTTATTTATTTATTTATTTATTTAAAACATGGCCCTAATCCTCTCCTGTAGGACACTTTTTCAGACTATACTGTGAGGTTTAAAATCTTTGTGTCTGAGACTTTCTAAAGGGACAGGAAGTACAACATTTTTGACATACGTTCGTATTTTGAAAAAAGTGACACACCTGCATTCAGTCAATAAGTATCAAACTGCAGTGTTAAGAATGGCCTAATTAACCTACATAATGAATGTTTCACTCATAATCATCAGCAGAGTTGTGCCCTAAACACCTGTTAGTGCTCCTCTCTGACAGGGAATATGACATTTCTGGTGTTAATTCAGTTAACTATATTTGTCTGCCACTTGTTATGAGAAAAAGAATACAGCACAGTAACAAGCTTGAACTCTGTGCAGCTAATTCTAATCAAACAACCAAAAAACCTCTCTGCTGTGTCTAAAAGTGGATGTAAGAGAACAGATATTTATAAGGTGCTCCCGTGGGTCTACAGTCAGTTCACAACTAAATAAAGCTGCAGGTCAGAATTCAGCTGAATCCACTGAGACTCAAACATCTGGTGAATCAAACAGCCACTTAAATCAGTAAAACATCAGCGAGGTGATCGAAACGGAAACACTTCTGTTGGCTTCAGGTTTGATTGAACCAATCACCGAGCACCACTACTCCCCACCTCCACTTTGATGTCTGCTGCCACAGCACACAGCGCACACAGCGCACACAGTGCTGTGGCAGCAATGAGATCAGGTAACGCATGAATGACACGAGAAAGAAAATTAACTTTCTCTGAGGTTTTGATAATTATTTTTAAAATTAACATCCAAATTAACTTTCAGAAAAATCTAGTGACTTTATGGATAAATCCCTCCAGAGGCATGACTCATCTGCAACATTTTACACCATACAGGACCATGACAGGTTTTAGACATCTTACAAAGGTTTGTTTATGAGATGCTGAAGATTTGTCCACAATGGTGCAGTGAGCTCTGGAGTTACCTGAGATGACCCTTTTGGTCAATATGAATACTGTCTCTACACCACCTCCTGCAGAGCATGAAAAACTTTTTAAAATTTCAGGGTAAAACCCACTCCTCTCTCTTTTTCTGGACAGCGTGGTTAGTTTGACCACCTTAGACCACAAAATGAGATCATGTGTACCTCAAACTTACTCCACAGACCTACAACAGACCAGGTTATACAATGAATACACAGTTAAAGCCTCATTCTGCTCTCTGGGGAGGGGTACAATGTTGAACCAGGTACACCAACAATTTATTGAAATCCAATAAAGACCAAAACCACAAGGTACCACTTCAGAAATAACCAATAAATTGGATCAACACCCTGAGACAATCTCAGCAAATATTGAACATTATAAGCTTTAGAAAGGTGTGAGTTATTGCAGAGCTATTGTGCTGGCTTACATTAGATTGTACTTTGGTATCAAACACCTCAATGTTTGTGCTGGGACCGTGTTCGTGGGAGACAATGCAAATATAGCAGATATAGACGTTATTGCAAACTCGTACAGTTGAAATGAGAAATCCGTCCTCAGAGACCAACCAAGAAGTTCCTCCTATAAACCAACAGGACTCATTATGTTGGCAGCAGCACATACAGCACATATTTTACTATCTCTGTTTATGTTTACGATTACAGTACGCCACAGCTCCCTTACTTTCAAGCGGTGCTGTTCTTTGGGCTTCATTTCCTTCACCACACAAATCTCCAAAAGGTTTAGGATGTTTGCCAAGCTGAGACATAAACTAATGAAAAAGACTTTCTAAAATGAGACAAAAACGTTTATTGGAGTCTGCTTTACGACAGTTTTGCACTTACTGCATGTTTTTTAATCATAGTAAGGCATGATCCCATGTACTTACAGCAGCCATGTTAGTTTTCTTCATACAAAGTATCCAGATTTGCTTGAAAGGCAAATGTGTGGCAATCTGTCAGTTGGTAAATGAGTTACTTAAAGAGGGGGTGTTGTTTTTTTGTTTTTTTTTAGTTTTTATACTGTTTCTCCATAGTAGAGATGGGTGACCCCATAGTAGCTTTCCAGAATTTACAGGGTTTTTTTTTTTTTTTTTTTTTTTTTTTTACAAATCTACATTAATTTTACCCTTCTTCACCACCCCTCTGCATTAAATGCCAGCAAGCTGGTGATAACTTTTGGTTCTGTGTGCAGCTCCAAAAGTCTTGGTCTGAAATTTTTCTATGTCGTTCTAAAGTTTATGAACAGAGTCTTCCTCCAAACCCAGAAACAGCCATCATTGGCTGGTCACAACAACTCTAAGCCAGTGTAAATCATCCTCAATTCAGTACAGAATGGTAATTGTGAAAAGAATAATTCTAAAAGACTGGAACAAAGACTGAGCGCCCTGCTTTGAGGGCGGGCTTACAGAATTCTCTAGTACTTTATTTCAGGAGAGGGTCAGGACCCTCTTCTTTAATCTCTCTTCCTGTTTTTATTAAAAAAAGAAGAAAAGATAGATAGCACTCATCTCTGATGCTTCATCTTTTGATCATCTCCATGATCTCTGTCATCTTTTCACATGACAGTGACTCTCTCTCTCTCTCTCTCTTCTCTCTCTCTCTCTCTCTCTCTCTCTCTCTCTCTCTCTCTCTCTAAACTACCGCAACACACTCTGTTCGAGTGGGAGCTAACTGAACATTTCCGGCATGCCACCACCTACAGTAGTTTACCAGCCTGATATTGACAGATAACCCCCACTGGTTGTAATACATAATTGACGTCTATCGACGCAGTCAGTGGTTGTAATCGAATTGACGTCTATAGACGTCAATGGCAGCCAGTGAATTAAGGATCCATGTTCCACAAACCCCTCTCCCCTATGGAGGCCCTGATGTGGAGCTATGGGCAGACCTTAGTGTTTGAGGCCCATCCCTCTGACATGTCATGTGCCAATTTCAAGATCCTTAAGTGATGACCTCATAATGTCAGTAAATCTCATGAAGATCTCTTGAGATCTCATGAGATCTTGTTCTGTTTTGAGATTAAACATTTTGAGTAGTTTACAGACAGATTCAGGAATTTCTACTACATGTGAATAAGTAGCTGTTTAAAAATCTGTATATGTTAAGTATGAACATCCAGCATTGTTATTTTATATCAACATTTCTATTATGGGAAAGCACAATACATCCTCTTTAGCTTTCTTACTAAACAGAATAAGACTGTACAGCTAGCGCCAGTCTAAGCAGAACCGTTACCAGACTGTGTGGACAAATGTATACCATAATACTGTAAACCACAGGTTGTGTGGACAGTTAGTTTGTGCAGGAAGTTGCACAGTATGTGGAGTTTTTTATTCAAAGATCTCCTAAGTAAGCGTCATCCACCTGTCAGTCAAAGAGACCACGCCCCCAATTATGCATGATTTTAAACCTTACTGTAGCTTGAATCAATCATCAGTGAGCTGTAGTTTCAAAATGAAAACTATGAAAATTAATTTCTAATAAAAACAAAAGAAGAAAAAGCTTAAACTCTTTCATAAGATTATTTTAGAGTTGAGAAGAAAGTCTGGAAAGCACTGCAGGACAGCATAATCATTCAAAACCAATTTAGCACTTGATAAAAGACATCAGATTTCCTGCACACATTCCATGTCTTTTCACCAACACGTCTGTCATGTAGCCGGTGAATAGACGTGATTCAGAGGCACTTAGACTTCCTCCTACATTCCACCAGAGCAGCTCAATTAGTGAGCGTAGTTATGTGACGGCACAAGCATCAGCATGGATCAATACAATCATTACTCCAATTTCCCTTCTTGTCATTAACACTCGCACAGAAACTTTCCTCCACATTTGCATGGCTTCCTGCAGACACACACACAGAAACACAGAAACACACACACACACACACACACACAGAGAAACACCCTGCCAGTAAAATATTCTGGATTCACTCACTTACTGTTTCTCCTGCGAATGGTGCAATAGGAGCTGATTTCATAGAAGATGAAAAGCTGGTAAAGTCATGTTGTCTTATTGGTTATAGCACACACACACACACACACACACACACACACACACACACACACACACACACACACACACACACACACACACAGGCACATCTGTGAATCACAGTGTGAAATAGTGCACCTGCATCTTATGTGATTAAGCTTGAAATAAGTGTGTGTGTGTGTGTATATATATATATATATATATATATATATATATATATATATATATATATATATATATATATATATATATATATATATATATATATATATGCAACCACACAACACACACAATCAAAAGCCACCTGCATCATGCTGATATGGAAGCTGCTGAGCATCACTATGAGGAAACACACTCACTCCTTTTCTCTCTCTCTCTCTCTCTCTCTCTCTCTCTCTCTCTCTCACACACACACACACACACACACACACACACACACACACACACACACACACACACACACACACACACACTCGTAGCAGCTTTTCTCGTCCTCTCTTTTGGTCTTTCCCACCTTTCCTTGCCTCCTTCCCTCCCCTCCCCCTCTCTCCTCTGTCTCTCTACACAGCGCGAGGCTCTGGGCCTTCATTGCACACATGCTGACATCAGCAACCAGCAGCGCCCCCTAGACACCCCCTCCACCACTACCAGCACCAGCAAACAGTCACACACTTACTCACTCACTCATACACACACACTCTCCCTCTTTCTCTCTCTCTCTCTCTCTCACCGTACACAGTCAACGTAAATCAAGCAGGTCTCTCACGACTGTGACATGAAATTGCTTACAAATGTGATTGATGGTGATAAACAGCCACATAAAGGCGGCCCCTCCCCCTCTTAATTAACCATAAATTACACGTACATTAGCCCTGTGTCACCTCCTGTACCCCCCTCACATGAAGCAACCTTTCTGGGTGTGCTTGTTTTACCTTTATCTTAGGGCCCCGGGCCTCTGGCTCACGGAATAAGACAAACGGAACCATTCAGTCAGCACATCAGGCCTACCTGATCCTGGGGCCAGGCCCACAGAGCAGCTTTCACTCATTCTGCTACAGCAGGAAAAGGATATGGCCATTCGGTGATCTTTTTGGCGTATTTTCTGATGAAGTTATCCTCGCTGAAGATGAACAGCGAGCGGTTGACTGTGAAACAGTTCTGGCGCACGGGGATGGGGTTATAGAGGGCCATAGTCCGGGCTCTCTGCGCCATAGACTGCTTGTACATTCTCTGGGCTCCTGGACCTCCAGGTGGACCGTGACCATGCCCGTGGCCATGCCCGTGGCCGTGCCCATGGCCGTGTCCATGTGGTCCTCCTTGCCTGCTACCACCGCGTCCGCCCGGGCCCCCTCCACCGGGCCCACCACCGTACCTGGCCGGTACCTCGTCTCCAAACCGCGCCATTCTCTGGTCACCGAAAACCAATCTTCACGAAGCAGTGGAGAAGGAGACCAATGCTCAGCTGTGCAGCCACACAACATTACATCCCATCTGGATCAGAACGTCTCATATGCACAACGGGTTGTCTTTGAAGCTTCTGCTGAACACCTGCAGCTGGTGAGCAGCTCCGTGCTGGTTTCAGCAGACGAGGACGCCCATGAACCGTCTCTTCTCTGCGCGTCTCTGCCAACAGCCAATTGTGGGTGTGAGGGAATTAAATGTGTGGTCGGTTGGCTGACTGGTTGCACTGTGTGGTGGTGCTGCGGGATGCCTCAGTCACAGTTGGTTCTTATTTTCGTTAAAAAAAATATTAAATAAACAATAAAAAGAGGTTTTACCCCAAACATGGAATCATGAAGAGACTGTAGACACATGAATGTTTCATGTTGTCCATGGTTCATGCCTGCATCAGTGCGCGCCACAGCCTCCTGCACCTTTCTGTAGGGTTATTTCTTTAATCTCATGACAGCAGGGATCAACAATCTAAACGCCTCTAATATCACACAGGCCTCAGTAATTAGATTGTCCAAAATCAATGTGAAAATAATTAACAGCCGATAGCTACCGCCCTCGAAGGCGTTCAACTTAGCATTTCGAGAACGATGGTGCTGCTGAAGATTTAAAAAGGCATTGGGAAATGAAAAGCTACGATTATTTATTTATTTTTGAAACATCCGCAATGTTTGGCACAGTGTGTGGCAATAATGTGGCTCCCGCCACCTTACAGTTATCGCACTAGTGCGCCTTGACAAGCCTTGAGAGCAGGAAAATGGTGACATTTGTTGTTAAAGCATCTTATTTCAGGGAGCACAATCTCAGGTAGAAAGACGAAAAAATACCGTTTTTCTCCGAAAGGACGGTGTCATTGTTGTCGAATACTGGAGACCAAATTATGCTCTTAAAAGAATGTATTAGAATCCTCCCTCGCTGCAACCATCATCTTCTCTCCGTCACCTGCGCGGCCATCCAGTAGCTGAGCAGGGGACACACGGACGGCGTCGTCAAAGATACGGGTATGACGGCCGCTCCTCCGCCGTGTACACCCTCTCCTGATCTTGGTTCGGCTGGTCGAGGTGCAGAAGTGCCGAGTCCCTCACCATCCCCTGCCCGAAAAGTCTACCGTGGTTGGCACTGATAAGCCCAAATGTCCTGGCAGAGCGTCCTTCCTCTCTCTCATTGGAGTAGGGTAGAGCGCTCCTCGCAGCCTCCTCTCTTCGTCCAGCGGCCCCCTAGGGGAGGAGGAGAGGGACAGACAGACGGACGGACGGACGGTCGGACGGATGGATGTGCCACTCAATGGATGGAGACTAAAATAAAAGGGAGGGGACCGGCTATTTCTATGGTGTCTGCCTATAACTCATATTGATCGCACCGAGCGCGAAAACGCTGCCTTTCAGTCAGAGCGAACTATAATAAGCGCCTGACGGGTTCTGCAGCAGCAGCACATGACGCACGCAGCTCGTTCAACTTCCAGACGTATGTCACGGACGAAGGCTCCGTCTATCGCCTGGTTTTAAGGTGCCACTGGTTGTAGAACAGTAAGATCAGATCTCAGAACAGTCCAACTCCAAATCGTTTCACAAAATGAGTAAACAGCATGTTGTCGTACGGGTGACATCAGCGGTTGTGTGAGTCTCATTTCCTTCCATCTCTTGTGTGAGTGTGTATTTCAGGACCTCGCAAGTATGCTTGTTATAAACAGACGCGCGCGCGCGCGTGGCTGTGTATGTGTATGTGACGGTGAGGCGGGGTGTTGGCATCATGCAGCATGTGCAAAGATACAGCTGCAACCCAAGCTGACAATGACTGCGCGCACTAGGGCGCGTGAGTCGAGAGAATGCGCGTCAAAGTGCGCGCGTGATTCTGTGTGTGTTTGTTAGGGAAGGTGGAGGGGGAGGCTATTCTTAGCAACAGACATTTGGAAATTAATGGACGAAGAGAGCTCTCTCTCCTCCCTCCCCTCCCCGAAAACGAGTCGAGGATCTTCTTCCTTGGATTCCTCCCCTCCCCTTTCTCTCCCCTCTCTTCCCCTCCTCCTCCCTCATACCTCAACCAAAACCCAGGTGCCTCTTCTAGGTGCGACCATATGCTTTACGCCAAAGCTCGGGCACAACACAGGTTTTCAATGACATAACACAGGCAACAAGGGCATGCGGATGAAAACATAATGAGAACTGTGCTGTATTTTATGTGAACGTTCCTATTAAACACTGATCGATTTGTCCCTGTCTCGCATCTTCGACAGGATGGTGGTTGCTGCATTTGTTAAATGCCACGAGTCTCTCACGACACCGTGAGCACAGACCAGGGGCCACGTTGTGTAAAGTTCCTGAGGGGTGAGGGAAGCTGCATCCCGCAACATCACAGGAGCACAGTCTCTTCTTCTATTATGAGACCTAATTGATTGACTCCAGAAATAACCGCTTCTTTGAATGGGAAATGATCGTTCAAATACAGATTTAAGGGGGAACGGAGGAATTACTTCAACTCTCTGAGATATGAAATCAAAAGAGAAACCTGGCACGTGCAAAGGCCAATCGATAACAGCACGACCTTAAACGTCTATCCGATATGTCAGAGAGGGATCGGTTTGCTTTGCGTTCACTTGTGAAGACTTCCGGCTATGAGGGGAGAGACTGACCCCCATCACAAGGGCACCAGAGCCAAACATCAGAGAAATATCACATATCTTTCTCAACATCTAAAGTCAACACCCTACAGTGATGTAAGCTGTTTTCCTCGGGTGTAATCCTGCAACTTACTTCATGGAAATGTGACACCTCAACCCTTGCTTTATTTCAGCACCATGGTCAGCACCAGCCACTGCTAGTTACAACTAGAACAGAACCACGGAGAGCTCCTAAACAACGCGAGCATGTATCGTGGGGGATGCTGGAATTGAGGAATGGCCAAGCTGAGGTTCAAACAGAATATTACATGATTGCACAGTGTTATTATATAATGTAATGTTTTAGTTTTCTTTTTTCTTTTTTTGTCTTTTATATGGACATGGACCCTAAAACGCATCCGTTTCTTACATGCTGTCTTAAAATCATTTTACAAAAGCAACAGCTGACTGATGCTTAGAAAGTCTAAATAAGTGGAAATCAAAAATTGTATATATTTTTTGTATATGAATTTAATATATCCTTGGTGTGTGTGTGTGTGTGTGTGTGTGTGTGTGTGTGTGTGTGTGTGTGTGTGTTCATAAAATGTGTGTTTACACTCAAGCGAGATGATCTGTGAAATTATCCATCGCCCCTCAGAGCTGCAGCCTTCTGTCTGAACCCTTTTTTTTTTCCACACGGGCAGCATGAGACGCACTGAAGAGCATCATCTCGAAGGCCACACATGCATAAAACATTTCAACCTCACAAGAACACACACACACACTGTCTCTATAGAGGACATACTGCAGAGATACACGATGATACATGTACCTATATTGTATTCAGCGGCGAGAAATACTGCAACATGATAGGCCATCTCAGTTCTACAGCAGTGTCTCTGAAAAAAAAAAACAGAAACAACATCCTGTGACACATCTTTAAAAGATGAGTATTCCTTTATAATTACAGACCCACACTTTAATATAAAGATTAATAACAATACCAAGATCTTGGTCTGCTAGTATCCCAGAACATGGTGGTTACTCTGTCACTACAGTTCCTGTCCTGAAACTAAAACAGGCTATTAAATAAAAAGTTATAGGATGAAAAGTGTAAGCATTCAAAAATTACAGTTAAAAGTTTACTTTCTGATTGGATGCTAAAATCCACGAGAAAACAACAACAACAGCCTCATTTCTAAAACAGAGATAATGACTAAGCCCAGCTGGATGGAGAAAGTCATTAAACTTTAAATGGCTTCAGTCAAGAGCAGCAATGTTCAAATAAACCATCCTACATACACTGAGAATCATTTCCTACGTCAGGATAAGCAAAGCTATTCTAAAAACACGTATGTTTTATATCAGAGATCTTCATATGGCACACCGAGCACAGCTCCCACTTTCAGATTCCAGCGTGCTCAAACACCCTTCAGTCCATCTCTGGAGTCGAAAAGAGTCGGGATTGTTCTCGCTTGTTTGTCTTCTCCTGTCAGATGTTCAAATGGCAGGGAGCTGTGAGGCTGGAGCTCTGAGGCAAGGGCCTAAAAAGGAGTGTCGTGACTCAATGATTCATAAGGCTGAATAATTCAATGGCTGGATGCATGTAGAGCACTCCGCCCCTGCTGAACCCGGTCCTCCTCAGACCCGATGCAGAACTACATGTAAACCTCTGCTAGACAGGAAAACATTGTATGGAATAAACTGTGGTGAGCCAAAGAACATCAGTAGACAGAGTGAAGCGTCAGTGCTGCTTTGTAACTTAAAGCACATCCATGTTTACTGAAGCTCAGTCTGAAAGACAAAGCAGGTGAGCAAGTTTAAAGTGTGCAGCCAGAAGAAAGTGGGTCAGATTCTGTTTTAGTTAAGCTTCACTTCTGGTTCATCTTTCTGCAAATAGACCAAATGTTACAAACACATCAGAGCTGCAGTGATACATCATTCACTGAAACAAAAGAAGTTTCTGGTTAACTGTTACTCACTGCTATTTTTATGCTTTTTTTTCTGGGGAATGTGAGTCATCGGTCTTCAAATGTTTGTTTTCAAAAAGCGTAAATAAACAAAAGTTAAGATGTCATTTTGGATTCTGAGGATTATGAGCAACTTTCTGACCTTTCAAACCCTCAATGATTCATCATGAAGGTAATCTGCAGAAGGATTCATTACGATAATGGTCATTTTTTAAGCTGAGATATGACATCAGTCTCTGTCCTGAGCTATTTCTAATTTCACGCACAGTAACAATTTTTAAGTGTTTTTGTGACACATTAAGATCTTCAGACCATCTTTTGGTGTTTAGACTCCATGGTTGTGGAGTAACGGCAGACAGGCTCCACACATGTTCATCCAAATTGACCACTGCCAAGTGTTTTTCTGCCTGTTTTCAGTCTAATCGCATGATTCAACAGAAGACATACGGACGCCCTCGGGACAAGCTGACCAATGATAATGCAGCGAATCGCAGACGCTTCAAACGAGCGCACCAACTGGGAATTAGAATATAAACCCAAAACACTCATCATGGCTGGATGAGTGTGATGCTGCAGGCAGCAACATAGCAACCAACAATGAAATGGGCATCACATCAGTTGTGTATCTGTGTTAGAGGAGGGGGGTGGTGTGACAGTTTCATTGTGGATGCTCACTGACCGAGACCAACAGCCGGCTCACAGAAGGAGCACTAATATATAATCCCTGCAGTGGATATGCGTGTTGTACATATAGGCAAAATGAGTCTACGAGTGCATGGCTGCTGGACAAAAGTACATTACCTAAGTTTTCATCCTGCTGAAATAAGCACTATGCATTTTTAAACAGCTAGAGTTTTGAACCCAGTCATAAGTAGGCTAACACAGCTGCTTCTGCACAAACTAAATCTTCTTCCTCCGTCTGGAGCTCCCCCCCAACTCCTCAGCAAACACACACATTTTAGATCACATGTCTGATGCCTCCTTTTTTTTTGGGTTCACAGATCATCTGAAAGGTCAAAAGAGAATCCTCACTCTCCTGGTGTTCAGCCGCTAAAAGAAAGAAATGTTTTTCCCAGAAACTATAAAAAAGAGAGAGAGAGAGAGAGAGAGAGAGAGAGCGAGAGAGAGAGAGAGAGAGAGAGAGAGAGAGAGAGAGAGAGAGAGAGAGAGAGAGGAGAGAGAGAGAGAGAGAGAGAGAGAGAGAGAGAGAGAGGTAACCTGTCCTTACTGGTAAATAGGCCACTGTGTTTTCTGGGGGAATCTCTGGCAAGGATGAAGTCACCACTTTATCTTCTGTCTCCTCCTCTCACGCACACTCTATTTCTTTTTCAACCCTTTAAATATTTGTAAGTTTCTCATCGTTCATAACAGACTTACATAGAACACACAAAACAGAGAGTGTGTCTTTAGCTTTAGCTTCTAGTTTTTCTCATTTCACCCTTATTTTAGTTTAAATTTCTAAGGAGAGTTTTTTTGTGTCTTGGCTCCTTTCTCAAGATAGCACTAACTGATATATTTGATTAATTTTAAGAAAGCAGGAGTTAATTTCTGGTGAAATATTTTTTACCTTACATGAAATATTTTGAATTTGCTAAAACTTTGCGACCTGACGGTGGACATGTTAGAAACATCTCTCATTAAGTGTAACTTTTCTGTCTCAGGTGTTGGCTCAGGTGGAGTGGACCTGGGAACATTTGTAGTTGTGAGTGTTTGCCGCCCTCCAGTGGTGATAGAGAAGACTTGCAGCATCTGCATTAGTTTGACAAGTCAAAAAGAGCGAGAAGAAAACTCGAGTGTGTAAACTTTTGTGGTTGATCAAAATATGAAGAGACAAAAAAAAAAAAGACTCGTGGGAAATTAAAGCTATTGCTCCTATTTTGGCCCTTACGGTTGGGTTTTCTCGTATAGTGCTGATAAACTGACTGTATATGCAGATTGTAAATTCACAAGAAGTTAAACTATGTATTGATTGAGCTAAACCTACAGATAACCGTCATTTAAGCAAATTCTCTATGTTGTGGTGTTAATTCTTTTAAGACTACGCCTCCCGTGATGCACTTCGCTTTCAATATGGCGCCTCTCATCGCAGTGTGACTCCTGTCAACAAAAACAGAAGTTTCTGAAGGAAAGCGGAGCTGTGTGGGTTCTTTTTCTTTCGATTCACAGGCGGAAGGATGAAGCTGCTCCTGACAGCTTTAGCACGAACTCACAGATCAGCTGTTTGCTCCACACACCGCCGCAGCCTGAGCTCCTCTGCCCGCAGCGGCCTCTCGCCTCACCGGGAGGACGCGCTGATCGTCGGATCTAGCCAGGAGCTGCTGCAGAGGCTGAGTTCACAGGTGGAGGTGAGGACAAGCTTCATCACTGAGGAGGAGGAGGGGGCTTTTCTGCGCGAGCTGGAGCCTGGCTTAAAGAAGAAACGTTATGAGTTCGACCACTGGGACGATGTGAGTCATTAAGGGAAGGATCAGCTGTTTGTCAACTCTTTATCAGTAATTCCACCACGTAGGATGAAATCAGTCAGATTTTACATGCTTATTTTTCTCCCCCGTACAGGTGGTATGATCCATTCCATCCTCAGTTACATCCACATATCACACACCTGTCAGCATCTGCTCACACGTTTACTAGGCCAAAACAGGAAGTAATAAAAAACTGATTTCAACGACACATCTCAAGAGTAGGAAAACATTTCATTCAAGCAGCATTAGTCCTAAAATTCCACCAGAGAGCCTGCAGAACACGTTTAAAGGGTGAAGGAAACATGTTGTCATACCCATTCTTTGTTTCTTCCATGAAGAGGAAATAAAATTCACATTAAAAATGTCTTCAAGTGCTTCGGGAAATATTGTGAGAGCCTGTGTGTGACACATCAGTGTTTTTTTCTTCTCCATTTTCAGGCAATTCACGGGTACAGAGAGACAGAAAGACTGAGCTGGGGGGCGGCATGTGAGGAAGTCTTGAACCGGATCCGCTCTGTAGCATTTTCTGAGGGAAGTCAGCTCCTCGGCCCTGTGCACGTTCTGGACCTGGACAAGTCCGGCTACATCAAGCCTCACATCGACAGCGTCAAAGTAGACAGCTTAATTTCTCCTCTGCATGTGCAGAGCATCACAGAGCTATGTATTTCATAGAGTAACTAAGCTGTTCTTTTATTTATGTCTGCCGTCTAATTTTTCAGTTCTGTGGGAGCACCATAGCTGGAGTGAGTCTTCTTTCAGACAGCATCATGCGCCTGGTGAAGGAGGATGCCCCCAGTGAATGGTTGGACCTGCTGCTGCCACGGCGCTCCCTCTACATTCTGAGGTTCAGAGAAATGTAGTCAAGCTTTAAGAATTCAAAAACAGTTGAAAAGAATTTGAATAAAGCATACTTCAGATTCCCTTCACATGAATTCATTGATTTAGTCATAAATTATTAAAGGCATGCTCCTGTTGTTTCTTTGCAACCTGACCATGTTGAGACTTCAGAGAGAAAAAAAGTCTCTCAAAGATCAAAGAATGAAGCATGTTGGTGAAAATACTGTAACCTTTAAATGTTCATTTTAAGTGACTCGGTGATGTGTATCTATTTTCACATGCAATCACAGAGACCAGGCCAGGTATGACTTCACTCATGAGATTCTCAAGGATGAAGAATCCATGTTCAATGGACAGAAGGTTCCCCGACTTCGCCGCATCTCCATCATCTGCCGGAACCTTCCAGATTAACTCGGCTCGCAAACTGTCAGAAGAAAACCAGAGATTCTGGGACTGTGTCTGTTTTCTTTCTGACAAAAAAACTCCCCTAAAGTTGTTTGATTTTCTCAAAGTGTGGTACGCGTACCACTGGTGGTACTTGGGCTCCCAATAAAATAAATTAAAATTAAAATATGTAAGAACATCAAATATATAAGATTCTAGTAAGTTTATGTATGAAAATAAAATGTGTTTATTTGAGTCTAAATGTTCTGAATGTACCGGCATTAGTGTGACGTCAATGTCAGCTGAAGTTTTGTAAATAAAGCTACAGCTGCAGACATAGACCAGTATCTGAAACGTGTGGCTTAAGGCTGCATTAGCAAAAGGTTGAGGGTGAAGGTGGCCAAATTATGAGACTTATATCACGGCTGTAATCTAGGAAGAAAAGTGCTTATTGGGTGGAGAATCATTCAATCACAAAAACCGATGAAAAGGAGAGTGAGCAGAACAAAGGTGCAAACAGTAGTGCCTTTAGCACCAGTCAGATCACCACAGCATCTGCTAGCAGCAGCAAACGGTATAAATGGGTGAGAAAATGACTCCAACTACATCAAATTTGGATTTATGTACAGTTTTTGTACATTTATTTGTGTATACTTTTTGTTTCACTTTTAGGTGCTCTACATTTGAATGGAATCAATTTTATGCTACAGATTTTTTAGCACAGTGTTAACGTTCAACATCAGTCATCATGGTGGT
Organism: Labroides dimidiatus; assembly: GCA_030710495.1. NCBI lineage: Eukaryota > Metazoa > Chordata > Actinopteri > Labriformes > Labridae > Labroides > Labroides dimidiatus. The sequence continues at coordinate 5,091,867 of CM061163.1, forward strand.
ACTTGGAGAGTCAAATACTTTCTGAGGTGGTACTTGGTGTAAAAAGTTTGAGAACCACTGAGTTAGACTTTATTAAGGGGTCAAAACCACCTGAACGAGCATTTTCTGTTTGCACTCAAGTTTCTGCACAACCTGCAGGAATGTGTTTCCATCGTTTCCTGAGGTTACAGCCATGCAGGTTTCTTTCATTAATAAAAAAAACACTACTTCTCTTACCATGCCCTTTTAAAAGAACTATTCTGTTACTCCTGTGTGATCTACAAACCGGATTCGGTTGAAGTTGTGTAAAATGTAAATAAAAACAAAATACAACGATTTGAAAATCCTTCTCAACCCATATTCAATTGAATACACTTCAAAGACAACATATTTAATGCTCAAACTGATAAACTTAATTGTTTTTTGTCAAATAATAATTAACTTATAATTTCATGGCTGCAACACGTCCAGTAGGAGTTGAGAAAGGTGGCAAAAAATACTGAGAAAGCTGAGAAAAGCTCATCAAACACCTCTTTGGAACATCCCACATGTGATCAGGCTAATTGGGAACAGGTGGGTACCAGGATTGGGTATAAAAGGAGCGTCCCCAAACATGCTCAGTCATTTACGAGCAAGGATGGGGCGAGGTTCAACACTTTGTCCACAACTGTGTGAGAAAATAGTTGAACAGTTTAAGAACAACATTTCTCAAAGCAAAATTGCAAGGAATTTAGGGATTTCAACATCTACGGTCCATAATATCATCAAAAGGTTCAGAGAATCTGGTGAAATCTCTGCACGTAAGCAGCAAGGCTGAAAACCAACATTGAATGACCCTGACCTTTGACCCCTCAGACGGCACTGCCTTAAAAACCGACACGAGTGTGTAAAGGATATTACCACATGGGCTCAGGAACACTTCAGAAAACCATTGTCAGTTAACACAGTTCATCACTACATCAGTAAGTGCGGGTTAAAACTCTACCATGCAAAGCAAAAAGCCCTTTATGAACAACATCCAGAAACGCCGCCGGGTTCTCTGGGCCCGAGCTCATGTAAAATGGACTGATGCACAATGGAAAAGTGTTTTGTGGTCTGATGAGTCCACATTTCAAATTGTTTTTGGAAACACTGGACGTCGTGTCCTCCGGACCAAAGAGGAAGCGGACCATCCGGAGTGTTATCAACGCAAAGTTCAAAAGCCAGCATCTGTGATGGTATGGGGGTGTATTAGTTCCCATGGCATGGCTAACTTACATTTCTGTGGCAACATAAATACTGAAAAGTACATTAAGATTTTGGAGCAACATATGCTGCCATCCAAGCCACGTCTTTTTCAGAGACGTCCCTGCTTATTTCAGCAAGACAATGACAAGACACATTCTGCACCTGTTACAACAGCGTGGCTTCGTAGTAAAAGAGTCCAGGTTCTCCCCTGGCCCGCTTGCAGTCCAGACCTGTCTCCCATTGAAAATGTGTGGCGCATTATGAAGCGTAAAATACGACAGAGAAGACCCCGGACTGTTGAAGAACTGAAGCGGTTCATCAAGCAAGACTGGGAAAGAATTCCACATGAGAAGCTAAGAGAATTAGTCTCCTCTCTTCCAAAACGTTTATTGAGTGTTATTAAAAGGAAAGGTGATGTAACAAAGTGGTAAACATGCCCTTTCCCAACTTCTACTGCACGTGTTGCAGCCATGAAATTCTAAGTCAACTATTATTTGAAAAATAAAATAAAGTTTATGAGTTTGAGCATTAAATATGTTGTCTTTGTAGTGCATTCAATTGAATATAGGTTAAACAGGATTTTCAAATCATTGTATTTTGTTTTTATTTACATTTTACACAATTTCCCAACTTCAACCGATCCGGTTTGTAGAAAGAATACATAACAAGCTTTGTCGTACTGAGCTTGTCTGTAAACCGGTTTGTAATCTCTGCCTATAGATATGTGTGTGTGTTTGTGTATGTGTTTGTGTGTGTGCGTATGTGTGTGTGTGTGTGTCCGTGTGTGTGTGTGTGTGTGTGTATGAGGATGCAGGACATACTTCCAGAAAAAAGGACTGATGCTTCCATTTGTACTCTGTCCTCGCTTTAAAAAAGAACATTTATAAGAATATATTTAGCTAATCGAGGTGTTTTAAATTTGTCATCATGCATTTCTTTCCCTGCTTAAATTTCTCCACAGATTCAAACTAACAGACTTAAAGTTGGTTTCTTATATTTCATTAAATCACATGTTTGTGAATGTAATATATTCTGTGTAGTCACTTTTGATGTTGTGCCTTTTGCTTCAGCACTGAGAGCAACTCAAATGATGATGTGTAGACACTGAAGCTCACCTGAGTCCAGGTGGAACAGCTGTCTCTGTCCCCTGCATTGAAAGCCATGATGTTGATTTTCTTGCTGGTGTTTCTCTGGGACAAAACAAAAATCAACACAAGACATTTATTAACCTGCTCAAGTTGCAGAACATCAAAAACGTTCTGAAAAATAAACCAGTCAGACTGAAAGTCTGATTTCTTGGTTTGAAAATAGACCAAAGAAGCATCTCATCAACATCAGCATCACCTCACCTGTCCTATGGTCTTATTATTAATACATGTGACATGAAGATCTTTTTACTCACAACAGAAAACAAACATCTCATTCAACCCCTGATGAGGACATAGGAACTTCTAATGAATCATTTTGGGAGGAGATAGTCTCTAAATATACTCTCTTTCCAAGAAATGAAGGAGAACCGGTTTTTCCGAATTTCAAAAAGTCAAAACAATAGCCCGCTGTTACAACTCTGCTTCAACAACTGCCTGCTGGGCCAAGATGTAACAGACACATCAAGAATTATTTTGTGTCTAACAAGATTTATCTTTGCACCAATTAAGTTCTTTTTTCTTCTGTTAGGTTTTAAAAAGGAGAGCATTAAAAACAGAGTTCATGCATGTACCATATCCTGCCCAAAAACTCGACAGTGACACACGACAAGCAAAACCTGTCAGTAGAAACCATCCACTTCATTACAGAGATCCTCATCTGGGGGGACCAGAATGACAGCTCTGTGTTTGAGTAAGTACCCGTCAGTGTGGTCCTGACAGTTCTCTTGCGTAATATGATTTTACAAGATACTGAAAACTTGGGGGTTTTATTAACTGGAAGTCATAATCACCACAGATTTAAAAGAAATAAACTCTTGAAATGTTTCACTCTGTGTGTTCTGAATCTATATTATGTAAGGGTTTCAAGTTTTGAATTGACCAACTGAAATAAATTCACTTTGATATGATATTCTAATTATAAAGGTACACCTGTCCTTCCTGTCAGGGAGTGTCATCTTTACTTTTTTTGAATGAGGATAGGTGAGAAACCTGCTCAGAGCGTCTGGGCTGCCCTTACATGCCCAAATGGTGTTTTATATAACCTTATAAAACCTGTTTATCTCACCATCAGGAGGAGGATCTGACGGGTTGGAGTACTAGTCAGACAAGAGTGTCGACACAGAGACGATTAAAACTCTGAGGACAACATTCTTCAGCAAAGATCACACTCCCCTCAGCACAGGGGTAAGAAACACAACCTGAACTATCTTCTTCTTAGTTACAATCATCCTAAATCTTGGCCTCACTTTTGAGAAGAACAAGCGCAGAGACTAAAGTTAAGGACAAGATGGAAGCGGGGCCCATGCGTGTTTTGGTGACCGGAGGATCTGGGATGATGGGTAAAGCTGTCGAGCATGCTGTGCTGAACGGAGGAAAACTGGAGGGAGAGGAATGGTTCTTCCTTTCTTCTAAGGATGCAAATCTTACGTGAGTTACTTCAGGTCATAATTATTCTATACTTGTTGAGCCTAGTTCTGAAATTTTCAGACAAGTTCACTGAGGTTTCAACCATTAGGTTTGTAAATTTTCATTAATAGTTAAAAAGGATCTCTTCACCTACAGTTATGTATATGAGTGCAATGATTACATCCAAGAGTGTCTCTCTGAGTGTCTCTTCCTCACCACAGGAACTTTGGTAACCCTTTGTTTCCAGATGCTACTTGAAACCTTTCAGGTCTTTTAAAGTTACTGCAGATTTTGAAAACGTGTGATGCTAAACTCTAAACAGAGATCTGGAACAGACCAAAGCTGTGTTTGAGAAGTATCGTCCCACACACGTCATCCACCTGGCTGCAAAAGTTGGAGGAATCTATCTGCACATGAGGGAGAACCTGCACTTCCTGGTGAGATAATGATTCAGTTCACAGCTAACTGTTGGAGGGGGCTCTGTGTTAACCTGTCTGGGAAAGTGGAATCTATGGGACGTTGTTTTTATCCCGTTCTGATAAAGTCGATGACTCTTTCACAGAGAGAAAACCTCAAAATCAACGACAATGTTTTACAAATGGCCCACGAGATGGGAGTCACCAAGGTGGTGTCCTGCCTGTCCAGCTGCATTTTCCCCGACAAAACCACATATCCCCTCGATGAGACCATGGTGAGCCTTTTAGCATGCCGACTGATCAGTTTCTGAGGCTGTTTTCAAGTCGACGTCCCTGATATTGAAGGGACAGCAAAAGATTTCATAAATGTGATGGAGTCTCTCCTCGTCTTTTCTCAGACTGTTTCAACATGTTTTCACTTTAACTCCTGTCTCTCAGATTCACAATGGACCACCTCATGACTCCAACTTTGGATACTCACATGCTAAAAGGATGATTGATGTCCAGAACAAGTGAGGAGCTTTGTGTTTTATGCTGTAGCACAGTTGAATTTGTCCTAAAGCAAAAAGCTGCAGAGGCAGCACCTGTTTTTAAGAGTCAACTTCTATTTCAGTCTTTTGTTGTGTTAATTTAATTACAGGGCTTGTGCATTCTGCTCCCTTCAGACCACGACAGAATCTGAGCCTGTCACTGAGCCTGTTTTAAAACCAGTTTGTGCTATCTGAATGTGTCCTCATGTCTCTTTTTTCTTATTTGTCCCTGTGTGTGTGTGGTGACAGGGCATACTTTGAGCAGCATGGTCGTCGTTACACAGCTGTCATCCCCACCAACGTGTTCGGTCCATACGACAACTTCAACACAGAAACTGCTCATGTGATGTCGGCTCTGATTAACAAGACATACAAGGCCAAAAGTGATTAATGCAACACACACACACACACACACACACACACACACACACACACACACACACACACACACACATGCACGCACACACACACACACACACACACACACACACACACACACACACACACACACACACACACACACACACACACACACACACACACAAATACACTAAAGGTAGTGAACATAAATAATCCCATAAACTGAGTCTTTTTTTGTATTTTAGAGGAAGGAACTCATGTGACTGTGTGCGGCTCTGGAGCACCAATGAGACAGTTTGTCTATTCTCTGGTGTGTTACCTTCAGAATAAAACACGTTTTCTGACACACATGTTGAGACAGTCTTTGGATGAACTCTCATCATGTCTTTATTCTTAGGATTTGGGACGTCTAATCGTTTGGGTCTTGAGGGAATACGATGAGATCAGTCCCATTATCCTCTCAGGTGAGTACAGTCGTGTTTCTACCTTTGGATCGAGGAATCATTAAAGACTCTGCTTCCATCTTTAACTGTTGATTTCTTTTCAGTCAATGAAGAGGTCGCGATCAAAGATGCACTGGGGATGATTGTGGAAGCTCTGGGTTTTGAAGGCGAAATACGAGTATCCTTTCTGCATCTCCTGCTGACACTTTATGAAGCTGATGTTTGAACTCATCTTTAAATGATGCACCTGTGTGTAAATATGTTCTCTCCTTGACCCTGAACATCAGTATGACACCTCTTTAACTGACGGACAATTAAGGAAGCCAACCACCAATGCCAAGCTGAGACGTTACCTCCCTGACTTCACCTTTACACCTCTTAAAGAAGGTCAGAGTTCACTGTGAACACAAAGCATGAAGTCGACACTTATGAGGAGAGTTTCATATATGATGAAAGAAGAAACAGAACTAATCAATAAGGCTAATTCATAAAACTGTTCCTCCTTTGACTTCTGCTGCTGAACATTCCAAATGAATGAAAATGTTCATGACTATTTGAATTTTGTGTCTGTTTCCCTCCTCAGCTATACAGATGACCTGTGACTGGTTTTCAGAAAACTATGACAGCGCTCGAACATGAAGAAACCAAACAACGCTGCAGATAAACAAGTGCTTTTTGGTTTGGGGTGATGCTGGTTGACTTCAATTAAACATTGCTTTAATTTTCAGGAAAAATCAGAGGTTCTTCAAGCTACAGATAAAACGTGTTGAATTCGTCCCATGTGTTGTTTTTGGGATTATTACTTTTGAAGATGAAATTATGTATTAAAGTCTCTTTTACCTTACATCAGTGTTTAGAATATGTACACTTATGCAGATATCATCAGTGGAAAACAAACTGCCACTCGACCAATGATCCTGATATACCTATGATACTAAGAACACAGTTTAGAGCAGGGGTTCCCAAACTTTACCATGCCAAGGCCCCCCAAAAAGCATTAGCTTCTGGTTGGGGAGCCCCTTTGCAAACCAATAGACAATGCTTCAAAATACAAAAGAAAGATCAATTTTTAAAATGCTTTTTTCTTAATTTTATTCACTTTTCAATAACTATTAGATTTTATTAGCATAGAAAATTGTTTTTAAAAATGTGTCTTTAATACTGTATATTCCCAATGAATAATAAACTTTTCAACAAACTGTTGACAGATAAGACCAAAACAAAACAAATCAAACTTCTCTCTCTCATGTGTTTGTGTGTGTGTGTGTGCACCTGTGCATGTGTCTGTGCATGTCTGGGGGTGACAAATTACACCAGTGGGAGGGACGGGCTTGGTGGCCTCATATTGTTGAATTTTCGTTTGCTATGAGTTCTTTGGTTTTTCTGCAGCAGAATCCTCCACGGCAGAGCTGTTGGACTGCTCTCTCCGTCTTTTTCCTGTCAAAAACCTTTCCATTTTTTGCTAACAAGCTACAAGTGAGCTTAATAACAGGCGCAAGCCGCCAGGTCAACAAAGATGATTATTGTCATGCCCAAGTTGGAGCTGTCACACAAGGTGCTGTTAGGTACAATCAGAATCTTGAGAATCTGGTTATTACGTGTTGTTTGCTCAGGAAAAATGGTTATATAAAAAGAACAACAAATTAGAAAAATTAAATAATTTGATGCCATTTTTTCTCCTTTCCTCCAATTTTCTGAGGCCCCCCTAGCACCCCCTGGTGGCCCCCCAGGGGATTGGCCCCCACTTTAAAAACCACTGGTTTAGAGTATATAATCTCTAAAACATCCTCTGGTTGGGAGGAATAAAAGAGAGCTACTTTCTCTAAATGTCAGAAGAATAAACAGCCTGCACTGAGTTAACTTGTGACTGATGAGCGTAAAATATACAGACATCAACGTGCATTTTGAACATTTATGTGACAATTCAGCATCGACGATGGTATGAATATCATTCACAAAATTTCCTCCAAATCGTTGCAATAACACTTAAACAGATCCAACACTGCCACCAAGTGGTCAAGTTGCGTTACCACAACTTCGTCTCTGCAGCTCTCATCAATGACCACTGGAGCGCGACACACACTGAACAGTCCAAATGATCAAACGAAACTGATCCGGGGCCTTAGTTAAAAAGCTTGCTTTTCACACAAAACGGGGCATAAAAGTGGCGTGCGCCACTTCCCACGTAAAGGTTATGATTTATGAAAATAAACTTCTCACTCCACACATTTTTAGCGGCTTGTTTTAGCGCTAAAATGCTTTGTGAAATACTTTAAGAGGAGAAATTTAGAAGTCCTGAAATTAGGACTGACACGCCCATTATTTTAGAGACTTTCTCCTGAATACGCAGGTTAGGAGCGACTTTGAGCTTTAAGATGTTTTGTGAATATGGGTCCAGGATCCAAGCTCATCAGCACGTACAGCCTGTACAACTATTCCAGAACCTTTTTTTTTTTTTTTTTTTTTTTTTTTGAGACAATTGTGCATGATACCAGGAAGCATGGAAGAGCCCACCAGTCTGCACTATCCAAGCCCTGTATCAGCAGAACCCTGCAGACATGTTTTTGTTTCTGTCAGTGGTGTGAGACATGGAGTCTGTGAAACGTCCTGCTCTTATGATTACTGACAGGGTGAAAACTTGTACAGTTAACCATTCCCACAGAAGGTAATCACTGGGAAAAAGTGGCTCAGAATCCTCCGGGCTCTTCATCTGAAATATGTAGATGATGATGATGATGATGATGATGATGATGTGCATGCATTTTCAAAAGAGCCCATTCAGAGACTCCTTGCACGTACTCAGTGAAAAACATTCCCAAAATAGTAATTTGTTTGTGCTGTTATCAAATTTGACCTGGTAAAACATAAGAATTGAATTCCCAGTTCATACCTCCATCATTCAATGTGCAGCTACATTATTATTATTATTATTATTATTATTATTATTATTATTATTATTATTATTATTATTAATCAGGCTGGCACAAAAAAAATTGAATTTCTGTATTCTTACTTTAAAAAGTACAGTTACAATAAGTTTGTCTGCTGAGGTTAGAAGTTCAGAGGGTTACCTTTATAGAAAGACCAAGGTTATTCTTATAGACTCCAGAGGGTTTAAGAACAGCATCTAATTTGATTTGGGTATGCCATTTACAGGCAATTCGGGGGATGGTAAAAGGGTTAAAAGAAATAAATTCTTGAAATGTTTCACTCTTTGTGTACTAAATCTATATTATAAGAGTCTCACTTGAATTGACCAACTGAAATAACAATCCCTTTTACTTAGTATTCAAATTTACTGAGATAAGCCTGTCCTTCCTGTCAGGGAGTGTCATCTGTTTTTTTTTTTTTTTTTAATAACAGGAGGTAAGCAACCTGCTCACAGCTCCTGGGCTGTCCTTACGTGCCCTAAAAGCATTTAATATAACACGGTCTGATTCAGTCAGACCATATGACAGGTTGGACTACCAGTCAGAAAGGAGTGTGGGGAGGAGAAAAGAGACAAAACTGAGAAAAAAACATTTTCCAGCAAAGTTTGGATCTGCTCAACACACAGGTAAGAAATACAACCTGATACAAATACAAGCGGACTGAGACACAAAGTGACAGGGCTGGTTATTTTTAGTAACTGTAACAACATAGTGACAATCATCTTAAAACTTGGCCTTACTTTTGAGAAGAACGAGCACAGAGACTAAAGTTGAGGACAAGATGGAAGCGGGGCCCATGCGTGTTCTGGTGACCGGAGGATCTGGGATGATGGGTAAAGCTGTCGAGCATGCTGTGCTGAACGGAGGAAAACTGGAGGGAGAGGAATGGTTCTTCCTTTCTTCTAAGGATGCAAATCTTACGTGAGTTACTTCAAGTCATAATTATTCTATACTTGTTGAGCCTAGTTCTGAAATTTTCAGACAGGTTCACTGAGGTTTCAACCATTAGGTTTGTAAATTTTCATTACTAGTTTAAAAAGATCTCTTCACCTACAGTTATGTATATGAGTGCAATGATAACATCCAAGAGTGTCTCTCTGAGTGTCTCTTCCTCACCACAGGAACTTTGGTAACCCTTTGGTTCCAGATGCTACTTGAAACCTTTCAGTTCTTTTAAAGTTACTGCAGATTTTGAAAACGTGTGATGCTAAACTCTAAACAGAGATCTGGAACAGACCAAAGTTGTGTTTGAGAAGTATCGTCCCACACACGTCATCCACCTGGCTGCAAAAGTTGGAGGAATCTATCTGCACATGAGGGAGAACCTGCACTTCCTGGTGAGATAATGATTCAGTTCACAGCTAACTGTTGGAGGGGGCTCTGTGTTGTGTTAACCCGTCTGGGAAAGTGGAATCTATGGGATGTTGTTTTTATCCCGCTCTGATAAAGTCGATGACTCTTTCACAGAGAGAAAACCTCAAAATCAACGACAATGTTTTACAAACGGCCCACGAGATGGGAGTCACCAAGGTGGTGTCCTGCCTGTCCAGCTGCATTTTCCCCGACAAAACCACATATCCCCTCGATGAGACCATGGTGAGCCTTTTAGCATGCCGACTGATCAGTTTCTGAGGCTGTTTTCAAGTCGACATCCCTGATATTGAAGGGACAGCAAAAGATTTCATAAATGTGATGGAGTCTCTCCTCGTCTTTTCTCAGACTGTTTAAACATGTTTTCACTTTAACTCCTATCTCTCAGATTCACAATGGACCACCTCATGACTCCAACTTTGGATACTCACATGCTAAAAGGATGATTGATGTCCAGAACAAGTGAGGAGCTTTGCTTTGCAAATGTGGGTGTTGTGCTGTAGCACAGGTGAATCAGTGACATTCATCCTAAACAAACTACTGCAGACAGTGCACCTGAGCAAACACAGTTCCTATTTGTCTTTGTGTGTGTGTTTCTGCAGAACTAATCTGACCCCTAAAGCTTATCCATGTTTAATTGGGTCTTTGTGTAGGTTGTGCTACAGCACAGATGAATCAAAACAAAAAGCTGCAGAGGCAGCACCTGTTTTTTGGAGTCAACTTCTATTTCAGTCTTTTGTTGTGTTAATGTAATTGCAGGGCTTGTAGCCTCAAGCCCTTTGCTCCCTTCAGACCATGACAGAATCTGCTACTGAGCCTGTTTTGAAACCAGTTTGTGCTATCTGAATGTGTCCTCATGTTTCCTTTTTATTTGTCCCTGTGTGTGTGTGGTGACAGGGCATACTTTGAGCAGTATGGTCATCGTTACACAGCTGTCATCCCCACCAACGTGTTCGGTCCATACGACAACTTCAACACAGAAACTGCTCATGTGATGTCGGCTCTGATTAACAAGACATACAAGGCCAAAAGTGATTAATGCAAACACACACACACACACACACACATACACACACACACACACACACACACACACACACACACACACACACACACACACACACACACACACACACACACACACACACTCACACACAATAAGTTAGGGATACTGTGAGGTCCCAGTGGATTTCATACAGAAGGTGTTTGTTTCACTTCAATCATTTTTGGGATAGGGAGGTGATTGTATTAGGGTTACAGACACACCTCATTTAGTGTTTTCCATGTAATGGTCACACTGAGTACAGTGCACCTTACATATTGTGGCCAATACCAAAAAAACAAAACAAAAAGACAACCTTTTTCAATGTGGCATCAGTTTCAACGTTCTGGGGGTATAAATAACTGGTGTTGTCAGTAAGTCATTCCCAGTTCATCATTCAAGCAGCCATGAACACACCACGTCACTTAACAGACGAGCAGCGCCACCTGACCATAGCACACCTTCAGGTTGGTAGCAGGCAGTCAGGAGCTGCTCATGAACTTGGTGTCTCAAAGTGTCATCAGCTGACTTGCAGTAAGACAGAACTACTGGCAGTGTTGGTGACAGATCCAGGAGTGGAGCTCTACGAGTGATGGACCACAATGATGACCAGTATCTAAGGACCTCTGCACTCAGACACTGTTATGCAACTGCCACACAGCTGCTGGCCTGTTTACAAGAAGTGAGGGGTTCTAGGGTTTCCAGACAAACCATTCACAACCGACTCTACTGCTTTAGATTAAAGCCAGACGACCACTGCAGGTGACTCCACTGACACCAAGACATCACCATGACTGTTTGCAGAGGACACAAGACCATGTGACCTGGACAATGCAGCAGTGGTCTACCGTCCTGTTCATTGATGATTGTTGGGTCACCATGCACAGAGATGAAGGTCATCAGCATTGCTGGAGAAGACAAGGTGAGTGATACGCTGAGGTCAACATGGGCCCCGGGTTTGCTTTTGTGGAGGAGGAGCAACAGTCTGGACAGGCATCACCAGTCAGCACAAAACAGATTTGGTGATTGTAGATGGTTCAGTCACTGCACGTTCTTACCTCAGTGACATCATAGAACCCATCATCATCATCATCATCATCATCATCATCCCCCAATTCCACCTGCACACCCCCAACATTCTGTTCATGGATGATAATGCTCCACCACATGGTGCCAGAATTGTTACAGCTGGACTTCAGGAAGTCAGAGCGCCTCATATGGTACGGCCAGCAATGTCCCCTGACCTGAACCCCATAGAGCAGGTCTGGGACCAGCTGAAGCAGAGACTGGATGCTCGTACCCCACCCTCACGTGACCTGGCAGAACTGTGTGTAGCACTTGTGGAGGAGTGGAACACATTGCCCCAGAACAACATGAGGCTTATGAGGAGCATGAGACGTCGCTGTCAAGCTGTCATTGAGGCAAATGGTGGAAACACCCGCTACTGACTTTGTCAATTTTGGGGCCATCTTTGTTATTGTCTAAATTGTTGAAGTAATAATTACGGAACTAATGAAAATGGTTTTTCTTCTCATTCTTTAAAAGTAATATCAAAGGAAATTATTACTTATTTCATTAAAATTCAGACCAAATAGGAAATACACTCATGTAAATAACAATATCCTGAATGTATTGAGAGGAGTATAAATAATCCCATAATTACCTGAGAGTCTTTTTTTTTTTTTTTTTGTATTTTAGAGGAAGGAACTCATGTGACTGTGTGCGGCTCTGGAGCACCAATGAGACAGTTTGTCTATTCTCTGGTGCGTTACCTTCAGAATAAAACACGTTTTCTGACACACATGTTGAGACAGTCTTTGGATGAACTCTCATCGTGTCTTTATTCTTAGGATTTGGGACGTCTAATCGTTTGGGTCTTGAGGGAATACGATGAGATCAGTCCCATTATCCTCTCAGGTGAGTACAGTCGTGTTTCTACCTTTGGATCGAGGGATCATTGAAGACTCGTTTTCCACCTTTAACTGTTGATTTATTTTCAGTCAATGAAGAGGTCGCGATCAAAGATGCACTGGGGATGATTGTGGAAGCTCTGGGTTTTGAAGGCGAAATACGAGTATCCTTTATGCATCTCCTGCTGACACTTTATGAAGCTGATGTTTGAGCTCATCTTTAAATGATGCACCTGTGTGTAAATATGTTCTCTCCTTGACCCTGAACATCAGTATGACACCTCTTTAACTGACGGACAATTAAGGAAGCCAACCACCAATGCCAAGCTGAGACGTTACCTCCCTGACTTCACCTTTACACCTCTTAAAGAAGGTCAGAGTTCACTGTGAACACAAAGCATGAGGTCGACACTTATGAGAAGAGTTTCATATATGATGAAAGAAAAAAACAGAACTAATCAATAAGGCTAATTCATAAAACTGTTCCTCCTTTGACTTCATGCACAACTGTAACAAGCTGAAGGACTGTACAGCCTTGTTGTTGGACAAGTCTGTGCTGCTGAACATTCCAAATGAATGAAAATTTGCATGAATATTTGAATTTTGTGTCTGTTTCTCTCCTCAGCTATACAGATGACCTGTGACTGGTTTTCAGAAAACTATGACAGCGCTCGAACATGAAGAAACCAAACAACGCTGCAGATAAACAAGTGCTCTTGGTTTGGGGTGATGCTGGTTGAGTTCAATTAAACATTGCTTTAATTTTCAGGTATAATCAGAGGTTCTTCAAGCTACAGATAAAAAAAACATATTGAATTTGTCCCATGTGTTGTTCTTGAGATTATCACTTTTGAAGATAAAATTATGTATTAAAGTCTCTTTTTTTGGAAAACAAACTGCCAGTCAACCAAGGATACTGATATACCTATGATACTAAGAAAACAGTTCAAAGTATATAATCTCTAAAACATCCTCTGATTGTGAGGAATAAAAGAGAGACGCTTTCTCTGAATGTCAGACGAATAAACAGCCTGCACTGATTCAACTTGTGACTGATGGGCGGAAAAGTTATCAAGATGCATTTTGTGCATTTATGTAACAATTCAGCATTGACGATGGTATGAATAACAGATTTACAAAATTTCCTCCAAATCATTGCAATAACATTTAAACAGATCCAACACTGCCACCAAGTGGTCAAGTTGCGTTACCACTACTTTTGTCAACAAATAGATGCTGAAATTTCGTATTTCAGGATATCCAATCAGCAGGCTTCCTGTTATACGTAAAAAATTACATAAGGTGCTTCTGACCAGAAGTTCCAGGAACATTTAGTGCTGCTCTTCCGGGAACTGTGGTCCATCCGCTGCTTTTTCACAAATGCCTTAAAAATTAGAAGATTATGCAAATCTGGTCAGTGATGGACATCAGAATTTTTTTTTTTTAAATCTATCTTAAAGTTTTAATATTTTCACTTTGAATTTATTTTTCTGTGTCTCGAATCCTCTGTCCTTCCTTTTGGACTCAAATTATAAAAATATATTTTGTGAAACCTAAAATTTTTTTTTCAAAATGTTTAAATGATCAACTTCAGTCTCATATAAATATTTTATTCCTGATATCTTCGTGTTTTTAGTTAAATTTCTTGTGGCTCTACTCCGCCGTCTGACTCAAATTAAAAAAAATTAAATTAAAAAAAGTGTCAAACAATATTTAAAATGTTCAAATATCGAGAAAAATCAATACGCAATAAATCGGGAGTACACCCAGGATCTTGTTAAAATACACTAAGTCTCTGTGGCTTCCGTAGAAAAAAAGAATATACATATTTAAATGTGTATTTTAAAGTTTTAATATTTTTTCTTGTGTTTTTAATACGATTCTCAGCGTCATTTATGTTTTTTTTTCTCTGAACTGTTGTACTTTATAATTTTGTTCAATAAAGTTCGATGAAAAAAAAAAAAGCCTCTCACCCTCTGTTTGCTAAGTAGCTCACTGGACGGGAAAGTGGGTGTAATGGATGGATGCGCTCCGTAACCTGTGCTGAGTAACCTGCCCAGAATATCACAAAACCCCTCGAAACCTTCACCATGTTTGGGCGGTCACGGAGCTGGGTTGGAGGACAGGGGAAGACGAAAAATATCCACTCCTTGGATCATTTGAAGTGAGTAGCTAGCAGTTGATATGCTAACGGTTGCCTCTATGCTAACCGGTTGGGAACGACTGTAAGCCTGTTCATTAGCCTAATTGGAAAGAGCTAAAAGAACATGAGCTGACGAACTTTAACCCCGGAAATGTCCTTTAAAGTCAAGAAATAGAACCTAAACATGACATTTTTACTTACTGCTTCGTACGAGTGATGGTCATGTAAGCTGAGCTAGCCTGTAACTGCTAGCTTGCATGGAAAAAATATTCATTGACGTCAAGGTACTTTAATGTTTCTAGACGAGTCAGTCATTAACAGTCAGTATAAACTGATATTAAACGCACGAGGACGTAAATGTCTTAACAGGTGTTATTAATTAGTCGTACTAACTACCTCTGGGAGTTGTAAATACAGTAACCAGTCAGGATTCAGAGTCCTACCAAAACAGGTGCCAACGAATAGCCTAACAAGAGAGAGAAGGCGCTAGAAGTCAACGTCAGTTTAAATGTGATCTATTTAATTTTTCATTTCATGCACAATATCTTAACAGTTTGATTATCTATTTAGTTTAATATGATACAACAGCAACAGGAGGTTTTTCTTAACTGCATGAATCAGACTGTGCAATTCCTACACTACAACAACACACATTAAATACCTGGTGCAATATCATCATTGTTCATTGTGCATTCATGTGCATTAGCCTATTATTTATTTAGTTTATCGTGTGTAAGAGTTTTATTACATGAATATGTGCAATAGTTTCCCCAATGTACACTTCAACATTTACTTGTCTGACTACTCTCATGTATTCATCTTGTTACTTTAGGCACTATTTTCCACATTTATTTTGAATTAGACACTGTTTGGGACTTTCACTTTGACATTTTATGTTGTCGAACTAGACAATTACTTTAGTATTCTGCATTTTATTCATTATTTACTTACTAATTGTTTGTATTTGTTGACATCACTGATTGATAGAGTACATATCCAAAAAATAAATACATGAAATAATAATACAGCTGTGCACACACCACTTTCTTCAAGTCTACCTTAAAATGATGTTCCCCCATCAGGTACATGTACCATGTCCTGACCAAAAACACTACAGTGACGGACCACAACCGAAACCTGCTAGTGGAAACCATCCGCTCCATTACAGAGATCCTTATCTGGGGTGACCAGAATGACAGCTCTGTGTTTGAGTAAGTACCCATCAATGTTGTTGTGACATTCAAACATGGAGAAGTGACAGCTTTGTGTTGACTTGTACTCAGCACAAATCTTTAATCACAAAGTTTGAATGCTGTGTTTCTATTTAGACTGTTGTGTGTGTTCGTGTATCTTTGTGATTTTCTTCCAGTCTGCCTCTGTGAAAAGTTATTAGTATTTTTATTTTGCAAAAGCTAAAAAACAATTTAATTTCTATCATCTTTGGACACCCCACTTACAGAAACCAAAGCACTGTGTGCTGTTATTAAGATTTAGAAGATCTGCGTGTCGTCATTCTGCCGATCAATTTCATGACTTCTAGCTTTTGATGTGTCACAGGAAATGGCATGAAGTGCTGTGAAGCCACAGCGAGTGTTGAAAGAATACTTGTTGCCAACAGGAAATGCTTCAAATGCACACAAGCTTCAACCATAACTTAGTGTCAAGGAAGAGTTTGAGCTCAGAAATTCAGTAAATTTCAGCACAGAAATGCTGATTGGTGCTGATGTCCCTGTGTGTACAGATAAGAAAATAAAGAAAAAGAGGGGTTGATAATTGCACCAGACAGCCTGTGGAATCAAATCTGTGAATGCATGACCTGCATCTTCATTATTGTACCCCAGAGTGCTGCCAGCAAGAAACAGTTTGTGATATTCACGTTTTATGATCAAGTCATCATGAATTAAATCCTGCATATGTTTGTTTTCACACTCGTGCTCATGTTCAGCTTCTTCCTGGAGAAGAACATGTTTGCCTTCTTCCTGAACATCCTGCGCCAGAAGTCAGGACGCTATGTGTGTGTTCAGCTCCTCCAGACCCTCAACATACTGTTTGAGAATATCAGCCACGAGACCTCGCTGTGTGAGTATTCGATAAGCGATAGATAAAAAGAATAGAAGGATGTATGTGTGATGAAATGCAATGAACAGTTCAGGAATGATTTAAACACTGATGCTTTTTTTATCATGGTTTCATCTGTTGCTGCAACAAACAATTTTTTTATATGTCTTAACTTTCCTGTATTTTTTATATTAAGTTGCTTTATTTCCAAAAGAGGGAAAGACACTGATACTCAAATAGGAGTGTTGTCCTAGACTGTCCCGTAGTGTACAGTTGGTGTTCATTGACTGAACAATGCTTGGCATGTTGCACTGCCCGTCTTTGCATTGCAGTCTGCTGCACTTTCAGTTGTTGCTTGGCAACCATAGACTCAGCAGATGATTTGACGTCATTCATGCAGGAGGCAGATATCTTACATAATGTTAGACTGTGTATTTTAATCTTTAGAGGTTTTTGAACATCACAGTTGTGATTTCTTGTCAACGTGAATCGGTTGTCTTTTGACTGTTCCCAGCACACGACAGCGACTGCAGCCGTCCCAGCTCACCTCACATCTGATGATCGTAGAACAAACATGAAAGAGATACAGTGATGCTAGCAGAACACTAAGCGGTCAAGACTAATCTGGCTCTTTCTCTTCTCAGATTATCTCTTGTCGAACAACCACGTGAACTCCATCATCGTGCACAAGTTTGACTTTTCCGACGAGGAGATTATGGCCTACTATATCTCCTTCCTCAAGACCCTGTCACTAAAACTCAACAACCACACAGTGCACTTCTTCTACAATGAGGTGAGCTCATGGACAGAGGGTTGGATTGGAGAGAGATAAAGGAGGAGCTTAGAATCCTAGAGCGTCTTAAAGTGGAACTCCACCTAACTTTTTTTAATAATTATAAAATCACAAAACAATCAATACTTAATGTCCCACAATGTCTTTTTTTGTGCAAGTCCATCAGTCTTCTGCAGCAACGTTCCCAGCTCAAACATGTTTGCTACATGACACTCCCTTTAATAGCAGATTCCTTCACATGAGAGAATTTAAGACTGATCACAGTGTTCTGTGTGTCCATCACGATAGAAAGTGCTTCGTTCTTCATTCAGAAGTGTTTTTAAAACTATCGTACAGTCTGATGCTTTGTCTGTGTGTGTTGGTGTGTTGTGGGTGATGGTAATATTCTGACCGCCTGAATAACAATCTCATGATGATGATGATGATGATGATGATGATGATGATGATGTAACTCTTTGACTCTTCCAGCAGTATCTTGTCCTTTCATTGGCCTGTGTGTGCTGGGAAAAGTTATTGGTGTACTGTTGATGGAAGCTTTAGCCCTGAAGCCAAAACCAGCCTCATGTGTAGATCTGAGGCCTGTACTACGAAGCTGGATTTTCTCTTAGTGAGGTAACTTCTAGGTTAACCCTGGATTTTCTGTCACTTCTTACCGGGATGAATCACTGTGGTAACGTATGCTGAACGGCTAACCTGCTCGAGGGCAGGTTAAGATCTGGATAAGAGATCAACCAGTAGCTCCACTGTTTGCATCTGAAATAATGATGTTAATAATAATGGTCACACATGGCAGAACTGCAGAAACATGAATTTATGGAACGCACAACTATGTGGGAGTTTAGGAATTAATATTCATTTTGTTTAATATTCCAATACAAAACACGCTCAGACGGGGGGCGGAGCACGGGGCACTGAGGAAGAGTTGCTCCAAACGTCTGTGCTGTAATAAAGTCAAACTGAGTGATCAGAGTGTTGTCCGCTTATATTGTCCCATGAATTAATTTTAGATAATCTCACGAGTAACGCATTAACAGAGTGGAAAGTTTTATGCCCGCATTCCTTCCTGGATTTTGCTGCAGTAACAGTGGAGTTGATATCCAGTGATGTAGTACCGTTTATCAGGATTGTGAATGTCTCATTAAGTCAACCCAGGTAACGGAGAGAGATCCTGGATGAGTTAATCCAGCTTCGTGGTACAGACCTCAAGTGTTAAAAAAAACAAAACAAACTTTCTTTGTTTACGTTATTTCTTTTTTTTTTTTTTTCTGAAGACAAAGCTTACTAAGAATACAAAAGAGCTTGATCGCAAAATTTGCTTTATAAATCACCCCTCATTTCATAAATTGTACTTACAGATTCTTGTCCCCTAGAGGGTGCTGTTGAATAGGTAGTTTCCTTTCTGCTTTTCTCACCTCTTTACTGTATGAGTAGCTTTAAAAGACAAGAGGATCCTTAACTGGTTTGGGTTTGGTGTCAGGGTCAAGTTTCTTCATTTGCTGTGACCTCTGGAGGACTGTTTGCTCTCCAGCCCTCAACTGTGATTGGCTTGAGGTCACAGCGTCTGAGGAATGTTTGGGAACAGGATCAGGCACTGGCACAGAGAGAGATGACTGTGAAATTCAGAGCAGTGACTCTACCACTCTTTTTTTTTTTTTTTTTTTTTACAAATTTCGACTAGTTAAAGTACTTGTGGTTTGTACTATTTTAGATTTCAACTAGTACAGTTTGGACTGTTTCCGTGTCTGTTTCAGGATGGTGAACGGGCCCTGGAGGTCAGGTTGTTTTCTCAAGTGGGGTACACACATAACGATTATTGGGCTGTTTTTGTCCTGACTTTCCTCCTTCCCAACCAAGGATGGCAAACACCCGATTATTCTCAATCAATCAATCAATCAAACTTAATTTATAGAGCACTTTTCATACCTAAAATGGTAACACAAAGTGCTTAACAAACAGAAAAATAATAAAATAAGATTCCCCAAAACCCAAACCCACAGATCAACACAAAACCCTCCATCTTTGCCCCCCTAAACAAACAAACCCACCCCCACCCCCACACAATCCACACGCCCCAGTGCATTAAAATTACTCAACAAAATCAGAATGTGTGCTGACGAACTGAGTACACACTATCTGAGGAAACACTGAAGGTCGAATTAGTTATTGAAACTTAGGATAAAAGAATAAATTAATCCAGTTAAAAGACATAAAAATGACATAGAAATACTACAGAGATACTAAATAATAAATATTAATAATAATGTACAGATTAAAAAAAATAAATATATGTTAAAGATTAAGATAAATAAATAAATAGATAAATAAATAAGTAAAACTCAGTCAAAAGCTAGACTAAAAAGGTAGGTTCTTAATTTCTTATCAGATTATCCTGTGGTCTGAAATGTGTTGAGAGTGAATTTGTCACGATAATTGTGTTTGAAACGGGTCAGGGCCGACAGTTGTAAATATTAAACTTGTTCAATATTTATGACCAAAAATCTTAATATGTGTGGGGAAAGACGACGACTCCCAATGGAATGTAGCCAATCAGGAGGCGAGCTGGCTCAGGAACAAGGAAGCAGACATAAACGAAAACAAGCATGGCTGAACTGACAGAAAGTTCATGAGGAAAGTCGTTGTTCCCACTGTCTCACACACTTTTCTCTTTTTTTTTTTTCTTTGGTTGAGGAATTTTCTGTTAAAAATAGTCCCAAGACCACCATCTTTCCCTCTTCTATGTCTTCTTCCATGTTGCGTTTGGTGTTTCCCAGTTGTTGCTATCTGTTGCTATGTTTCTTCTTCTGTGTTTTTGTTAGAGCACGTTTGGTCTCGTGAGATTTCTGTTTTGGAGGACGAGATTATAGATCAGTGGTGGGACAGAATCATTATGTATGAGCTGTGTTGAGAGTATTGAAGTACACCACACACACTATGATTAAAATTGTTCAGTGCCTGAAATCCTCATGTGTGTACCCCGCTTTAGTTAGATTTTAAAATTCTTTGTTACTCTCATTTCATTTTGAAAAAATGTTTCTGCCCAGAGCTGCTTCCTCACTCTCTCTCTGTGTGGTCATGTGTCGGCTGAGCACGGCCCTTGCAGTTCTGTGCCTTGCTCACTGGCGCCCCCTTTCTGTCTCCCACACACAGCACACTAATGACTTTGCCCTGTACACCGAGGCCATTAAGTTTTTCAACCATCCTGAAAGCATGGTCCGCATCGCAGTCCGTACCATCACACTCAACGTCTACAAAGGTGAGTGCCCATAACACGCATGTGCACATGCCAAGCACACACAAACATGCGCAAACACATGCTGACAGGACGCTGGGACTGCCAACCGCCGCTCTTTGTTCTCCTGCCCTCTTCCTGCTGCTGCTTCTGGTGCATGAGCATGACTAACAGGTAACACTGCAACACACACACCTGTTTAGAAAAGGTGATCTTAACAGCAGAAATAAAAACGTTTACAGTCTGGTTCAAAAAGTTCATCGCTCTATCCGCACACATTGGAGAGTAGGTGAAGTTCAAATATTAACCCTATAACACCTTAGCCTCAAAATGCCTGTCTGGACATTTTTGCTTATTTTGGCTCTAAAATTGTCAACAAAAGTCCTGTCATTAAAGCTTTGGCACATTTTTCTGGAACACTTGGAACTTTCAATATTTGGAGTTATTTCAATTAACTTCATGTGATATGAGAGTAAAACAGTTTAAACTGAAGAGAACCATTAAGACAGAATTGGATTTTTAGAGGTTTAGTGAAAGAAAAAACCCTGCACTCAAACATTGGCAACAGATTTTACAGGATAAACTTAAAATCTGAACATTAAAAAAAAAAACATGTACCTTTACATTTATGAGCCTTTGTCTCTAATTTAATGAAAAATAAAAAAGGTCTCTGACAGCATCAACAGAACCTCCAGCATCCCCACAGCCTCTCCTTTACTGAGCGCACAAACCACCTGCAGACGTCTGCTCCTCATCAAGAGACAAACTGTAAGAAGAAAAGAAAAATATTCAGCTGCTCACGCTCACTGTACAGAACAAACAAGACATGGCACATTATTTTAAAAAGATTAGCGCACAGTACAAGCCTTAAATAAGTAAAACAAACATTCAGTGCACTATTATAAAACAACAGAATAAATTGACGCGCCATATTACGTGGTTCGCAACACACACTTACACACATACAGTTCAAACACAGCATGGTGTTTCACTCTCAAAGGGTTACTACACACTGTCAACATTAAATTATACACATATGCACATATTAATTTTTATTTTCCATATAATGTATGGAAGATGAGAACTGCCATGATTTTTTTTTTTAATGCACTGTTATCTTGAACGACTTAATTCATTGTCTCGATTTAACTAAGATTATTTTCTCGTTATAAGGAATTAATAATAATAATAATAATAATTAATTAATAATGTGTTCGTCTTGATTTCAACCTACAAGAGCTGCCATGAACGGCTTCCAGCCACTGAGTGTAGCTGTGGTCTATCAGTAAGTTACACTTTAGTTTGTTTACTTTAGGAGCTACAGGTTAACAACTGAGAGGCTGGACCGAAGCACTTTTTAATGAACTAATAATATCATCCCTGATAACAGATTTTTGAAGCAAATCAGCCAGTGTGGCCATATTGGAAATGAGTCGGACCTCCACATTAACAGCCATAGGGGGCCCAGCAGTCACTTGAGCTGAGCTGTGCCTCTGATTGGACGAACTGGTGATTTTAATATTGTCTTAACTGCCAAGTTAGAAAAAAAAATCACCCCATGTACAGTGCGTGATGTTAGCGAAATAAGTGATTCAGATGGGAGACAATTTTTGTACCAGGCTGTAAACATGTTTATTTCCACTGTGAAAACAACTTTTTTTTGGCTTGGTGTGTTTGTGACTTCCGGTACTTCTGGAGCCAGCCTCAAGTGGACACTCGAGGAACAGCAGATTTTAGCACTTCCGCATTGTCTCATATTTTCAGACCGGAGGTTGCTGCATGTGGTTAGCCTATAGTATTTACATCCTTAGCTTAGCTGAAGCAGCTGGATAGATAGGAGTTTGTCAGCCCCTCATCTGCTAACCGGTAGCCCCTAAAGTAAACAAAATGATTTACTGGTATATCGTAAACGTGTTATATCAAGGTAACGAGATAATAAGTTGTTATCACAGTGCATAAAAAGAAAAAAAATCCATGGCCATGCTCATCTTCTGTGCAAATGAGACTTGATACACTGTTCTAAAAAAAGTCAACACACGTTACAAGCCTCAATCTACACAAATAATTACGCACACAAAGTAAAAACCAGATAGAGAGAGCTCCATTCATCCTGAAATTCATCCCAACCAGTGTTACCTTTTATTGTATGAAGTTGCTCCTTCAGTCTCAAAATGATGCAGAAACCTCAGTGGAGGTTTTATGACCCAGGAGGATCTGCTTTTTGGCATCTTTAGAAGAACTCAGCTCCGTTTTCTCTGTACGCTCCTGTCATCCATCTGCTCCACAGTCTGTGTGTATTCACCGGCTTCCTTAAATGACCACATAACCACATATCCACTGAAAGAGCAACTGCACAGCTTTCTTAATCAAAGTGCGCTTGCGCAAATGTGTCTGCACAGACACATTCGTTGTTAAAGGATTAAGATCACAAGTTTTGCATAATTGGAGGAGCAGCTGTCATAACTGACGGACAGGCACAGTGTAGCTGTTACTGAGGAGGCTAAAGGTCTGTCTTAACTCCGTGTCTTGCCTCAATCTGCTAGGTCAACCAAAAGTAAGGTTTAGACAGTATTTCCAAAACCGCTTAAAGAAACCGCTTCAAAAACACAGAAACTCACAGGAATCCAGAAAAAAGGAATCTGTAAACATCACCTATTACACTACAACCTTCTTGTACAACCCCCATCGTTTAACGTTAAACCGTGATGCTGCCGTTCTTTCAAATAAACAATTTCTTTCGCTCTCTGCTGCCTCCGCTGCTGCTTCTCTTTCCTGCTCAGAGCTGCTCAGAGCTGCCCAGTCCTGGGAAGGCCTGTGGTGTTTTTAGTGGGTCTTCTCCCATCATGCTTCTCTCTCCTAAATATATAACATTGACATACATTCACTGATGTCCTGTCTGTCTCTTTTACTGTGTCCAGTCCAGCATGAACTCTTTGCATCATGCAGCTCCTGTAGAGTGATTGTGCTCCAACACTGACATCAGTACAGCTCGTAGAGATAGCTGTAAATTAATAGTTATGAGCCATTTACAAATAAGCATATTGGTGTGGGGAATGTGTCATAGCAGTAAGGAATCAGTCAGAGAGGAAAAGCATGGACGCAATGAAGCAGATTGACTTCTTAAGCGGTCATTTCACTCTGATCTCAGTTGAGCTGCTTGTTGTGGCCAAATGAACATTTTTTGAATAATCCAAAATATAGACGTGTGCTGCAGTGAAAACCATTAAGTTAAAACGTTGCTCTCTGATGCTTTCTACTGATTCCTTGGTTCATGCGCTGCAAGAAATGACTATCTGGCAAAGGATTAAACCCCATCAGCAATTCTCCACGTCTGACGATTTGAATACAGATTCTGCTTTGACACCTGCTTTTTATTCTCATGTCAGACAGAAAAAAAGCTGCCAAGTTTTTCCAGTTACTCCTTACCCAGATGTTATGTGTTTGCAGTATTTTTATAAAGAAACCAGCGGGGTCCCTCCAAGCCTCCACCCCTCCACAGCCGCCCCTTACTCACATTAACCCTGTGTCTGTTTCCCCCCTTTCCTTCCTCCTCCTCCTCAACAACCACTCCTTCCTCTCTTTGTCTCTCTCCTCCTCCTCCTCCTCCTCCCTCTGCGCGCCCCATCTGCCTAACTCCAGTCTCATGTAAGTTGGTTCCATTCATTCAGTCTTTATCTTAGGGCTGGGTATCCATGACACAAACTGGTGTCACATAAAGTTCTAATACTCAGGCTCGTCTAATGTGGGTTTCAAAGCCTCACTTTTGTCATCATAAGTATTTAAATTGATTTGGAAACACTTGAGCTGTTGTAGATACCCAGCTCTGTCCGTTTCTGATGGTGTTTAAATGTACAGGTGTGAATATCTTTGCAGTTCTTGTGATCCATTCTGTTCCCCCTCCGACATCTGTGCAGAAAAACCTGCACGATGTTTCCAACTTTGTGTCCTGGGTTAATTCCATCACAGACTTAATTTAAACCAAGCCCCACATCAGGTTGTTATTTTGGTGATGGGTCTGACATTTATTGTCTCTGTACTTGTTTTCAACACATCTTCTTGAGTTTTGAATTCATCCACTGAACAGCTGAATAACACTTTGACTCTGTGCTTGTGATTTGTCTCTTTATTTTCTACCTTTGTGTTTAACTTTTATTTTCATTTGGCTGCTTAATCATTTCTTACCTCAGTTTGATACATTTTTTGGATTATCATTGTAAAACTACTCTTGCAGATTTAAAGTCAGTGAGGTTTTAAAGGGGCTGTGAGGACTTTCTAAGTGATCTTAAATAAAATTTCACTTCTAGATATCTGCCTGATCCTAATCCACAACTTAAAATTTGATCTGATAATCTCATATAAAGGTTATTTCTAAATGAAATTTCTTAGCTTCCTGATCTGGTTGGACAGAACTGGATTGATTTATGGCATGTTGAAATCGCTATGACAACACCACGGCAGCTGAAAAAGTTTAGTTGTGAGAAGAGAGATCTGTGTTTTTCTCTGATGAAAATGTTTTTAGAGATTTTTTAGTAGTGATGGTGGAGACTGGAGCTGAACTGACAGACAGAAAGGATGTCAGAGCAGAAGAAAGCTTAATGGGAGCGAGATAGCACAGGCTAAAGGCTAAAACACAGGCTAAACTCTTTGTTATGATGTTCATTCCAACCCACATGCAGCAGTTATTCTGCAGTGATCTGACCAAACATCAAAAATGGAAGTCATCCTGTTTCTTACCAGCTCCCTTGCGCATTTAGAATCAGGGCTTATTTAAAGTTTAGATAAGGTGAATGAGACTTATTCAGGAGTATTTTATATTTCCTTCGCAGAGCATTGACGTTGACTCACCTGTACTAATAACCGCCATTATCTCCCCACTCTCCAGACCAGCCTGAGACGATACTAACCTGTTTACCACAGTGTCAACAGGCAGAGGGAATGAGACAGACTCCTCTCTGTATATTGATTTGATATAATGAGTGTGATAAGGTTATTGTTGAGAATAAATCAACATTGTTACTGGGCTTTGACCAATTAAGAGTCAAGTGTTCAGAGTAATAATCGGAGAGAAAGGCGGGGAAAAAAAACAACTTTTTGTTTTTGCTGGAAACCTGCATCCAGATCCTTTTCAACCTCTGAGTGCACATGAAATAACTTTTCAAACATTTCCATTTTTCAAACATTTCTCTGGTTAGTGGGTTTTGATTGAAAGTTGTAAGACAGTTATGCTCACAGGCTTTGATTTAAGGGACAGTAAAAACTGGCAGACTTTTCCTCTTTTGGTGAATATCTTAGCACAGGGAGTCTCAGTCACACTGTTATTTCAAACTTTTACTGAACTGGCCATCCTCCTTCTCCTCCTCCTCCTTCTCATCTTGTAAAATGTCCTTTATAGCTTGGCTAGACCAATCAAACGTCTAGAAAAAAACTGGTTAATTTTTCTTAATTTGCCTCTTAATTTGAATGTTTTGTCATATTTCAGTACACACAGTGGATATAATTTGATTAATTCTGTGAGCATTCTACATACTTGTGTAAACAACCCCAATCCAGCTCTTAACCCCGACCTTCCTTTTCCCAGTGGACAACCAGCACATGCTGCACTACATCCGGGATAAGACGGCAGTCCCTTACTTCAGCAACTTGGTCTGGTTCATCGGCAGCCATGTCATTGAACTGGATAAGTGTGTGCAGACGGATGAAGAGTGAGTCCATCTGCAGCATCTTTCTCAATGTTTCTCATAGTAATTTTCTCTGTGACCACTAGGGGTCAGGCCTGACTTTACTCTGAAGCTCTGGTTCTCATCAGGTGATATGTCATGTTCGGGGCATGATGCATATTTAGACTGATGTATTCAGTGAAGGATATATTGAATATTTAAAATGAAGTGTAATGATGCACAAGGAAACATCCTCCTGTTGATGTGCTTCAGACATAAGAACAGAGGGAAGTTAAGTGACCTGGTAGCCGAGCACTTGGACCACCTCCACTACCTGAATGACATCCTCATCATCAACTGTGAATTCCTCAATGATGTATTGACCGACCACCTCCTCAACCGCCTCTTCCTGCCGCTCTACGTCTACTCTTTGGTCAACCCAGAGACAGTATGTTGCACACCTGTGTCTTAATCTTTACCTGCTTTCATGACTCTGACATGGAAATCCCTGCATAGGCTCAGTGGTTAAAATGATTGTAATTGAATTGATTCTGTGTCCACATGTGCAGGTTCAAACTGTACAAAGAGGAAACTGTGTATAAACATGATCCTGAAATGCTCATTCCTGAAGATTGGAAATTACAGTTTAAATTGATGCAAAAAACAACAACATAAGCATTTGATATGTCATTATATATTGGCTCACAAAACAACTGGCACAGTTTTTAGCTACATTTGTAGATTCATGCTCTTTTTGTCCTCTGTCTCTCCAGTCTGAAGACCGACGGATCAACCCTCAGGTGTCCCTCTACCTGCTGTCCCAAGTAAGCATCCAGCCACCATCAAAGCGTCTGATTACTGAAGCTGTAGGCGTTCATCATATCTCTGATCTACCTTCCTTATTTCTTTTAGGTATTTCTGATCATCCACTATCAACCAATGGTCAACGCCCTCGCTGATGTCATCCTGAACGGAGACCTGTCTGTCTTCACCCCACAGACAGACACGCACAGCACACACAAGAACACGGTAACACTCAAAGCACTCACTCAAGCCTGATTTAAAACCACTCACACACACACACACACACACACACACACACACACACACACACACACACACACACACACACACACACACACACACACTAGGAGTACAGTAGTCAAGTGCACCTACGCCAGCAACCACACGGATCCTCACACACAGACACATACAGGCTGTAGCTCCAAGAGAGTGTGTTGGTGGTTGTGAGATTGTGGGGTCATGGTTTTCTCCATGAATCACTTACATCAAGGCGGAAACATGCTAACTACAGTCAAAGTTTGTGCTCGTTTCTCTGAGAGCGCCATCCTGCTCTCATAATTTCAGTTTCTCGCTTCGTGTTTTGATTTAAATCTCTTCCTTGAAGTTATTTCCCTTTTTCTGTTTCTTTTATCCTCCCTTCGTCTCCCCCTCACCATCCCCATCTGATTCCCCTCACCTTTCACTTCTTTAGTCCCGTTTCCGTCTTCCGTTTCACGCTGTCCTCCCCCATTTCTTCACTTTTGGACCATCTGTTCATAAAGCAGGTGGGTGTGCTGTGGTAGAAAGCATTTCTGAGAACCCCTGTGGTTATTCTCTGCGCTGCGTGTGTGTGCGACAGACCTGTGGCTGTTGTGCGAAGCAGCCTACCTTTTCGGTGAATGTGAGTTGAGGTGTGATTTTTGAACATTAACGGTCTACCACAACAAAAGAAAACCAAACGTACCTGCAGGCTATCACCAAGCAGCGTTTTTTGCATTTGCAAATGTTTTTGAGGTCCTACATCAAGCAATTTTAAAGTTTTGTGAAAACAATTTTCAAGATGGGTTTCTGACTCCATACCAAACGCACAGAACACTCATCAAAAGAAGTGATAAAAACATGCAGTTTGCACCTATTTGCCAACTTAGCTGTGCTAATGAGTCAGAATATGATAAATATAGGTGAAGAGGCTGTTTTGTGAGGAAATGAAGGCATTTAAAATGGTCTCTGTATCTTTAAACGGCAGAATAGTTTGGATTTTTTCCTTGGATTAAAAGGCCAGGCTGCACTTGTTTTGTTGAGTGATCTCATCACTCCTTGCTGTCAAACATAACTCCTGGATTCTCTGCAGCAGATAACTGACAAACAGCCTCGTTGATGTGCATAGTTCAAGCATCAACTGTAAAAACAGTGGACGACATCTCGCTCAGCTCGAAGTGTGGTCGCCTCCAAAACTGCTCCCCCTGGTGGCTGGCTGCATTATGGGTCAAAAACTGCACCTCTCTATTCATTCCAGATGAGCTGTGGTCAAACTTTAATAAATTAATACACCTCATAGAAATGTTTCTCCCATCCATATGCTGTGGTGATATTTAGATATTATTGGGCTGCATTGTGTTGAAGTCCTCTTTTTCTGAAAAGTTTCTTTTTCATTAGTTATTAGACGTTAAAAACAGGGTTTTACATCTTGTTTAGCAATGATTGACAGCTGCCGTTCTTGTGAATTTTTTTGGGGGGGGTTGTAAGATGCATAAGGAAGGAGAGTTAAGAAGAGATTAGACTGTCAAAAGAAACAAAGAAAGAAAGAAAGAATTTTTGTCAACCAGCTTCACTCAGATTTTCTCTGAGTCCCCCATAGTCTCTACTGCGCAGGCTCTGGCTGCACAATGGTGAGGCCCGTAATGGGGTTTTTTTTTTTTTTTGGCTTTAAAACTGTACAATGGTAAAAGGTTGAACCATGCTGTCCATTCTATATACAATCTATGGTTTCAGGACACAAACATAGGTCAGCTGCTTTGTTCTAGAAAGTGCCATAACAGTCCCTAGTGACATTACAGATAACAGTCCTCATCCAGTGCGTGCTGGATTGTTAATGTAAATTGCTTCCGCCACATCAGATAGAACAGCTGCTGTGTTTTGGTTTGATTTATTGTAGATGAAACACAGACTGGCAGGGCATGGCATCGGTTTCTGCGCAGGTGGTTTCATACTACTTCCTGTTTGTCTGTGATGTGGCAGAAAAAGAGGTCACATGATGGAACATTGACAGAGCTCACCTAACCCCAAACCTCTTTCCTGGAAGATGTGAAGAAGTATTTCTTTTCTTTTAATCTCGCTTTTCTCTTTTGAACACCTTTTCCTGCAAGTGCACCAGTTCTGTGCATGAAGATACCATTTGCATGTCTGTGGAGGGATTTCTTTTCACATGCAGCTATTTTGATCCTTAAATTAACTTGGAAGAGTGATTCTTTTTCAGAATGTAATGCTGGATGTGTGTGTCGGTGTGAATGTGTTTATAATGTGTGTTTATATGTTGCATGTATGTGGTTCGTGTGTGTGTGTGTTTTTTCTCATTACACTTCCTCAACTCCAATGATTTCTCAGCATATGCTCAGAGTGTGAGCGGTTTACCAGAAGATAGTCAGCTAACAGGTATCACACACACACACGCACACACACACACACCAATCCACACACACACACACACACACACACACACAAATACATACAAATACTGCGGTTTATGTCTGTAGACATGCACAGTGTGTTTTTATCAGACACTTCGACTGAGCTGCCCACACACAACTGATCATTTTCTGCTCCTAATACTGATTAAATTACCAACATTTTTTCAGTTTTCACATTGTCAGTTGTCCTTTAAGGGAATATAAACTTAAAATCTGTCCTTCCAGTTTTGATCTTCCCCTCAACACAACTCCTCATGTCTTCATCCTTTGGCTTGTCTTTGGTAAACTTATGCTGTTCTTCTTAAACACTAAATTGTTAAATCAACAACTTCAGAGATCTGTTGTGTTAAAATTGCAGTCACATAACTGCAGAATTTATGGAACATGCAAATACTCACGCAGTTCGCTGTGAGGAATTAATATTCCACTACAAAATGTGCTCACACAGAGGGCGGAGCCTCAAAAGAACTCAATGGAAACCATAGACTGTATGTAGAAGAGACAGTGCGGCTCTGCCTTTTACCATTGAACGGTTTTGAAGCCAAAATGAAAAACGTCACGGGTGCCGCCATTGTGCAGCCAGAGTCTGCACAGCCAGGTGACAAAAATAATTGATTTTTTATCCTATCCTATCCTTGACCTATACTGCAGCCAGCCACCAGGGGGAGCAGTTTTTGTGGCAACCTCATTTCGAGCTAAATGAGATGACAGTTTTTTTTACTGTCTAAGATGGAAAACATAAAGAAAGGGCACTGAGGAAGGTCTCTGCCCCAAAGGTCTGTGCCTTATTAAAGTGAAAGTGATCAGAGTGCTTTGTGTTTATAATGTCTGATGAGTTAGTATTGTAGAATCTCACAAACTTGCACATTAACAGAGTTGACAGTTTTCTTCCACCATTCCTTCCTGGATTTTGCTGCATATCAGGATTCTGGATGTCTCATTAATTCAATCCAGGGAACAGAGAGAGATCCCGGATGTGTTATTCCCATCGTAGTGCAGGCCTCTGTTCTTGTTTCTTTTTTCTTTTGTCCTTCTTCTCTTCCGCATGTAATATTACACATCGGGAAGTTAATATGTAAACAAAAGCAGTTTTTATGGGTTGATATAATTGGATGAAGTTGAATGATATTAATAATTAATCATAATAAAATATTCCCATTATCAGCTGATTAATCAGTGACTTCATGTGACACACAAACCTATAAAAGTTACAGTTTGAATCTTTGAAGAGGACTTTTCGGTGCTCGGTTGTGTCAGGTTTGAAGTTTAGTGCTGTTGTATTTCTAAATCTATTAACGGTGCCGGCCTTCAGACACAGGTGTGAAAGAAATGAAAGCGTTACAAGTTCTACTTCTCGTCATTGTGATAACTCATATTTACTGTAAGTTACAGTTTGTATCTTTGCTCTGCTCAGCATCTTATCATCCAGCAGCTGTTTCCTGTGTCAGCATCTGTTCTATGGCTCGAGATATTCTGAAGGTTGTTTTTTTTCCCTGTAGCTCCAGCATGGCTACAACCGAAGTGGCTTCAAAAATCATTTTTGGTTATCTCTGCCTGTGTGCGTGTGTTTGTGTATCGGGTGGGTTTTTTTTCTGCACTACTCTGATAGATTTATCAGAGAGGAAATGGCTTCTGTGTTTTTGTGGACTCTGATCAAATGATAGGATTTACTGTAAGGTTGTGCGATTGTGTGCAAGAAAATGAGGAGATGCAAACATGCGAGATATAAGGATGTTCATATGAATCAGTATTTTTTTTCCCCCACACTTTCATGTGTCTTCCTTCAGGGTGTCTGCACATCTTTAAAAATTCTATATCTAAAATTGATGTCTTGAATAACTTGCATTCATTACAAATGTTATGTGCTGGTCTTAAATACATAACTCAAAGGTCTTTAATTTGTCGGGGCAGGACTAGTTAACCCTTAAACACCTGAGCCTCAAAATGCCTTCCTGGACTTTTCTGCTTATTTTGACTATAAAATGATCAAAACTGAAAGAAGAGGAGAAAAATATTCAGCTGCTCACGCTCACTGTACAGTACAAACAAGGCACGGCACATTATTCTACAAAGATTAGCGCACAGTACAAGCCTTAAATCAGGATTACAGAGTAAAACTAACATTCAGTGCACTGTTCTAAAACAAGACAATAAATAGATGTGCCATATTACGTGGTGAGCAATGCACTCTTACACACATACAGTTCAAACAGCACTGTCATCATCGTCAACATTAAGTTATGCACATATTGTAGAAATATGACCTGGTACACTGTTCTAAAAAAATTACCACACAATACAAGCCTCAATCTACGCGTACAATTACACTCACAAAGTAATAACTAGACAGAGAGAGCTCCATTCATCCTGAAATTCATCCTGAAATTCATCTCATCCAAAGTTACCTTCTGTCGTGTAAAGTTGCTCCTTTGGTCTAAAAACCCTGCAGAAACCTCAGTGGAGGTTGTATGACCCAGGAGGATCTGCTTTTTGGCATCTTTTGAAGAACTCATCTCTGTTTTCTCTTCACAAACCGCTGTAATTTTTCTGATTGTGCGAAACGTTTAGGAGTAAAGGTCATTCAAAGTGCACTTGCGCAAATGTGTCGGGGCAGATGCATCTGGTGTTAAAGGGTTAATGTTATTTTTGTTTATTTTTTTGTCGCTGGTCTTTTTTAAGATGGGAAAGGGAGGTTTTATGACCTATACCGCAGCCAGTCTTGATGGGAAGCTCCAAATGTTTTGGCTTCATCTTTGGCAAGCTGTCACATTGTCTGTCTTTTTATACAGATCCTGTCTTAAAGTAATTACTCTGTTTTTTTCTCTAATGAATGTGACATTGATCTGACTCACACTCTTTGATTCTTCTTTGCCCCCCTCAGGTGAGTGCAGGAGGTGTGCGTAGATTCACCAAACCTCCAGAGTCCCTGGAGCGCTCCCTCGAGCTGTCCCGCCACCGAGGCCGCAAGAGAACCCAAAAGAGGCCAAACTACAAGAACCTAGGCGAAGAGGACGACGACGAGAGGGCTGGGGGAGGGGGAGGTGGCAGCGGAGGAGGAGAGGAAGGCTGGGACGACGATGGCCGAGGAGGAGAGAGGGAGGGAGGTCGAGAGAGGGAGAAGGGAAAAGGTACAGAGGGAGTAGGAGGGAGTTCTAAGGGAAGCAGAGCGAGTGGGGAGACGGCGGAAGGTGAGTGTGTGTCTCGTTGGACACAGCGGTACAGGACTGTTTTGAGTGTTTCTTTACTCCCATCAAACAGACACAGTCTGCCATGATGCACCCTGGGTATTTAGGAGCCGCCACAGCAGCAGCCCTCATCTCAAAACACAAAGAGCGATAAGTAAGAAAAAATATCTGAAAAAATGATCATCCTTTTGCTTATCGCAGCACAACTTTCACAGCTATATTCTTAATGGTACTTCATTCAACATGCACATCACTGGAGCTGTTCACACATTAAACATTTAGCTATGATTATTCAGCTGTTTGACTCTGAGCACATCATGGTTCAAAGAGATGGTCCCTGAAACTGGGGTTTTGAGATGAGGCCTTCCTGTTGTCGCTGCCTCTCCTGTTTGGCACCTTTTTTTTTTATTTCCCCGTGGTTCCCAATGCTACCACTGATCACATGACCAACCCAATCTCCATGGCAGCTGACTGTCCATTTCCACGGTGACACGCCATCCATCCCGTGCTCCTCACCTTTCCGCCTGTCTCTCAACCCCGCTCTGTGTGTACGTGTGTGTGTGGAAACATCAAAAGTGTGACCATTTCAATCATCTGAAGTGATTCTTTCTCTCTACCTGGATGCAGTACGTACAGCGCCAGTGAGGCTGAAGGAGCCGTGTCCTGTCTGTTTATATGAGAGGAAACAAGCCCTGTTGCCCTTAGTACAGCAGATCAATAGAGCTTCAAATGCTTTGGCTTCAATTTTGGGAAGCTTGTAGATCATCCATCTTTGAACAGGATGTGATTTTTATACAAAATGAATCATGGGCTGCAGAGGAGTCTTAAAACTACATCTTAAAATGTGGGCTTGAAAACGATTCCTACTCAGGTGATTGCAAGCAAAAATAACAGTTTGGATGCAGACGGTATAATTATAAGTATTTTGCATTCTTATTAACATGCAATAAAATATTATTGTGCACTAAAGATAAACAATCATTGCCTTAAAACACAAAGAGAGGAATCAAAAACATCACTCAGAGACTTAAACCTTTTAAAGTGATCAGAAGAGAGGAGGAAGCACTTCAGATATAAAATCATAATCAATTACAGGTTTTTATTTATTTTATGTTTCCTGTGTGTTTGTGTCACAAGTGTGTGTGGTGAAAAGGATAAACTTCACATTTTTTGGACGTTTATGCACAAAAGTACAAAATGCATGTGTGCTTTTGTGTGTTGCGCGCTCACAGAGATAGAGATGGTGGTGATGGAGAAGTGTAAGGTGTCCGAGCTGACGGAGCAGAACATCACCGACGAGGAGAAGACGGCCGCCGCCACCCGCACGCAAATACAGAGGAGCAGGTACTCACATCCCTGAGCGCTTTGACTGGTTTGATGGTGAACATGGGGGATTGAAGATGTCTCCTCTCACTTTGCAGACCGTTCTTAGACATGGTGTACTGCGCTCTGGACTGCACCGATGATGACTACCACGCCTTGTTTGTCCTCTGTCTGCTTTACGCTGTGTCTCACAGCAAAGGTTTGCCTTCCTTTGAATTTATGCATCAGTACATTCATTAAGTTATGGATATGTGATTAGTAGCAGGATCCTTCTTCATTCAATTTTTGTAACACAGGGCTGAAAACAAAACACTGACAGTTAATACTTCACTGATCAATGTCTTGTCCTCGCCTGGTCTGCTGGGTCCCCGTCTGTTTGTCTGCAGGAATAAACCGGGATCTGCTTGAGCGTCTGCAGCTGCCGGTTCCTGACCAAGAGAGGAGCTCCTACAGCCTGGTGCTGGCGGAGCGACTCATCAGGATTATGAACCAGGCAGCACAACCAGGTAACACTCACATAAAACACCCACACTTTCACCTGCCTGCCACTTTGTGCATTTTTTAACCCTTTGAGCCTGAAGTTTCCCCAATGAGGGGACTTTGACGTCACTCTGCAAACATAGCCTGAAATAACGCACTAATCATGAAAGAATACAGTGATGTTGCACATCAAATTAAATAGCAGACTCCGGGCTACACGACTCTATAAACCTTTTTTTAAATGCCAAAAACACAATTTAAATAACAGCTAAATGAATCATCACATATCAAACTCTGTACAGCTCCACCCACTCCCGTATTTCCCGCTCTATTGCTGTGTTTCTACATGCTGAACAACAGATCAACACCTCAGATGAACGCAGAGACTCCACAGATTCCAGTGATGTGAGTCAAAGCTCTCTACAGCAAAGTATCAGAGAGACAGAGACCAAAGAATCACAAACACAAAAAGAGCTTCACTCAATGAAAGTTTTAAAATTTCTCTTACCTTTGCTGTTTGGCCAAGAAACGTTCATTTTTCAGAGAAACTCACAGTACCGTACTCTCTGTTAGCCCTGTCTTGTATTACACTCTCCTAACACCAGCGTTCTGCTGATTTTGATTGACTGACACTTCTGTTGATATCACTTTGGTTAGTTTAGCATCATTCTGCGGTCTCTAACGATTCCAAAGAGGTGTCAATCACTCAAATCGATCAATCAGTGACGGAGATACAGACATGCGTATTCACGTATAACTAAATTCTTTGTAGACAGCATCATGCACCAGAGCCGCATCTGGTATGAATTTTAAAACCAAACAAAAAAAACGTTTTTATTTGTATGTATTGATCGATATTAGTGATCAGCAAATGAAATCTAAAGTTTTATAGATGAGTAAATTCAAATGACACAGATGGAGACAAACTGAGCTTAAAGAGAGCTCGCCTAAACTCTCTGAACTAAAACCTCTCTAATTCTGTTCTCCTTCACTTTATCAGAGTCAACCTTTGCAGAGATAATGTTCATATGTTGAACTATGGTCTGATAAAGGTTTAGAGCTGCAGATGCATCGTTTTCAGAGAGATTCATCCTGAAATGTATTTTTTTTTAGGCAAACCTACATTATTATTTTTATTTTTTTGCTGTATGCCATCTTTATTTACTCTTTACCAGCATCAAATATACTCATATTAACACATCTAAACAAATCTTACATGTTTTCCCTTTACTATGAGACCAGAATTATTCAAACAGACCCTGTGGTTGCAGAGATATACTCATTTATGTTATGGGTATGCTATTTTTGAGCAGAGACCTGAAAAATCAGCTCAGGGTTCAAAGGGTTAAAAGACCAAATTACTACTCTTCTATCAGTTTTCATGTCACATGTTTCTCTTTATGTGTAGATGGTAAAGTGCGTCTTGCCACCTTGGAGCTGAGCTGCCTGTTGTTGAAGCAGTCTGTGCTGTCAGGAAACAATTGTATCATTAAAGACGTTCATCTGGCCTGTCTGGAGGTAAAACACGATCAAACATGTTTCTCTCCTCTCACTAAATGTTTCTCTTTAAAACTCTTATGTGACATCTCACCTCATAAACTATCCTCTTCTTCAAACGCTCCTCATCCCTCCCTGCTCTCTGACCTCGCCTTCCCAACGTTTTTTTTTCTCTCTTCCCTCTCTGGGAGTTTTTTCCTTTCGGGTAATTAAAAAAAAGAAATGAATTCCTCTTTTCCTCATTTTGCTTCTCTATAATTTATCTTTAGGTTTCATTTAGTTATTTCATCATGAGGTGAAAACTTGAAACAAGTTTCTGCTCCTGAATTTCCCTTTCCTGGTAACATGAAGGTAGAGTCCTTTCACTGAATGACTCGGTCATTTTCAAGGATTTCCAGGAGTTATTATCTTTTGTTTTTGTTGTTATCAAAGTTGTTTTTGTCAGCTTCCAACTCTGGCCTTTGGTTTTCCATTCAAAGACAGAAAGCCCCCAAAAAAAAAACTGATCAGAAAAATTTGATAACATTACCACTGCCCCATTCTTCTCCTCTCCATCCTGCTGTGAGGAAATAACTGACTGGTCACAATACTAATCTCAGACAGGAAAATCAGCTGACACTTCCTGGTTAAGTGTGTTCAGTGTTAATAAAATAAGGCGTGACGTTCATGATGGATTACAGTAAGTTAAAGCTTTTTCATTGCAGCAGGAAGCACACCATCCGGCATATGATGTGATAAGTCAACCAGGAAACAGTCAATGTTTGGATGTTTAGGAGAATCAACTCTTTATAAAGTGAATCACTCACTCCTAGTGAATACTGTTAAAACAGTCAACATGTGTCACCATTTCTCAGAAACAGCTGTTGAATTTATACCGAGTCATGCTTCGTGATACTTTTTAATTCTTTTATAGGAAGCACAAAGGTGTCTGAAGTTCTTTTAACTGCTTTTTAACACCAATGTGAATCATGGACAAGCCCAGTTCAGAGAAAGAAAATAATAATTATTTAAATCATGACACTTCTCAACAAGAAGCTTCAGTCCTGCTTTATTGTTATCTCAGTCTTTGTATTTGAGAATGTTTGCAGCATTTCTCCTTCATGTTTGTGTTTGCAGGGTGCTCGAGAAGAAAGCCTGCATCTGCTGCGCCGATTCTACAAGGTGAGTGTTTGCAGTAACTCGCCACAATCACACAGACACACACACTGTGAGATCTAACAGGCCTTACAGCTGAAATACACAAGATGTGTTTCCAGTCTGGCTTTGCTCCATCGAGGCACTGAACCAGATAGGGTTCTATTTGAGTCAATGTGTTGACTCACACTGGACCCGTTCCCATCCAGCTTTGTAGCTGGACTGGCAGGTCGCGGCTGTTACGCAGCCATCCTATTTTCACTGGATGCCAGAGCTGTGATGCGTCAATTCACCAGAGGGAAGATCAAGTGGGACAGGAAGTAGTGCATGCTCGAAAACGTCATAAAAAGAGCCTGAGACTTTCAAAATAAAACAAACCATGTCAAAATCAGATTTATTTAACTTGACTACACACAGAACGTCATAATGAGCAGAGACACACCAAGAGTCATCAGGCCAGAGGTTAATCGAGGGGAAACAGTGGAAAAACATGGACGAGGAGAAGCTCATCATTGAGGTGGAAAACCACAAAGTAACACAAGTTTATATCAGATGACAGAACCTCAAACTCTCCAGGGGGTGAACCAAAAATAAGTCATTTATAAAGATTCCTTCAATAAGGTCAGCCATGGCAGAAGCACAAAAAGTCATGGAAAAGGCACAGATCCCAGCAGGATCAACATACTCATGTGTGTTTGTTTTTACTTTTGTTATCACATATGTACTCGTGGGATTGCAAGTTACCGCCGGAACTCCTCGGTCTGGTGACACTAGCTGTCCGTCAGTCCTGTGGCTTGCCGGACTGAACACGCAGTCGTTGTGAGTTGACAAACGCAGTCAACGCTCAGCGGAGGGGAGCTGGACTGCAGATGCATCCGGTGTACTCGAGACGTTCATGCTCCCCTTTTATCTGTGAGGAGCTCTTTTTTGGCCTCTCCTTAAATTTGGTGAGAGAGTCACTAAACTCTCCTGATTTTTAATGCAAATATATAAACTCTCGTACTTTAGAGCTCAGTGCTGAATCAGCAGTTCTCCTGTAGTGAGAGCTTCTTTCTGTGAACACTACGCTTTGTTACCCAAGCACTACAAAACCTCTCCTGTGCACTTTGCTCTCTATTCTTCACTGTGAGAATTTTTTTTTATGAGAGGCGGGTTTTTACCTGTCTTTCAAGTTTTCTTCTAAGGCATCCCCTTCGATACCAACAGAGCCTGAACTTCAGTGAGGGACATTAAATTCCCACAAGCTGGGACAGAAGACGATTAGAGCCCCTGAAAATATGAACTGTGGAAGCCATACCAAAAATAAATAAATAACCTGACTGAAAAGTCAAGTTTTTACAAAGAACCCACATCGGTCTGGATCAGTGCTTCCACTTTCTCTTTCACCCTTCATACATTCAGGCTGAACAGCTGATAATGATGCCAGTCATGCCAGATAAAGCAGTAGAGCCAGAAACATCTACCAGTTGTTTTTATTGTAAATCCTCTCTCTCTCTCTCTCTCTCTCTCTCTCTCTCTCTCTCTCTCTCTCTCTCTCTCTCACTCTCTCTCTCTCTCACTCTCTCTCTCTCTCTCTCTCCCTCTCTCTCTCTCACTCTCTCTCTCTCACTCTCTCTCTCTCTCACTCTCTCTCTCTCACTCTCTCTCTCTCTCTCTCCCTCTCTTCCGCTCTCCCTCTCTCTCTCGCTCTCTTTTATTGTAAATCTTCGTTGTAAACAAAAGCCCTTCCTGTCTGCTCTGTTAAATCCTTCTTCAAACACCGTCCCTGTGGCAAGAGAAAAACTCAGCAAAAAAAAATGAACCACTGTTTCCTGGTGGTCTGGTTTGCTTCGATCGTGTCGTCACGTTTACAGCATGTTTAAGCATTTCAATTAAAATCCTTCCTGTGTGAAGAACTTGCAGGGGATTCCCCCATTTCATAAAGAAAATTTAGTTTTTGTGAAGAAGTTTTCTGGGTCTTCCTGATACTCTGGTTTCCTGCAGTACTTTATCTTTGTGTAGCTTTGTTTAGTTAAAGGAACCTCTTTGTGTCTAGAGCTGGGTATCAATCAAAACTTTTTGATTCCTTTACCAGCACCTTCACTTTGATACTGGTTCCTGAATGATACTTTTTTGGATTCCAATTTTATGATATCAGTTCTAACAAAAAGAAAATTGCATTATATATATGGTACAAATCTTGAGTTTTAATTTTCAGCTTTAATATTTTTCTACAGTTTTAGTTTTCTTGCATAAAAAAACAACAAATAATAATTTCCAGTGCAGAAGAACAGTTGCAAACAAGTGTGAGGTCAGTATATACTGAGTACACTGTAAACTTGTTTATAACTATAAATGAACTTTCTTCTGTGGATTCTTGTTGTTTTTTTGTGTCAAAATATTAACCCTCCTCCTTTATCCAGGCTTTTGACCGGCAGAAGTGGCCCAAAGGAGACAGCATTAGCGTGATTTATTTGCGTGCAGCCGTCTGCTCTGGCAGATCAATGCATGCTTTCGCTCCGTTCCCAGAAAGTCCAGAAAAGTCACTCAGTACTACCGAAGCATTTCAGTCGGTGCCATGAAAAAACGAGGTTCCCTACCCTGCCCTATTTGTGTGGCCCTCTTTGTTTTAGTGTTTTTCTCTCCATTTGGTTACTTTTATTATTCATAATTTTCCCTTTTGGAATCATTTTTAGATCCCCGCGGGCCACCCCCTCATCCTGACACAAAATATAAACACAAAAAAGCACAAAGATGTGAAATTAGAAGCCTGATGCACAAACTTCTCGATCAGTCTCACATTGTTTGTCAAAGGATTCAGTTAATTCTGGCTTCTGTCTTTGTAGCCCGGTGGGATTTCAGTGAAATCATTGAATGAGAACTTAGCGGTTCTTGGAAAAGACCAACAGAGTCAAAAACAGTAATTTAAGGAACATAAACAAAGGAAACATGCAGGCTGAACTGGAGTCGAGACGAGTTTTAAAAGTGAACACAATCTACCTTTAAGATCCTTTTAATGAGGATGTGTATTTGTGTGCCAGAGTGAATCTACTGCCTATAACTGGTGCAGCTTCCCCTAAAGACTTATAGTTAAAACTGAAAGTGTTCCCATTTATATAGAAGCCATTTATTTACATGTTATGGAGGAATGCTCTTGAGTACTTTCTGTTTTGTTTTGAGTGTCTCTGGATATCAGTTTTGGAATCAGTCAGAGGAGTTCAGTTTGGCTGTCCTTTCACATTCAAAATACTTGAACCACTGAGACTCAGGAAGGCGGGAAATAAACACAACCTCTCCAAACATAACCATTAAACAAAGGCTTCAGCACATCAGACTTAAGATCTTAGATAATAATTTCAGATCATATTTGTTACTTCTTGCTGTTCTTTATTTTCAATTAGATGACAAAGTATTATCACCGTCATGTATCAGAGTAGTTTGACGAACAAGATGAGAATCTAAACCATCAGAAGTACTCTTGTCCTTATGCAGCTGAGCATGTCCAAACAATGCCTCATCCGTTCAGTTTGTTATGTTTCAATTTCACAACATTATTTCTTCTAATTTTGAAACCACCTTTTTAGAAGTCTCCTCCAACTCATAAGATGTTTCTTCTTTTAGAGAACTGAAGGATTTCTAATAAATGTCATGTTTGGGAGAAATCCAGGGTTTTTCTTTCAGAAGAAACAAGAAGTGCTGGAGCTTGTGCTGCTTTGTGAAAAGAATGTGGTGAATCTGACAAGCTGTGACAGAACCGATTTGTAGACTTCAGCATAAATGCAAAGAACATGCAAAGCATCGGAAAGCGATACTTCCACACGGAGCTTTGTGAGAGTTTTTGTGTCTACTCTGCTCTGGTTGCACGGTGTGCAGGAGAAAGCATTACATAATGTGTAAACATTTGTTTCAGTCAGTGCCAATTCACATCAAATGTCATCTGTAAACACTTTATAAGTTATCACTGAGTGTGACTCTAACATGAGATAAAAGCAGCAGCGAAGAGAAGGAGACATAAATGTGAGAGAGAATCCCCACAACACACCAGAAGCTCTTTTTAGCATCCCTCTTTTACAACCCTAATTCCAGTGAAGTCTGGACATTGTGTAAAATGTAAATAAAAACAGAATACAGTGATATGCAAATCCTGTTTAACCTACATTCAACTGAAAACAAAGACGAGATATTTATTGTTCAAACTGATAAACTTTGTTTTCCTGCAAATATTCACTCATTTTGAATTTGATGCCTACAACACGTTCTGTGTCGCTGTGCATCAAAAAGAGGAAGTCCTCACTTTGTGTTGTTTTTGATGAGAAATGCCCGCTTTGGCTCTGCTCCAGAACAATACAACATGAGGACAAAAGAGCAGGAAAGTGGGTGTTGTTGACTGCTGAGTAAGTTGAGATCCTTACAGAGTAGTGTGCACATGTGGCTGCAGAACATCTGTTTTTGTCTGCTCGCATGGAAACAAAGAACTTTTTGAATGTATCCGTTTCTGCAGAGTTAAACTTTATGTAAGACGTTGAAATTAGAAGTGAAGTCATAATCAGGGTGTGTCTGTCCCTTTTAATGACTGCGTTGGCTCTTAAATGGCACACATCAAAGTCTAATTAAGATATTGTATAACTGTTTGTAACTCTTCCACACAACAGGAAACGTGTGAAACTTGGAAGCTGAACTTGTGCTACAATGAAATGCTGCATGTTGCAGCACGATACAAAGAGTAAATTATAACATGAAGTCCTGCATCTGACAGGAGATCAAGTCAAACCAGCACTCATTATATCATTTTTAGATCATTTTTTTAAACCAAATTTCTGTCTGATTTTAACGTCACAGGGCGAGGAGATCTTTCTGGACATGTTTGAAGATGAGTACAGGAGTATGACGGTAAGTTGGTCCTATAATAACGTCACATTTGTTGTTGTTTATGAATGAATGATGATTCCCTCAGCTTACACACTCCTTTCTTGGTGTCTGCTGCAGAGTAAACCTCTGAATGTGGAGTATCTAATGATGGACGCCTCAGTGCTGCTGCCACCCACCGGGACGCCTCTGACAGGCATCGACTTTGTGAAGAGGCTGCCCTGTGGGGACATGGAGAAGACACGCAGGGTGTGTTAAAAATAGAAACACACATTGCCACACGTCTGACATCAGATTCAGCTGGTTTCTTTCATGTAAATGTTTCTGGTGTCGTCAGGACATCGCTGTGTATGCTTTTGGAGAAAAATGCTTTTAGAGGCTGTGAAGTCACAAGCTGCAGTCAGGCTTTATTTTCAATCTTATGTTAATTTTTTGTCCAACCAGCACAAGTTGTCCTCAGAGTTGACTTCATGATTGATTGGAGCCAAGTTTTGCAACTAGGTCAGATTTAATCTTTCAAATTCTCGTTCTCAAAACAACCTTTGACTTTTTGCAATACCTCTGTGATTGCTCGGTAATGCTCAGCGCAGGTGTGTGACACTTC
This sequence comes from Labroides dimidiatus, assembly GCA_030710495.1. NCBI lineage: Eukaryota > Metazoa > Chordata > Actinopteri > Labriformes > Labridae > Labroides > Labroides dimidiatus. Next base: position 5,135,048 of record CM061163.1, read on the forward strand.
CTCCGTGGTTTTGTGCTCTGCCAGGAGCAACAGCTCTGCTTGCAAAGACACGACAGCACTGGCAAAATACCAGGACTCTCTATTTCATCTGCACATTTACGATCACACAGGAAGGTTAGTTTAACATATAGCTGTGTTTGTGTTTACATGTTCACAGGCTATCCGAGTGTTCTTCATGCTGCGCTCCTTATCGCTCCAGCTTCAAGGAGAACCGGAAACGCAGCTGCCTCTGACCAGACCTGAAGACCTCATCAAGACAGATGATGTGTTAGACCTCAGTAAGACCAACAGAGACACACTGTCACACTGTGAAATTAAAAACTCAACCACAGCAAAGGCTCCAGGATTGCTAACCTAAATTAAATGAACCTAACCTGATTGGGTTACATTTTAAAGGGGAAATGGGCTCTCCCTTCTGTGAGAGCTTTGTTGTTTATTGTGCAATCTTCTGTTCATAGTTAAGTAACACAGAGTTCACACATTCACATGTCTGTAAAATACCTTTGATTTCATCTTTCAGAGGAGTGACTGATTATCTTTTCCCTGCAGGTCTCAGTTTCACCACAAATGTTTAGTTAAACTTTTGCAGCTCATGAACTTGCTGGTAATAATTTTTAGGTTTGCAGAAAGTCATGATATGGGGTCTTAAAAAGTTTTGCAATTTGATTCTGCACTTAAATTCAGACAACGATGATGGATGAATTAGTCATCATCATGTTACCCTCGGAATGGATAATGAAAAGGTTAAGTTAGGTTACTTTATTTGTACCCGTAGGTAGATTTGTTATGCAGCAATAGGATGGAATCCACTTAAATTAAACACCAACACTAGAGCCAAAATCACTCGCGGCCGGTCACTGTGTGCACATGCGCCCAAAATGACTAATTTTGTGAGTCAGTTCTTTTATTTTTATTTTCTTTTTTGGGGCTTTTTATGCCTTTAATCAGAGAGGACAGGACAGTGGACAGAGGAGGAAACAGGGTGAGAGGGCTCAAGGGCTTTCGCCATATGGAGCGCGACTTAGACTACGAGGCCGTCTGCACTCCATTTTTGTGAGTCAGTTCTGCCTGCTTTTGCTCTCCAATCAGACCGCTTTACCTTTATAAGCCAATGCCTGCTGATATGTGATTGATGGAGGCTCATCAATCTTTAAACATACTTGGATTCAGAACATTTTGCATACTGCAGTCCAAATCTAAATGGATAGATGCCTTCAATTTTTAAGGTAACGCCTGTAAATGGAGACTGATCTAAACAATATAACCCAAGAACTTTCATCTTTCACAATTAGTCTCAGTGGTATGCAGTCAGATACATTATTTCTTTGTTTTTTATTTAACCTTTATTGAACCAGGTTGGTCCCATTGAGATTAAAAACCTTTTTTAAGGAAAGAAATAAAACATGCTGAGAAAAAAAAACAGAGACAAGCCTTCACACTTACCAGTCTGCTGTACACAGGTGTGCAGATGATGTGACTGAAACTCGCATGTGGTTGACTCCATTTTGCAGGATATCACAAGTACATCAGCACAGTAATGTGGACAGAAATGAGGATTTCTCAAACATATATCATGCTAAAAATTTGCGCATAGAGAAATTCTGTCTACATGTAAAGAAAAATAATAAAAGATAAGACTTAATCGTCCTCACATTGTTGACTGTCAGGTTTTCATCATATTACTAAAGAGACCTCTTCTTTCTTTTTCTGTATTGGTGGAAAGTGATTCACACTCTTGGACCAGATAATAACAGTTGTAAAAATTCTTCACTTCATTTCATTTCATGTAATTTGTGATTTGAGGTGATAAAACAGTGGCTGATAGAGCTTCTTAGAATTAAAGGGAAGATTAAAAGATAAATTCCACTGGATTGTTTCATTGGCTGTGATGAGTGTACTGTTTGTGGTAAAAGTAGGCTGTAGTGGCTTTTTGTAGATATGATACCATCTATGATGACTGAGCTGCAGTTTCGGTGCTTTTTGAAAACACATTTGCCGACCACCAGTGACGTAAAAATGATAAGTGTCCTGGTGATACTTTATAGAGATGGGCTGTGGTTGTGGTGACATTTGTATATCTGACTCCTTTTTTACAACCATTTAAAGGAAAGTCTGTAAAGAATAATCAACCTACTTTTGATTCCTGAATCATTATTTTTTCTTATTGATTTATTATTGAACTTATTGCTGTCAAGGGCTCTACTTTCAGATTTTCTTAACAAGAGTTCCAGAAAAACAAATAATGAATGTCTCTGTCATTAATGTTGATATTTGGTTGGTTGGTTTGTCTGTTGGTTGGTTCTCTGACCAACAGACAAACCAACCAACTTTCAGATAAAAGAACAAACCAAGCAACCAACTAATCAACAGGCCAACAAATCATTCAACCGTCCATCAAACCAACCAGCCAACTTACCAACTTTATGATAAGTCGGTTGATTTGTGTTGGTTGGCTTGACAGGTGTTTTTGTTGGTTGTTCAATCAGTTGGTTGTTTGAAAGGTTAGTTGTTAGTAGGTTAGTTGCTTGGTTGGTTAATCAGAAAGCTGGTAGGTTGGTTTGTTTGTCAGTCAGTTTGATGGCCTGTTTATTGATGTGTTGCTTGGTTGGTTGTTGTGTTGTGTGCTGTCAAGAGGGCGGATGGTCTTGGTGGAACAGCCCAGAACCAATAACAAGAATTTGGAGTAGAGAGACTTGAGATGAATGCGTGTTTTAAAGACTCAGTTTTTAATTAATCCATCTGCTGGTGTTGAAATGTTCCCATTAAGTCATGCATCTTTATGAGCTTATGACAGCTCATTTATAAACGTTCTGCACAAATTTTTACTTTACACTATGTTTTACCTTGAATGATTATTTTTAGGAGTTTAGTTAATCCACAGTCTTATAATGGTTATTATCAGTATCTTTTTAGTTGTCTCTTGATTCAATGTAGAACATAAAACTGCTCAGAAACTGACCCAAAACTAAACCTCAGTGAGATATAAGTTTTCTCTCTGGGTCAAACGATCAGCATAACACATCTCAAAAACTCTGTCTACAAACGCATAAAGAAACACCTCTTGAAACCAGATGTCTCCTTACAAATTGACTTTCAGATCTGACTTCGTGGTTGAAACTGTGACTGTTTCCTGACTCGATCACAGGTCGGCTGATTCTGTCGATCAGATCCAAGTCATGATAGCCTTTAAGAGCTCTCAAAGTGGTGACTAAGCTTCCAGTAACTTTCTGTCACGTCAAATTATAAACAATCTAAACTTGATCTGTTTTGCAAACGCGTCAATCTGTCGTTCAGAAACCCATATTTGGTTTTAAAGATAACTCCCTCTCTGGGTTTCCTCAGGTTTCTTTTTCTGTTTTTGGCTCCGACTGTCACTTTCATTCAAACCAGGTGTCTGACTCAGAACAAACATCACAGTCATTGTGGGTAGAGGGAGGGTTTTTCCTCTGATTTTGGGGGAATTGAACCTACAACCTCTCACCCACAGTCGTTTTTTTTCCTGACCATCAGGCTGCCACAGTCTCCATTTCACAACATCCTGTGGTTAAAGTCAGCTCAATAAACATTGGTTTATGTTTGCACCTGGATATTGTCTTAGTGTTGGTGCAATATGAAACTTTCTCATGGGAGCTGTAAGTGTGACATCTTGACTCCTGAATTTATTAGAAGGGCGTATCGGTGCCTGATTATTTTCTTAATATGATTCTTCTAAGGTGAATTAACAATCTCTCCATTGTGTTCATGCAGAACTGTTCATGCAGTCCAGCAGGTTTGTTCAGCAAACACAAAAGCTTCAAGGAATATTTTAGAGCGTAGGAAGTGTTTAATACAGTCTAAACTAAATGTGTCTTTGAAAATACCAGGCCGTTTCGGTCCTGGTCCCAGTCCTCCTTTTCTCAAAGTCTGAAATTCAAGGAAAAAGATGAATTTATGAAGAACTCCTTTAACTTTTCAGTACTTAATCACAGTTCCTCAATGAATAATGGAGGTAAAATTATCCTACTGTGGGGAAGTCCTGACATCTCATTTTACTTTCAGAGACCGATACTGTGTCTGTGGACCTTTAACCTATTTTAGTTTCTCATACGTCTATATTCCCTCTGCTCAACTTCCTTCTTAACTGCGTGGAAGTGAACCTAGAAAAACTCCTTGACTAATCTGTAGAAACATAATGAAACCAAGTCTTCATTAGCATGTGCTTCTTTGTAACTTGTCCGATTTGCAGAAACACTTCAGAAAATATATATTCAGAAAATCCACAATTATATACACACACTACACCATATATAATACTTAATTTATTTACACATACATACATACATACATATTGTTGCCATAATACAACTATACTTCCATACTCCCTGTATACATTACTTGATTCTTATAAGATATACATTTCCATACAAACAGCTACTTGTATAAAAATACTTCCATTATGATACCATATATACACAACTTAATTTCTTGTTTATAAGCATATAGATGTTTATACACAGATATATACAAAAAGATACACATTTCCCCATATATAATACTTGAAATCTTTCCATGCATAATCTCATATCTATCTATCTATCTATCTATCTATCTATCTATCTATCTATCTATCTATCTATCTATCTATCTATCTATCTATCTATCTATCTATCTATCTATCTATATGTGTGTGTATATATATATATATATATATATATATATATATATATATATATATATATATATATATATATATATATATATATATATATATATATATATATATATATATATATATATGGGCTGGGAGGCCTCACCCCGGCCTCCCAGCCCACCATCTCCCTTCTGACCGATGTGTATATATATATACACATCCGGTAAAACCAACCGTAAGTTTAAGAGGGATTAAAAAAAGAAAATTTAGATACAAGGATGAGGAAAAGCAGTTAAACCCAGGATGGTAGTGAAAAACATCCACAAAATAATCTGCTTTATATGCTTAGTTGTTCCATAATTTCTCCACTGAGATAGACAAACACATGCTGTAACCAGATATTTTGAATTTAATTCACTGGAAAAGACATAAGTGAGAGGAGAGGAGTTTGTCTGGGATTTTACGTGAGTGGTGTGTTTGTAGTTCATATTTAGAGCCAGCACGGATGGGGGAATGTTTAAACCAACACAAGTGGTTTCAAATCAAGTTGTCATCAGTTCCACTATTTGATTTCTTTGCAGGATGTAAACTGAAGTGAAGCTGCTGAGGTGTGGGCTCACTGCTTTTTCATCCATGCAGACATGTGGGAGAGAAATTCTCTTATCTGTTTGACAGACAGTTTTGAGACGTCTGTCAGATAATGTCAAACTCAACTCATCGGTAAAGCATACAGAAAATATTAATGAAGACTTCTTTGACCTTAACTGGGTGAAACTGGGCCACCAGGCACTTTCTGCAGTCAGGTTTTCATCATAAACTGTGCAGTCTTTAAAGAAATGTAAGACCCTGTGAGTCTTCCTCTGACCTGTATGTTGTTTCTTACAGATAACAGCGACCTCATTGCCTGCATGGTGGTCAGCAAAGATGGCGGCCAGGCTCAGAGGTTCCTCGCAGTGGATGTGTACCAGATGAGCCTGGTCGAACCAGAAACTAAACGCCTCGGATGGGGTGTCGTCAAGTTTGCTGGCCTTCTGCAAGTAAGAGAAAAGTGAAGTTACGTCTGAGTGGAAGTTCTTTTTACTCATCCCGTTCTATATTTTTTAAAAAAGTTTATCTTTTTGGTTTTTTCATGTCACAAAGTTTGTCGATTTCTCTTTTTCTTTATTATTCTTGGATTCACGTCTTGATAATTTCAGTTTAAAGTCTTCTTTGTTTTTTTTTTTGTTTTGTTTTGTTTTTTTTTTTTGATTTTTCTATATTTTCTAACCTACACTTGTCTTTGTTCCTCGCCTCTGAACAGGACATGCAGGTGTCTGGCGTCGAAGATGACAGCAGAGCGTTGAACATCGTCATCCATAAACCCAGCTCAAACCCCCACGCCAAACCCCTCCCCATCCTGCAGGCCAACTTCATATTCGCCGACCACATCCGCTGCATCATCGCCAAGCAGAGGCTCGCCAAAGGTCGCATTCAGGCCCGACGCATGAAGATGCAGAGGATCGCAGGTAAAGAGATGTGGATTATTATTTAAAATTTCCTCTCTGAGCACAAGAACATGGGCTACTTTTCTCACAGGACAATTATTTTAAAGTTAAAGTACTTTTTAACCCTTTAACTACCTCTCCTTTTAACCATTCAACTTTCACTTTTTAAATGCAAGGGATATAAAGTCTATTTAATTTTTAACCTTTAAATGTTCCATCCAAGAAAATAAATAGATAACATAAATATTTTTTTTGTATTTTTTTGTGTTGTTGGGGCACTAAAATCAGAAACCACAAAATTTAGAAAAAAATATTTTGAGCTGTAGAGATGATTCAATCAAGTTGGACTCAATATATTTTCAACAAGATATTGCGACTTAAAAAAAATGCTCAACCAAACGGTTGAGCTGCAAGAAGTTACAAATCAGTAACTTGTATTTCCTCTAAACATAAGCTCATTCTGAAGAATAGAACTTAAAAGTCATGAGGAGTCATGTGAAATCTTACTAGTGTAACAAATACAGGATGTGAACCTTGACAAAAAGCTTTCTGTCATCACACAAGAACCTGCAGAGGAGAAGGCATTGTTTGAATAAAAGCCATAATTATAGTTGACATGAGAGTGAGTTTGTTTTTCCTATTTACTGTCTCACTTCAATTCAAATCATTAAGCTTTGTTGGTATGAATGAAGCAGCAGTAACGATGTCTGACCATCCAGTAAATCCAACAGAGAACAGTGTAATTCAGTGTTTTTCTTGACTCCTCTGTTTCTTCTCTCTCCCTGTGTGTGAGCAGCTCTGTTGGACCTGCCTGTGCAGCCCAGTGCGTCAGAGGTGTTGGGCTTCGGCCAAACACCCAACGCTTCGCCCAGCGGCCTACCTTTCCGCTTCTACGAGCAGTCGAGACGAGCGCCCAACGACCCCACGGCAAACAGATCTGTGTTTGCCTCTGTGGATAAAGTGCCAGGTGACGTACAGCCTTTCTGTAACCACAACACTTCACTACATCAGAGAATTAAAACACAGACCTGCTGACTCTTCAAAGAAAAGGTTCAGAATAGAGAGAATCTAAACATAAAAGTAAATAAATTAAATAGATAAATAAAGGATTCTAATAAGTCTCACAGTCTGGTTAAAAACACAATTTGTTAGGAGAGACATGTTTGTGAAACTTTCTCCTTGAGTTGCACCACCTTCGAATAAATACTGGATGCTCACAGTCAAAAATACACCTGACAGCTTTGTTCCGCTTGTAATACAATAATTAAAACCTAAAGCATTAAAAAGAAGCAAATGACATGGCCTCCTATCCAAGTGCTGATGTTAAAGCTGGATTTGATCTTGTCAAATAACTGAGCCACCATGCTAACACGTGTGTGTCTCTCCGTGTGTCTATGTTCCTGTGCTCCTCCTCCAGGGTTTGCAGTGGCTCACTGTGTGTCGCAGCACAGCCCCTCCCCCCTCTCATCCCCCTCGCCACCCTCCAGTGGGAGTGGGAGCACAGGAAGATGTGACTCTGTTACCGCGAGCACAATATCAGCTCAGAGCCCCACAGGTAGCTCGCACACGAGACATGCAAGGCACACAAAAAACACACATTTCAACACCCAAAACTGGAGACTAAAAACACACTGAGCTGTAGAGGTGTTAACACAGTCACCTGCACAGGTAACAACATCTAACACTGAGGACAGATTTCAGTCACATCATGAGCTGACATGCTTGTTTTCATCTAACTCTGACCCCGCTCTCTTTATATGGATGATGCATGGGACCCATAACCCTTTTTTCCTGTTTTCAGTGAAGCCTGAACTTGATGCGTCTCTCTTTCATTGTGCATAACTTGGCTCCCTTCCTGCAGCGAGTCGGTAGAAGCAGTTTATCCTGATAAAGAGCACAGGCTCCCTTCCTGCACAGCAGCTCCAGTCCTGACAAGAGCTGGATTGAAATATCTGTTGAAAATCGAAACCAACTGAATGTAATGAGCAGCATGCGCTTCGTAAATTTTGTAAAAACTAAACTGGAATTTTCTTAAAACTCTCTAAAAGCTGTCTTTCACTTTTTTTTTTGCATACATGGGCGTGTTTTTGAAATGAGTTTTTGTATTTGTTTGCATAGTTTGGTAAATATGTGCAAACGGCACAGCACAATGTGCTCTGCTGTTCACTGTCTTGACCTCAGGGATCTTTGCCGAGGGGGAAGGTGTTGAGTGCAGATGTGTGTGATTCACATTTCTTCTGTGAACGTGGCTCAATGTCAGTTTGAACATCCAGACAGTTTTTAGAATGAATGAACTCCTGATTGTGGTTAACATCCTGAAAGTACTCTTTATTTTTGTGAACAGTAAATCAATATATTTAAAGGGACTGTGAGGACTTTCTAAATGGTCTTGAAAAAGTCTCACTTTTAGATATCCGCCTGATCCTAATTCACAACTTAAAATGAGATTATCAGCATCAATAGAGGTTATTTATAAATGCTATTTCTTAGCCTCCTGACCGGATTGATTTACAGCAGTGTTTCTAAAATTGTTTCAGACCAAGGACCACTTATCCCCTCAAAAACCTCATGGACCACCAAGCTAAATATCCCTGGAACAACAGCCCAGATATTAAACTGATGTGATATATACTGACACTAACGTTAGCTTCCATGGTGTTCTTAATGCTCACTGCGGCTGAATCATCTTGCTGCTGCTCCTTCTCCTGACCAGTGTTTGAGGTTTTTTCTTCCTCATTTGATTTTCTTTATACTGTCTGTCTGCAGCCACCAATACATGAGGATTTTACCTGTAGGCTCATTAATGGAAACTTTTGTGAGTCCTCGCAAACTAGTCTATTATTTCTTAATATCCCATCAAAAAAATGTACTCACTGTCAAGGTGGACCACAATTTGAGAAACACTGATTAACAGCACGTGGAAGTCTCTATGACAACACCACGCCGGCTGACAAAGTTTAGTGTCAAGAAGAGAGATCTGTGTTTTTCTCTGCTGAAAACGATTTCTGTGATTAATTTAGTAGTGATTGTGGAGACTGGAGCTCCCACACACCCAACACAGCATGGTGTGGATTTGCTGCTCATCATGAGACTGGGGTCCACATTCGAGATTTCCTGCTGCTTAACAGAAGGTTTTTTCTTGCCGCCATGATGGAGGGATTCATGATTGGCTATATGGATTCATGTTGGGTGTTGGATGTATATATTTGTATATATATATGTATATGTGTATCTTTATATGTATATATGTATCTATGCATATATGTATATCCTTAAAATGAGGAGCTTTGTGCTCTATTGTAAAGTGTCTTGAGATAACACTTGTTATGAATTGGCGCTATACAAATAAAGACTGATTGATGATTGATTGAGCTGAACTGACAGACAGACAAAGGACAGAAGAGAAGAAGAAAGCTAAACAGGAGAGTGATAGAGCACAGGCTAAAGGCTAAAAAATGGGCTAAAGGCTAAACTGTGATGTTCATTCCAACCCACATGCAGCAGTTATTCTGCAGTGATCTGATCAAACTTGAGTCTGTCAGTAAAATGAAGAGTGAGGTCACGTTAGCTCTGATTGGTAGATGAGCGGGACATAAGTATTCACTACCGTTACACATTAGCCTACAGATGCGTCTCCGAGCACCAGGCCACTAAACTACAGCACAAACTGACAAAGTTTACTTGTTGTCAGGTTTCAAACAACAGCGCTGTGTAGCTGCTGATAAATACCTTACCTTGTCATGTTGTATCCAGTAAAAAGTTGTCTTGAACAAAGAAAAGTAGTGTTAAAAAGAAGATCTGCTCTCCATTCATTTCCAAAACAAACACGCCTTGTGTGCAGTGTGCGCGTGATTCCAGCCAGAAGGTGTCGCTGTGATCCACTTCAGACAGAGAGTCCTCACAGACCCTTTAATTAGAGGTTGAAGTTGAAGAGTTTGAGCGTCTGTAACTCTTGTCCTCTGTCTTCTGCTCTCTTCCAGATGACGGCACATTTTTGGAGCAGACTCCCTCCTCCTCCTCAGGAGGAGAAGGAGGAGGTGGAGAAGTAACACCGGTTCCCTCTGCCCATATCTCTGCTCCCCACCTGGCCCCGAGCCTCACCCCGGCCTCCCAGCCCACCATCTCCCTTCTGACCGACAGCTCCACGGACACCCTCAGTGTGGAGTCGCTCACTCTGCTGCCCCCTACAGACATGCCGCACCTGCACCCCATCGCCAGCCTCATCTCAGCGACACTGCCCCTCCAGAGACTGGACGCCTCCATCGCAGAGGAGGAGGAGGAGAATGATGGAGGAGAAAAAGGAGAGCAGGAGGAGGAAGAAGAGGGGTCACCGCTGGATGAGACTGAGACTGATGCTACAATGAAAGAGGAAACCACGACGACAGAGCTGGTCACGCCCACGGAGGAGGAGCCAGCAGGTGAGGACTCAGCAGCCGAGGTAGAGACAGAGCAAACCTCCACCACAGAGGGAGAGGAGTCCACAGAGAGACACACTGAAACACCAGAATCACCTGAGCTGGATTAAGACACTCACACTCATTCATGGTCATGCACTGAAACTGCTCTCACACAGACAGGACAGAGGCGTTTGGTATTCAAGCTATCCAGCCTGCAGGTGGTGTGTGACGTCACAGTCTGGGGGTCTTTGGAGGCATCTCATCGCTTGTGTTTGCACATGAAGACAGACTCACAGAGGACGAGAGGGGCCCCTGAGGACCCCCGAGGACCCCCGAGGGCGGCTGAAAGCACATTTCTGTTTCTCTGCACTTAAGTTTTAGTTTTTAAGCATGTGTGACGACACACAACCAGCAACGTTTTTTACTCATTCTGATCGATTGTTCAGATACACACACACACACACATGCTGCTGCTGCTTCTGGTGCTGTGAGCTGTTCGTCCACACGTGAGCTTTTAGATCTATTTTTGTGAGAGATTCATCGCCCTGCTGGGTTATACATTACACACACTGTGTAACAGACCTGACATCAGGTAGGTGTGTGTGTGTGTGTGTGTGGGTGAGTATGCGCTTCAGTGATTCAGCTGCCTCGGCCGTGTGTGTTCTGCTTTTTGTTTAGATTTTGTCCCGCTCTTGGATTCCTTTCAGCGATAGACGCTGCATTAGACGATCTGCAGGTTTCACTCTGTAAACGTTCCATTTGGATTCATTCATCACAGGATGCAAAACGAGTGTGTGGAAGCAGCTTTTGATTGTCATCAGTCAGTTTCCACAACGCAGCTCTTAAGACGCTGTTTTCATATATGCAGCAGTATTAAACAAACTGCCCTCACTGGATTCACCTCTGACCAACAGAATAACCAAATAAATGAAACTTTAATCCTACGTAATGAATAGTGAATCATTGACTACTAAACAGCATTTATTCGTTCATCCGTAGGCATTTCAGTCCCCAGCAGCACAGGAGGGCTGAAATCAGAGTAACATCTGATAAATCTGAACATATAGTCCTGCTTGATTAAAATATGTGATGGAGTGTTTCCACGTCTTTAGCTCTGCACTTCACGACAACACTGGGCTGAATGTATGTGCCGTTTGCCTCTCAGGCGCTGACCCGAGATCGTAACATAAAATGTTTGTGAAAACATGAATAATGAAAACATGGACGGTCTCGGTATTGTTTGTCGTTGGTTTGTGGTTTTGAAACTTAACAGGAAAGTTGGACAGATTGGACTCAACTTTAGATGATCCTAAACCCACACACCAAGAGGCGGAGCTACAAGCAGGCTTTTAGCCTGTTGGCTAACTGCTTCAAGACGACCATCAGTCAGCTGTGCCTCTAATTATGCAAATTTATGTTAAACTCTTAACTTTGATCAAATCAGGAAACATTTTTTTTTAACCAGGCTTTAAACACGTCTGTTTCTGCTGTATTAACCAGCATTTTAACACAAGTGTTAATGAGGTCACCTCCACTTTTGCAGCCAGCCTCCAGTGGACACTCAAGGAACTGCAGTTTTTTTTTTTTCCACAACAATTAAGGGTGCAGCTTGACAGGCAAAAGAGGTCAGCGTATCAGAAATGTTGACGAAGCAAAATAAATGAATTAAAAAGAGCGTCTTGAAGGTAAAGATTGTCGAAAGCACTTTGAGGACAGAAACAGACTTCTCCATGAGCTGCTCAGAGGTCAGCGTCTACAGGCTAACCCCTATCCAACCTACTCCTTTATCAGCTGAATAAAGCTTTACTACTGCAATAATCTTAAGAGCTAACCAGTAAGGGGAGAGAGGAATGTAACAGTCAACTTGTCTCTCCAATCAGCGGTGTTATTGAGCAGTTTGAATGGCGTCTGTGTGTTACGATTCACAGCTTGATTTGTAGCTCTTTGGATCGTCTCAGATCCTCTGGGAGACACTTTCATTTACAGACTTAAATCCTGAATTAATCTGCTTCTCTTTTTCTCTCTGTCCTTTGCTTTCCACGTCACGTTTCACTTTTCCGTGCCATTATCGCGCAGCTTTAGTCTTAACGCCTGATCGTTCTCTCTCTCATTTTTTTTTTTTTTTTTTTAAACACTGTACAGTCACGGACACCTTTATAACAGAGAAATTCAGAGCAATACTGTTTCTTTTCTCTCTGTATTTCCATCTTGCTGCTGTAAATTGCAGAGGAATGATCAGTGGTGATCACTGAAGAGGCTCAGCGCTGGCTGGAGAGCGGCTGCTGAAGGTTTGAAGAAAGAAAAGATGGCGACTTTTCTGCCTTCAAACCGTCTGGGACGTCTCGCCAAACGTGCCATGACAAGCTTCCATTACCAAGTCTGCGATTGTAGTGTGTGTGTAATGTAACGTTTGTACGCTTTGTAAATGCTTTTGGCTTTTAAACCTGTAATTATTGTTAATGAACTGGAACAGAGGAATAAATAAGAACTGCAATAAATTATTCTACTTAACTGTGAGACCACGTCGTCTGTCTTTTTCATTGTTTCTGCAGACAAAGGGTTTGGTTTCTCTCTCTTTCTTGTGCTCCTAAGTTTTGTTTTCTTTCACAGAGTCACACTCCTCTTGTAAAAACAAGAGGTCCTCCTCACTGCTTGCACAAGAAAACCACAGGAAACATTAGAAAAGAACAGCCAGCTTCAGAGAAACACCCCCTCTACGACGTGGTACACTTTGAGTCTTAAGCCGTCTTCACTCCTGACCTCAGCTCCTGAAAACTTCAGGAGGAGGCTGTGTGCCTGGATGCAGTTTTTCCATCCTGACTTTAGTCTGATGTTTTGACTTTTTTTTTGTCAATTTTGTGATGACGAGGCTGAGATTTTTCAAAAGAGGAAGGTGATGAAAAATGTTTAAAGTTTTTATGCTTAAAGTTCTTGTGTGGTCACATTTTCTCCACCTCCATTGGTTCTCATTTAAAGTTGCATCTTTACATTCACTCCTGATCAATACAAGAGCAACTGTCTTAACAGTTGCTTTAACCGCCCCCCCCCCAGCACAAAGGTGAGTAAAGGTTTCAGCAGAAGCTGTGACACCATCAGCTAAACTTCCTTTTCTTAATAACGGGTGAAACTTAAGTTCTAAAACCAGATCTAAGCTTCCGTTTTACATCGTAAAGGGGTTGTGTTGCCTCTGACCTGAATTTCTATGTGTGTGTGTGTATGTCATAAGCAGACTGTGACGTTGCCTTTGCACTTTCTACCCCTGTGATGTTCATCTGTGGCTGCTGCAGGTGCCCTCAGTCATCTTGCGGCTGCTCTGTGTTACTTTTATCGCAGTTCCACTCTTCAGGGAAGTCTGGTTGTGTGAAGAGTTTCCTGGTATTGTAACCATACTGAAAGGTGTTAATGTGTGTGTGCGTTCGTCTTCTCTGTACTCAACCCAAGTCAGTGCTCATTATTGAAGTTTCGACCGTAGAGATTGTCTTTGAAGATCAGAGTGCGCCTCTCTCTGCTGCTGCTGCTGCTGCTGCTGCTGCTGCTGACTGTTTCATGCACTGATGGAGATTTTTTAGAAAGGAAGGTCGTTCACATGGCCAGCTGTAAACCTGAGCAGTCATCATGACTATAATTATAACACATTTTAGTTCAGTGACACCAATTATTGTCAAGCTAGGCACAAGTTAAAGTTAGACAGAGAGGAACTCTGGGTCACAAGCCTACATAAGAGTGAAACTTGACCTTTTAGATTTTTCTGTCTGCCTTTGTTTGGAGAGGACAGGACAGTGGATAGAGCAGGAAACAGGGCGAGAGGAAGGAGTGATGTGTGGAAAGAGGCCAAATCCAGGCTGCTTGAGGGCTAGCTTCACTGGGAACGAGATCTGAACCACTTGGACCAGTAAAACCACTCAACAAAAAAAGCAGATAGAAGTATTTAGAAGCAATCTGAGGAGTTTTAATCCTGTGAAGTCTAAGTTTTCTTTCTATCCACTTGTCCACATGCCTAGTTTTTCTATATGCTAATGCTACATTGTCCTACGCATGGCGAAAGCTAGTGTAGCATCAATGGAGTGTTTTCACGTGACATCTTATCTCGAGATCGGCCATGTTGGAGGCACTCTCACAATACAACAGAATTAAGCTCGTATATCGGATTATTGTTGCACTAAATGCTAAATAAATGCCACATTTTTTTGGCTGCACTAATTGGTCAGACCAAGAAAAGCATCAAAAATACTTTTGACTACCGAAAATGATCACAAATGAGGGTTAGGAGTGTAAACAAGTGTCTGAAGAATGGAGGAGATTGTGGCACCGAGCTAAGATCCACCAGGATTTCCACGGTAATCATCTGTACAACGTTCAAGTCTGTTCACAAATAATTTACTTAAAATCACACTTTATTAAAAGTTAATATATTATGATAGAACATTACTTTGATTGAGAGGTAAGTCACACCAATAAATGGGACTGAAGTAAAACTCGGTGTCTTTTTTAAAGAGCTGGAAAGTGAGCCCCTCCCAAGAGAACATCATCATTATTCTGTGGACCCCCTCCAACATGAAAAATAGAGTAGTAACATCTGTTTTCAAACCTTTGGGTAGGTGATGAGGGTAACTCCTTGTATGGTTCTCTCTTGCTTACTAGACGTCAGTTTTCAAAATGTCTTCGTTTCTTGCTGGATGAGTCCTTTACGATAAGGTTTAGCGTGCTCTGTGCATTTTTCTACATTTGTGGGTGGATAAGACATCTTAAAATCATGTTTTACTGTACACTTCTATCTCTGTCCATTCATTATTGAATTTGTGTACCTCCAATACGGCCGCGCATCTAGGTTAAATCATGACATCAGTGCAAACGCTTGGTATTCTGAGGAATTTCATTCAAGCAACATTTGGGAAGGTGTGCCACGCCTTCTCAGATAGATCGAGATGACTTTCAGAGACATCAGACCCCAGAGGAGTCATGACAGCACATTTAATATGAACACTGAGAACACTCGTATCAATCCGCCAATTTTCCTGTGAATCAATTTTCAGTGTATAAAATCATAGAAATCTGACTTACAGGAAGAGTTGGGAGTGTAAACCCCTGGAGGCCTGAAGTAATAACAGAGTCTGGTGACTAATAATTGTCTACCAGGAGCTGCTTTTTACGCTGAGAGATTTACTCAGGAACTCAGGAAGAAGTCACAGGAAGAGCTTTTCATGGAAAAGTGAGATGGTTACCTACGTCTTCTTTTGCTCTTTACTCCTTGCTCCCAGCTTTCTTACCAATAAAGCCCCCACCCTCCAAAAAAAAAAAAGCATAACTTCAACAAAGTTCACGGCATAAAAACTTAAATATTGTGATTATGCAGCCTGCTTCAGCTCATTTTTTCTCCTGCTGGGATAAAATAGATAAGGCAAAGGAAGGGGTTGAAAAAAATACAAAAGAACAACTACAGAAGAAGGAAAAACAAGGAAGAAAGGTCTGCACATCAAAATACTTCAATTTAGCAAAGTTTTGAGGTCTTTTATGTTAAATTTAAATCACTGCTCGGTATATTTTGTGTAATTACATCAGAAAGAAGTGTGAAACAAACAGAAACATATCTGAGCCAGCCCATTTAACGCACTGGTCAATCTACAGGAATTAATCAACAGAGAGACAAAAGTATTCATGCAAGATGCTTTAGGTATTTCACCTTGTCGAGCTGAACACCTTTGACTTTTTTTCAAAGAACTGCCCGTTTGTATTTAAAGAAATGAAAACTCCCCAGCAGACGATTCAACTGAAATCAGCTGGCAATACTCCTCACTTCACCTTATTTCACTTCTCTGAACAATCCAGAAATATGAGAAACTATAAGTGAAACCGAGCTATGACGGTACGTCACCATCACCTCGCCAAACATGGACACAAAGCCCACGCTGTACGCATATCTGCCCTCAATTTCAAGGCAAAGCTTTAAGAAGTGAGAACTGATATCACATCAGTGCCTATAAAAAACTTCAGAAATCATAATCAGAGTTTATCACTGACTCATGTTCCACTGAGCTCATCATATCCTCAGACTGCTCAGACTAAACTTTAATCTTGTTGGGATTATTATATTCAATATGACTCATCATTGCATGTTTATTTGTGTGGGTGTGTGGAAATACATTTGTTCTAGAACCAAAAGCGCAAACAGAAAAATCCCCCAGAAAGATCACTCAGCCTTATGGTAAGGTTTGGTTTTTGGCACTCGAGTCATGGTTAGCCAGACAGAAAGGTTAGATTAGCTAAGGTTAAAACCTCAACTGACACATGAATGCTTTCATACATGTCATGAGACTGAGCCTTTTACCAAATCACTGAGTTTCCAAAGAATGTTGAGTCACATGTCATCTTCTCAGCCAACTAACTGTTGCAGTACATCCTGTTTTAGGTCACTTATTTGCCGACTGAAATGTCTTTCTTAAACATTTAAAACAAAGATTAGTGTGTTATTACAACTTGTATGCCAGGTTAATAAAAAATGAGGACAGTTAAGCTTTAATGGAAAAAAAAATCCCAAAAGATAAGGTGAATAAGTAAAAACTATGAGATAAGTCTTTATTATGTGCTGAAAAGCCAAAATAATGAGAGTGACAAAATATTCAGAATAAGGAGAGATAAACATTAAAATACTGAGATAAATGACTAAATGTGAACACAAAACAAAAAATAATAAGATTAAACAACAAAACAGAAACATAGCAAGTCCAAACTTATAAAATAAAAAGTCACATTTGATCAAATATTACAAGTTTGAAACTGACTAGCTAACTGGTTGTTTTAGCTTGAGACAAAGAATACATCCACTGAAAAGATGTTTAAAAATCTACTGGGTAACAACAGCAAAGTCACAAAAACTAACTTTATTATGTTATCAAAACTTTAAGCTAACCAAAAGTATCATTAGCCACAAGTTTATGGCTACCAGTTGGATCGCTGAACACTGTAAGTGCACTATAAATGTGCGCTAACTATAAATTGTACTAACTTTTACTACTGTCAGATGTTAGGTGAGGTCTTATAGTTTGATGTAATGTAAAATATAGCCCAGATTTCTTTTCTAGATACTTACTCATCTGAACGTTGCTAAAGAATTGCACTAATAGCGTTAGCATACCACCCAAAGCTAAACTTCCTGTTAACTTTAGCCAACAGCACAGTCACAAAAGCTCTATCTTGCTTCATTAAGTTTTAATTTTAAGCCAACCACAATTAGCATTAGCTACAAGTTTAAACATCTTGTACCTTGGAACTCTGTAAATGAGCTAGCTATACTTAAATGCTAAGTTTTGAGTTAGATTTAAAAATGGGTGGGTGATATAGCTCAATGTGATATGGACTATAGCTCTGAATTTGTCTAGATACTCAAATTTCTTAATGTTGCTGATTGATAACATTAGTAGCAACCACAGTAGGATTAGCATAAGCATACCACCAAAGAAAAATCTTTTTTTTTTCTTTCAAAAAGTACTGTTTTGATTAAGTTGGTATGTTTATTTTGAACCTATGGACCACTCCGCCATGCTAGCTCTCTCCCACTAATTTCCAATCCTGCGCTATGCTAACACGCTTCATATTTTCAACACTTAAACGTGAGTGATATCAATCTTGCCATCAGACTCTCATAGAGAGAAGCCAGGTGGGTATTTCCCAGATTATCAAACTCTTGATCTGATAGACGGAAATTAGTAATTTGATTTTTTTTATGTACATGTTGAGGGGAAACTGTCACATCATGCCGAGCTTCAGGTGGTTCCTGAGTGTTCAGATGTAATGACCAGTGAAGAGAGCAGCTTTAGGAGCCTGATGCTTCACATTAAACAATGGACTCTCCTCAGATATGTGTGTCATCGGTAGTTCAAACAAGAAATTTCATCACTCAACAGCAGTTTAGATTACCACAACAGGTCTGTGTGAAAAAAAAGAAGCTTCCTGTTAATTTTAACATCCAACCTTAACCCTTTAAGCCTGGCTCTAAAGACCTGTCTTTCAGTTTAGGCAGGCAGCACAGAAATATCTGTTTATTAAATGTGACGCCATCATGAGTCACTCATTCAAATCAGGTATACCCACCCAGAGCAGTGTCACCACACCTACTACAGGGAAGTATGAACAATGGCATCCCTTTGTCTGTCTTTGTCAGGAATCAGATTTAGAGACGGATGAGAAAATGTTTTTTTTTTCCTTTTGTACCAAAAAATGTACCTGAGCTCTAAAATGAAATGTAAACTGTGACTTCACACCTGACTTTGATCTCAAACCACTCACCCCCAAAATTTCCCACTTCCTCCTGAGGAAATTTTAATCTGGGTCCTCATGAAAACACACACATGCTTCATTATGTCTCACCTCTACCCCTGTTTCTGGTAAGTGTCTGTGCGCTTAACAGTCCATTTACTATCAAAGAAACCCCACCCACCTGTCACTCTACCAGACAGAAATGAGTCACTGTGGTGACAGTACTGTACGCCATACCTTGTCACATGTCCTGTCTGTCTGTCTGTCTGTAGTATAACACATACTTTAAAACATGTCAAACATGTCAAACATGTGTCCCTCCCTCCTGCTAACATGACATGACTGAGATGGTAAAAAAAAAAACAGATTCCAGTGGTTATTTAAATACATTTTATTTCAAATATTATGTAGAGTATAAACAAATAAAATATATATATTTAATAAAAAAAATCTCTGCTTGGTAGAGATGTTCAAAACAAGGTGAGCTGCCTCTAGTTACAGTACAAGTCAACACTTCAACATCACCTTCGTTCTTCAAGATTTAATCTGAGTGACTCGTGCACAAACTGCAGTCAGATTCCGAAAAAGACATGAAGTGGTTTTAACAATCAGTTGTTGCTGGGAAACATTCATGTGTGAGGTAAAAATCAACATCATTAGAGTATTAAATATAATCTGCTACAAGAGTCCTGCTGGTACCTGTGACGGTTTCAAATGTGCGTCCCAACAGGACCAGATCTTTCTGCAAGTCCCTCTGAAATCTAACTTTAAATAAGGCAGGGAAAAGGCGGCAACAGATCCCAAAGGTTCCTTCAGAGCCGTCAGAGTCCAGCCTGTCAGTTCTGTAATAACTCCTCTGTGTTTGTAGTTTCCTCTTAATGCAGCCATTCTCAACTTTCGGTGCAACCTGGAGCCCAAATGCGGCTCTGTTTGTGCGCAAGCTGGAGCTGAGTCTGTGGAGGTACTGAGTGTTGAAATGTTGTGCATGGACCAGCTCCGGTCAAGGTGGTTCTGACTCTCTTGGAATAAACTGTAACTTCTAAGCTCAACGTATGGAGCTGTTTTAGTCTGTAACCATGTCAACGCAGTCCAAACGTCCAACACCTGATGAACAGGCTTCACCGAACACCCGCAGTAACTTGGGGAAAGATGTGTACCTGAAAATAGAAACAGTACTACCAGAACTTTAAAATGTGCGCTAGTCACAGTTTGTATGGAAATTCCAACAGCAAGTCTTGGACAACGTGTGTCAGAGGCAGTTCTGGGATGCGGCTTCCTCCACCACAGAGCCCGATGATGCGTTTCCTGCACAGCTCCTGAAGTGTTGGTTCCCATTTCCTGTATGGAACACTCAGGCTTTTCTTAGGAGAACTAATGTAATGCTCCAAGAGGGCAAAGAGCGTCGGGAAGCAGCGCTCGTTGCCTGCTAGTGAGAACTTTTGCTGCTTGTAGTCGATGCGGATGCTGACGGGGCCGTTTTTGGCGTGGTAGGAAAGCGTGAAGAAGACGTCTTTCTGTCGGCTGTCGCGGATCAGGAAGCTTCCCAGAGGGGCTTCCCGCAGCATGCGGTGAGCGTCTTCCACTCCGAGGGGACCCCAATAAAAACCGCTGAGCTCAAGCTTGGACGCTGTGTCCGTGATGATCTTGCAGTCCTCTTGGGAGGAGAACGTGCGGAAGTGAGTCCGGTGGCTGGACCGGGTGGACGAGGATCTTTGGCTGAGACCTGGAGCGGCCTCACGCTGGAGCGGCTCTGACTCTGTGTGCTGAGCAAAGTCGCTATGCCCAGCCAGAGAGGACGATGAAGAGAAGGAGGAGGATGAGGACAAGGATGAGGCGGAGGATAAGGCAGAGGATGAGGACGATGATGCGGATGATGTTGACAGAGGTTTCTTGTCAAGGCCTTCCACAGCGCTGTTGGCTACCATCCTACAGGGGGGAGAGGCCCCAGACTCTCTCCCATCTCTGACCACCACACTGACATCCTGAAAGACACAAGACAGGGAAACATCAGCATCATCATGTTACTGAAAGAATCGTGAAGACAGCAGCATCTCGAAAAAAAAACATGGCTTCAATCAGGTGAAGGTCTTCAGAGCAGATTTTAACTTCTGGATCAGAAACTTCTGGATCAGAAACAGATATAACTAGAGCCAAGTTCAATTCAAATGTCTTTAAACTCTTTAGAGGAATTGACCCGTTTTTATTTATTCAGCAAAAATCATTAAAGTCAAAGAGCAGGACTAGAGTTTACTCTTTGGATGATAAAAGTGTGAACAAAGCTTCAAATATGAAGTCTGATGTGTGGACATTAAGCATTTACAGCTCTTATATCCGTTTACGCCTTTGTTACCCTCCCCAATCCCTGATATGAGATTATAATAAACTCCTTCGAGCTAATGATTAATAAAAGTCAGTTTTGCGCTGTGTGGCTTCATGGAGAAGCAGGTCAAAGGCTGGAAGCGCGACCCCTGCTGTTGACTTTCGCGCACTGCAGCTTTAACTTTAACACTTCCATCAGCTAAAGTTATGAACTATGCAACACCAATCTTCCTTCCTCTACACGAGAAATGTCTCGAAATCTCTCATCAGCACTCACAGAGAAGTTTGCACAGCGTGTCATTCTGCGTGGATTACCCAAAACTTGACACATACCAGTCAGAAGTTGCCTTGAATTCCAGGAAAGGTTACTGATTTCCAGGAGATAGCGTGTGGTGTCATGCTGAGTTTGAATATCAGTCACGGAGAAGCAGACACTTTATATTATATCTGTATTATTTATGATTTTAAATAGATGTTAAAGTGTCTGAGCGAAGTGAGGCACAAGAGTGAGACTTTTTCCACAGTCATATAAACTTCTTATCAGCATCTTTGAGTTGTTTTGAGTCAAAAAAGTGTCTATGAGTTGAGTTCTGTTTGCGTTTTTATTTTGCATATTTCAGCACATAGAGAAAAAAAAAGCAGAGCCACATTTCTGTCCGTTAAACACACACAGTTCAGTGAACTCCAGCTCACCAAGTCTTACCGTTTTGCTCTGAGACCAGCAGCGGGTTGAAGCTCTGTTTGTTGGAAAGCCAGAGTATAAAAAGCAGCTGTGAGTTCAGTAAAATCCTGTCAGTAATCCGGGCTGCAGCGGGCTGTGTGTCGGCTTTGTTAAACACAGGTTAGTCCTCGACCTGCTGGGTCTGTCTCTCAGCCCTCAGTTCATCGCTCTCATGTATGATGGAGGTAAACAGCAGTTCTTCTTTTATATACGGTCCGCAGGCCGCTTCGGCGAAAGTGAAACTAAGACTTCCAGCCCCTCCCCCTCCTTCTTTCATTTCCACTGAAGCCACCAGACAACCACGTGACTGACAGAAAGCGCAGGGACCGATTCTTTTAAAGCTCAGAGATAATTTTTACAACGCGAGCCCGCCTCTCTCTCTCTCTCTCTCTCTCTCTCTCTCTCTCTCTCTCTCTCTCTCTCTCTCTCTCTCTCTCTCGCTTATTTCATTTAAAACATTTCAAAATAAAAGCATCATTTCCACACACGTTAATCATCTCACATAATGTGCTCCGTACATGACGCGCTTATTTTTGCATCAAAAACTTTACATTTTCTCTCGCGTGCACTCATGTTATGGTCTTTTATTGTCATGTTTCTGTTTTGATCCTCATTGTTGTCCCCTATCAGACCCAAAATCCTGCAGCCGGAGGACACTCGTGTTTACCATCAAACATTTTTATCCTTCTATCTACGGTAAATGTTCCAAGAAAAGCAGAAATCGGGCTTCAAATCAGTGTGTCTGCAGTGTCTCTTTAGCTTTATCTCTGCTGAAGCTGAAGGCTGATTCATCAGCTCTTATTGTGACATCTCACTCTCATCCTCTTTTTAAAAGATGCCACTTGGGGTGTCAGTTTCCCCCTGCAGGAAAAATCTGATGCAGGCAGTCCATCATAGTCGAAGTCCAAACTTAGTCTCTGATATATATTAAACCTTAATGGTTCATATCTACGGAAGCCCAAAGCAGACATGCATCCATACAGTTTATTTCACTTCATTTACCTTGAATAATTTATCTTTATTTTAAAACTGGATTCCACATACTTATTTTTCTTACTTTAAGCAATATGAAACAGTTGGACTTGTAAAATAAATAAATAAATAAATAAATAAATAAATAAATAAGATGAAGTATGTGAGAGTTCAAACAAACTAACATCCAATCAAAGTTCAGGAGAACACAAGTTGTGTTTTGCAAATTTATCTCAACTTATTTCTCTTGAAACCACTTGTTTTCCTATGACATTGGGTCAAATTGTCTTATCACTTATCACGTTTAACTGATTTCTTCTACTTCTTCTTCTTCTTTTTTTTCTCTCAACTCTTAGGATAAAAGCTATGATCACCCGAATGCAAATATCTGACATTGAGTGTGTGGAAACATAAACGCAGAAAAATAAGGAGGTATCAGATGTGCTGTGCCCTTAGGGCTTCTTTATATTTGTGTTTTATTATATTTGATGCATGACTCATGTCAGAAGAATCTGGACTAGATTAAATCAGTTGAATTTTGTTTGCAGACAAAGTCTATGCAGTGGTTTCAGACTTGTTTCTGCAGCGTTGGATCGTGGCTGAGTGGTCTGTCTGCCTTCTTTGTGAATAACTACACCTGTGTTTGGGCCAAATGACTCATGCTTTTGGCAACAAGGTGCAAAACAGATGGTGTAATGCACATATTGCTTGTTATCACAATTAAATTCTACATTCATCAGAGAATTTCTGAATGCAGCATCAGTACGGGGCGGCTCATCAAGATCCGAAGAAACGAGAGCTAAGGAAAGACTGTTGCTGTAAACACTGATCACAAACAGAGTAAATAATTTAATGGTTAAAGGGAGAGGAGGGTGAAGTCAAACCCACAGGTGCTGTGTGTCAGGTTACAACAGAGGGAGAAAGTGAAAGTTAAGGAAAGACTCCAGATCAGCTCCAGATCTTAAAGAGACAGAGACACCCAGCTGGGAGACAGACAGACAGGCAGACAGACAGACGGGGGGGAGGTGATAGCAAGTAAAACCATGTGAGGTCACAGTTATTTTGATTTTATCTGACTCAACTTGCACCTAGATTAGCTGCATGTTAACTGAAGTGTACTGACATAAACTCTGTTAGCCTTGTTCTGCTCCTCTCCTCTCTCCTCACCCCCTCCCTATGGAGACACAGGGCTGCAGAGAATTGAGTCTCATTATCAAAAGCATGTGTGGTGTTTCCATGCAAATGGATCAGTAAGTGTTTTCATGTGTTGGAAGAATATTCGGGGCCCATGCATGAAGCATCAGAAAGGAATTTTCCCTGCTTAAACAAACCGAGTTGGGTTTATTGATATTTTGAAGCTCTCCTGCAGCAGTTAGAGACGTGCTTTCAGCTTTTGATGTCACATGGAGAAGCTGACACTGTTGCATTGTTTTTTGGGGCTGGAAAAATGTGATCTTTGTGAATTCTTATCAGATTAGTTGCCAAAAGCTGCATGAGTCATTTTAGCATGAAAGGCACCAAGTTGCACTGTGGGTGCATTTGAATTAAAGCAAAGCATTTGTTAACAAAGACTTTTCAATGTGCAACAACACATCTCCGCTCACTGTCATTCAGAGGATTGCCTCTGCGGGTGTGTCCTGTCTGTCTTACATATTCTTTGTGCATTGAAAACAATTCCTTTTGTTCAATCTCTCTTTGGACTGTGCAGTGAAAGGCATGCATGGATGATTGCATGTCTTACATGCATGTTCCCCGTGACTGTGTTGTGGAGTTTGTTTGCATCTGCGTCCGTGCTCCATAAGTTTCATTTCTGTGAAACAGGGAGAGAGAGACACCAGAGGCTGAAACATGAGCAGCTTCTCAGTGTGTGTTGTGTCTAAAAGCAGATTTCTGCAGACTGCAATTGACTGCATGGTTGTAGAGGTTCAGTGCATCAGAATACACATTTAGACATGCATTAGCATTGTTACTTAAGCCAAACACATCTGGTGCCGAACTCCTCTGCCTCTGCCGTCTGTTATAAATATAATGTTGAATCATTTCATTTCATACATTTCTGGGTAAAGCTATAAAGCAAAGATGAGTTTGTGTGACAACACTTTTATTATTATAGCATAAATTGAGTTATGATGTGACTAACTTTAGACTGGGGCCTACATCTCTCATGTTCAATATTACACTTTGCTCCATTAGAAACAGGAAATAAAGAAATAAATGAATAAATAAAATAAAAAACAATAAATAAATAAATAAATAAATAAATAAATAAATAAATAAATAAATAAATAAATAAATAAATAAATGCTAGAGAATGTGGAATAGTTGGCTGCAAATGTAAAAGTTTGCTTTTCAAATGTTAAACTGAAACACATTTTTGCTGTTTCATGCTCAAATTGGACATTTAAAGTCAGTAAGGCTGTATTCCAGAGGACTTTGGCATGGGCGCACAGAGCTTGGAAGGGATCACTGATGAATTACAGATGGAGGATATGAGAGATCTGTTCTTGTCCTGACTGCAGGAGTCTTCTGTTGTCCTTAAACCGGCTGCTTTTCTTGTCCTTTTTATTTGGTAGAACATCCTGACACAGACAGCTGATTATCAGAATCAGCTGTTTCATATTTATGAACACACACTTAGAGGAATCTGATGCTCAGTTTTTTTTTTTACTGTAGTCAGCACAGAAACAGTTAAAGGTTCAGTCAAGACTGTTTGTCAATGTGAGGTAAAGTTTGTGTATCCATCAGGGGCTCACTCCACCCATTTCTGTTAAATCAGCAGCTCTTATACAGGAAAACAGGAACTCCTTATCCTTCAAAGTCTAAAATACAGTTGTTCTTCCTGCTGGCTGAGGCCACGTTAGCTAGCAGTGAGTAAGAGGTGATTATAGATTGTATCAGTGCTTCCTCTAAATGCATTTTCAGAGAATAGACTTTCGGGCCTAAGTACATCTCTGATGAACCAACTCAGACTCTGGGAACCATGGGGAGAGGTCCATAGCGGGTACTCAGAGTCAGGACTAAATTTTGAATGTTTTATGGAATCGTTTTACTTTCTTCTGATTTTATTTTGCCTTCTTGTGATTTTACATGACTGTAAAGCACTTTGAATTGCCTTGTGTATGAATTGTGTTCTAAACTTGCCTTGCCGTTTATCTAACAATACAGATATCTACGGTGGCCCTAAGAGCTCACAGTACTGCAGCCTAAGAAAGCACATGCAAAAAGAAAAAAACACACAAGCAAATTCAGAAAACATCTTCAGTAATCTGACAACACATGCACAGCATTTAGAAAACACGCTGCAAAGACCACAACACAACAGAAGTGTTTCCAGAGGACATTTAAAAGTGATGCACACGTCTGGACACACTTGTTGATGCAGATTTTGAGTCACAGCTCTATCACCTACACCACTGACAGAAAGAGAACCTTAATAGGGCTGTGACTCAAAATCTGCTTCAACAACAAGCGTGTTGGGACGTGTGCATCACTTTTAAGTGTCCTCTGGAAACACTTCACTCGTCTTGTGGTTTATTTGCAGTGTGTTTTCTAAATGCTGCATGTGTTGTCAAACTGATGTTTTCTTAATTTGCTTGTGTTTTCTTAAAGGCAGGGTTGGATGTCACGGAAAACTAGCATGAATTTGGATGTAGCATCTCCTCCGGACTCTGTTTAGCCCCCGCCCGCCCACACTCAGAGCTCTGCCAAAACGACACCCCCGCTCACATGCACGAGCGCCACTGATTCATGATCATATGATGGACTGATTCAAAACCACAGACTCAAACTGGTCCATTGTTTTTGTTTGCTCTACGTTAGCAGTAATCAGGGTATAGGTAGTTTTTCTGTCATTCTCCAGGGTACTTGGATCACTCTTGGTTATGTGCATTGAATCAGGGCTAATGCAACGCCGATAGGAGGCGGGCAGAAAGGCAGGAAAGGATTTGATTGGTTTAACAAATTGGATCCTAAACACTAGGATTGGTTGGTGTTTTTCCCAGGTTTACTCCTGCTGTAGACAGCAGATATTTTTCACTCAATTTTAAGAACACATCATGTATTGATTGACATCAGGACATTAAAAAATCATTTTAACCAGAATAACAAAAAGTCTTAATCTGTTTACAAACCCTGACTTTAAGTTGCAGTGCTGTGAGCCCTCAGGGCCACCGTAGATGTCAGATTGTGCACTGCTTTCATTCTGTATCATATGTCTGTTCAGTTTCAGCCTGAGCACCTACTTTCTCTGTCACACTGTATGGGGGTGAATTTTTCCTAACACATTGTTTTGAAGTTGGTAATCTTACAAGTTTCGCCCATATAAGGGCGTAGCTGACTTGACTGACAGGCGGGCACCCTGTAGCTGTCTGCAAAGAAGCTCAGGTTTACTGGCGTTAATTGTTTTCTAAACTCTGCCTCAGAAACAAAAGAAGAAAGCTGACTGCACCTTTTGCTAACTACTCCACCTTTTAAAGCTGCTGTCAGAGGGTGTAACCCAACAGAAAACAGACTTAAAGACTCAAATCAGTCACATTCTGATAGATTAATCCCTGGTACTAACTTTTATATTACTTACGTGTTAGATTTTTACCTCTTTATTTTGTGTCATATGAAGAGAAATCAACCAAAGACTCTTCAGTGTATCCAAACCAGGCTGTAACATTTTTAATTCTGCTGAAAAGTTTGACATTTTGTTTCATTCCTCTTTTGCTCAGCTCTCCAGAAACTTCGGGTCTTTTTACACTTCTCCATCAGCTTCATTTGTTCACACTGCTGCTTTAAATACTGTCAGTGACAGTAAGTGAAACTTGGCACTTTTTCATCCTTTGTATTGTTTTCTTTTCGTATTATCCAGACTTTCAAAAGCCGTTGCAGAAAGTCGGTACTTTTACAGGAATTGTAAGGCTGCCTCCTCATGTGGTCATCAGCGCTTGCTCCACATCAGAGTGTACTTTCAGTATGAGGAGGATCCAAAAATGATGCAAAGTAGGATTATTTTAAAACTTATCATCATCCTGGATCTGTGCTGTCATTTTTATGTTCTGTATTTGTGAACATTATCTTCACTGGTAATCATTAAACCAGTGGCACTGATAAGGTTTGTAAAGATGCTTCGTTTGACAGTTAAAGTTTATCTCAAAGACAACACTTCACAAAGCTGATGGAGCCTGCTGAGCTGCACGGTGTAACCTTGTGTGCCCCCGTGTGCCAGATAGACAACTTAATTATAGCAAGGGTGTGTGTGTGTGTGTGCTTAAGTTTCATATTTTTATTGTTCAAATATCTGCTCATAAGCTTATCTTGGTTTATGTTTTACAAGAAGTCTTAGAGCAAAGGTTATGTAAACAACAAAAGCAAACAAAAGACAGTATTTGACTCATAAATAAAAAAAATGATGATGTTAGAAAAGATTTAGTGATATTTGAAATGTTTGTGTTGAATTGCCTGAATGTAAATTACTAAACTGAGCCTTATATTAAAAAAAAGGAGCAGGTCTCTTTGGATGTAGGCCACCATGTTTCTACAGCAGCACAGAAAGGACAAACTAACAGGATACTCATTTTCATATTCAGTGTGAGGCTTCACACAGACTGCCCTGGTCCTCCCCCGGTCATATTTCAGTACAGCAGCTCTTTGTTTGTGAAAGAACAATCCTTTATTGTTGTTTTGAACGCTTTCACTAAAGAAACACAGCAGGAAAAAAAAAAACAAGGAATGAATCCCGGTCATCCTGAAGTACTTCAGAGCTGGAGTCAAGACCCCCCCCCCCCCTTCAGAGGAGAAAATAAAAACAGTCATCCAGTAAGTGAAACAGAGTTCAGTAACACAACCACAGTATGATAAACAGCAGGTTTATCTGAAAAGAAAGAGGGACTCCTCTCAGAAACCAGTTGGACGGCTCTCCAGAGAGTTCCTGATAAAATGTTTCTGGTGAGCTCAGAGGAAAAGGTGCCTTTCTTGGAAAGATGATTCCCAGTCTGTGCCAGAAAAACTCTGATTTGGTGGCAAAATCTAAGATCACCTATCACCTCACGGACAGATCAGAGCTTTGGTTCTTATTTTTTATTGTTTGTATCCCAGAACTTCAGCTCCAACAGACTCTGTAGAAAACCTTGGACTGAGCTTCCTGAGGTCAAACGGGACCCAAGACTCGTGTGAAAGAGAAACTAAATACCTCATTTTTTACAACTTCTCATAAAGTAACATAATATGAGTTCCTCACAGTGGGAGTTAAAGTACAAATCTTCCTGGTCGAACATTAATCAGATACAAGTGAAAGTAGATGGGTCGTACCATTAGTTCAGTTTAAGTGGCAACAGTTTTAAAAATGATTCAATATTTGAACAAGTTTGAGGTCCTTTTTTCAGTCTGATGAGGTGACTCAGGATCCTGACAGTTTCTCCCTTCTCTCCTCTTTGTTGAGTCTTCCTCTGTAAACTTCTCATGTGCCAACAGAAATGGGATTTCTGACAAAAGAATCAAGCGCAGAAAACTGTACTAACAAAGTATAAATTTACACCGACTTAAATATTCACGTTAAACTTTTTAGAATTAGCTAAATGAGGTGGTTGAGCTGTGGCGGTGTACAGCTGAACTTCTCTGATGGTTTTGCTGTTGAGCAGAAACTGTTTTCTTTTCCTCTAAAGAGCAGATGC
This sequence comes from Labroides dimidiatus, assembly GCA_030710495.1. Classification (NCBI taxonomy): domain Eukaryota; kingdom Metazoa; phylum Chordata; class Actinopteri; order Labriformes; family Labridae; genus Labroides; species Labroides dimidiatus. The sequence continues at coordinate 5,164,480 of CM061163.1, forward strand.
ATGAGAAGGTGAAAATGTTTGTGAGTCTAAGCAGCAGGGAAAACCTGTCAGCCTGGTCCTTTTGCATCAACAGCCTTATTTCATTTCCAGAATCAATGATACAACTTGTTTTTGTTGTTATTGTGTTAGCTAGGCTAACGATGCTGGTAAACGGACATTAAATAACTTCGGTGGTGTGTGGGTGTGACCTGATTTAAGAGTTGTAGAGCCATTAGCTGAACATTTACAGATGCCAGACACAACAAAGTGCTTTAAAACAGAATAACAAAGTAATTTATGACTTTGAAGATCTGGTTTAGCCACAGACTTTTGATGGTATTATTCTCTTTGGCTTCCGGTAGCATCCATGTCATTTAGGCGAGGTCTTTGGGAACTCCCTTCCACATGGTCGAGTTTCCTCACAGACTATTCCCGTTCCTGAACTAAAAAGGCAAAAGGATCAACTGACCAACTACTTTCAAACACTTCATACCACTTCACACCATCACACCCTGCTGCTTCACATTCATCTACTCCCTTAGAAAGATATCTGGGGGTCAGATTCCCTGCAGCAAGAGTAAAAACAACTAGCAAAACTAAATAAATTAGATCTGAAACTTTGATACTGGTTTTAATCAGGAATAATCTGTTTATGTCAGATTAACTTTGTTAAAGAAAAAGAAAATCAAGACTCCAGCAGAGGAGATCGTGCAGACTGGATTACAGACACTTTGTTAGATACACTCTAAAGTAGCTCGAATAATACTGGAGACAGTTTGACATTTTGCTTTTCTGAATGCTAAAAAAAATGAGGTCAAAATCAGGGTTCAGAGAAAATAAAGAACTCTAAAGTTTTTCACCAGATAGCTTTGATATCTGATGTGAAATGCTTGATTTCTGGTCCGTGTGTATTTTGGCGCCCCCTGTGGACAACGTCAGTTGTACAAAGTCTAAATCAGAACTTACTGTTTGATAACAATTCTGACTTTCTTCTAAATACTTTGTCCACAAGAGGCGCTTGAGTTCACTCAAACTTTAAATAAGTTTTCAATCTAGATTCTGACTTTTTATTACATTCTTTCTTAACCCCCATAAATCACTCATACATCAACCAATGTCTTGTTGCTTTTGCTTTGAAAAAAATGAAGCTGGAGTCTGATTCTTGGTAGCAACACAGAGGGTTACCGATTTGAGGTGTTTCATTTCCAGATCAGACCTCTGAAACCAGGGCTCTTACATCATGGTGACATTTTGTGTTTTATATTAGATGTGATGAATGAACAGAAAAGAAAAAAAACAACTTGCACTGAGGACGCAGAAAACACTGCATTGATTAAAAATAGACTTTACTATAAGTGATGACACTTCTTGAGAAAGATGCAGCCTGTATATTGAGTAGACACCTCAGGTCGAGTCATGACTGCACACCTGTCTTTGCCCAGCCGTAAAACACTGAATCATAAATGCCTGACCTCACATGTCAGCGATGTGATTCACAGATTCAACAACAGGACAGGATGTGAAAAATCCTAAATCAAATCAGGCTCCTAAAGGAGGGACTTGACCACGTGGTGTAGCCTGCACCCCATGTACAGAGACGGCAGTCAGTCCATGTCAACTCTCCTCTCTATTCTGTCTGTCTTCAGCCAATAAAGCTACAAATACCCTAAAAAGTAACTCTGAGGAATAAAAAAGTAAGTTTTGGTGATGTTGTGCTGCTGCAAAGTTTCAAGCATTGTTCACGTGCAGAACTTCTATGACGTAGAAGTTCAAGCCCCCATCACTCAGAAACTCTGCAGTTATAGAAAACCATCTGAGTCAAAGAAGAGTGGGTCAGAGTGAAACTGAAATCAGCTGGTTAAACTGATTCCCAAAGAAAAATGTTTCTCCGTTTCTTTAGAGGAGGATTCAGTCCAAATGATCTGTAGTTTCTCTTCTTCCTCTTGTTTCTGGGAAATGTGGTTACAGTTGAAGACTGAGGACCAGGCTGAAGGGAGGAGGACAGTGTGGCTAGAACTTGTAATTAGTGTGAACCCACAACAAATTAAAATTATAAATCAGTCAGTGTGTTGGAAAAAGCATGCAGACACTCCCAAAAAAAAACACTCACACACACTTCAGGTAATCACACACATACTTCTGCTTTGTGTGCATGAACGCTGTATTTAAAGCACAGATGAACTTCGCATGCAGATGAGTTGATCATGTAGAGCCTGCCTGTGTGGCCCCGTGGCTGAGTGTGCTCTGCCTGTGGTCTGACTTTCCTTATGCAGCTCGCTGTGAGAGAAACGCAGCACTTACAGGAACATGAAAGTGAAAGTAAGCTGTGGCAACCCCAGCTGCATGGATGAGTCAGGAGCCTTCGTGACTTCTGATTGGCTGCTTCTGATTTGAAAGTTTGTGAGGGAATCTGAAAATCTGCATATTGAACATTTTAAGCTCTTGTAATCAGGTGTATGATCAGTCATTTACTCGGAGTATAAACTATTTCTTTGAATTTCTTCTAAACATTAAAAATTAACAACATACAGTTCTGTCCTTTTTTGCTTCTGCAGCATTGTTCAGTCCTTAAATAATAATAATAATAATAATAATAATAATAATAATAATAATAATAATAATAATTATTATTATTATTATTATTATTATTATTATTATTATTATTATTATTATTATTATTATTATAAAATAAATAATAATATTAATAATAATAATATTAATAATAATAATAATAATAATAATAATATTAATAATAATAATAATAATAATAATAATAATAATAATAATAATAATAATAATAATAAAAATAAAAATAGTAATAATAATAATAATAATAATAATAATAATAATAATAATAATAATAATAATAATAATAATAATAATTTTATCTGTAGAGCACTTTTCATAACCAGATAAAAAAAAGACTGATCATAAAAACACACAAGTAATAAAGCAACATAACATATATTTTAAAAGACATTAAATTCCCCCTGAAGAACTAAAGGAATAAAAATCTTTTAAAATATATTTCTAAAGACAGTTGAGGCAAAATAAAGTAAAATAAAATTCAGATAAAAATCTGGGAAGGCTCTTTGATAAAAGTATGTTTTCAGAAGAAATTTAAAAGTTAAAATTAAAATGCAGCGTGGTGTCATTTGTCCGGTTTGTTAGAACAGTTCACACACACTGCTCTGAAATATGAGCTGACATTCATGCAGACTCATGGGGCTCATTGTGTTTGTCCGGAAAGAAACACCAAGCAGCAAGACCAGATTTCTTCCACTGAACAGACTCGATGAAATTTCCGTTCACCAGAAGCACTCACTGAGATAATCATCTAGTTAAAGCGTTTCTCTTCTCCAGAATAACCATCGAATGCTTTCAACCATCAAAGCATCCGAAACAAAAAGCTCTTCAACCCACCGGCCTGTTCAATTTACATGTCCTGCTTCTCTCCACAGCGTGAAAAGAGCTCAAAGAAGAGCTCAGCTCAAAGTGGTGACACACTCAGGCTGCTTAAAGGGACAGGGATGAAAATTCAAACCTCCTTCAACACTCCTGATAAAGTTTAGGGTTAACTGAAACAAACTGAGGCGGAGGTAACAAGAGAGGGATCCTGAAAGCAGCAGCAGATCTTTAAGGCTGAATAACCGGCCCCTGACCATACAGCCCCCAGCTGTCCTCTTACATTACAATAAATATGAGACTGAAATTAATCATGTTCTTAATCATGTGTGCTTTTATAGTTTCTTATTAAGTGCACAAACAAAACCAAAGTTCATCTACTAACATCTCGCTAAACCACATGTAGTCTGTGCGTAGGCGGCTTGTATAAAAGCTGAATTTCTTTATTTTCTGCAGAAACTCAACAACTCCTCCAGCTGACGTCTTTAAACGAATGTGAACCGTTCAACAAAAAGTGAAAGCTAACTGATCAAACAGACATTTCTGCTGATATGTTGACAACAGTGATTTCATTTGCATTTACTTAAACTTCTTTTTTTTTTTAAGTTTCTTTGTAGCTTTTAAGACAAGAATCGACTCAGTTTGTTTGGAAAGACATTTTTTGTTGTTGTTCGTGAAACATTATAAAGTAGTAAAAAAAAAATAATCACACTAAAGTGAGTGAAACCGCCAAAAGTTTCTGCATTCAAAACAACCTGAAACACTCAAAATGAAAAACTTCATGGCTCAGTAGATGTCAGTGACATCCAGGCCTGTGCAAATATAACACCAAATTTTACATTTCTTTTACTTCAATAGATTAGACTTCCCAAAAATATCCAAAATATATAGGTCCTAACTTTTGTTGAACAGAATATTTAACATGATGTGGAAAACATGCTTCAGGAACATCCAGAGTTAAAAAAAAAAAAAAAGACATTAAAGGAAACAAGACCTGATTAAAATTGTGAACTGAAGCAAAAACAAAAAACAAAAATTGGTGCTAAGAACTAAGCTAAGAAATATTATAGGCTAAATATGTTGTTTGCAGGTCAAAGTAGACTTAAAAATATTGTGATAAACAATCAATGATAAAAAACAACAATGATGATAAAATAAATATTAAAAAAAAAACAATGACAAAAGATGTGATTGAATAACCTCCCAGTGAAGGTCAGAATCCTTTTCGTGACGTGCTGCTCGACATCACTGATGAATCCGAGGCCATCCCCTCCTCCAGGTTAAACATTTCTACAGTCAGGGTCATTTTATCGAGGCTTGACGTCAGAATGGAGTCATGTGGATTCAAAACAGTTTGTCTCAGGCTGATAAACATGCTGGAAGAATGTGACTTATTTTGGTTGCCTCAAAGATCGAAGGCTTTTATATGCAGCATCCAAACTACTCTCCAGCTGTCCTCTTGAAACGTCCCCAACTGAGGAGTAAAAGGTGAAACTTAACTCATTTGACCCTGTGCAGCTGGCCTGTGCTCTATTCCATTCTACGTGGAGCTGCAGATTAAAGAGGAGCCAAAACTTTTCCACCTGCAGCTTCTTTAGACCCATCAGCTCACAGCACACCTTCAAAACGTAGAGATTACAGATCATGTTTGCAGGCATGACAGCAGCAAAAATGTCGACCTCTTTGCGTTGTTCCCTATTAAGATGGTTACTTGTCAGTAAAATGAAACTTATTAGATCCTCGTGTTTGAGTTTGATGCTCTGTGATCGACTGGTAATGCCTCAGGGATCAAGTAGGGGGGCCGCTCTCTGCTTCCTCCCTCACTGCAGAGTCATGAGAGTGCAGGCGGGAGTGACAGATGTGTGGTTTCTCTCTGTTACTTGCAGCAACACTTATTTTGCAACATGTTTAAAACAGGCTCTTTTATTCTGAAGGAGGGGCGGCCTCACAAACACAACTCATGTCCTGCATGTCTCCAAATCCTGATCCTGATCTTTTCCTGGACGTTATTCAGTCCTTTCTTTTAGCTTCTCCTTTTAAGACGCCAAAAGGTTGAACAGGTGATCTGTGAGGATTTGTATAATCAGAACAAGGAGGAGCCAGATTAACGATAATCTCAGTCTGTCATAAAAAAAAATGAGACATCACTTTCTTACGGTTTTGTGACACAGTCAAGACAAGTCATGGCACATTGGTTTGTGACATGCAGCGGAGTCACAAGTTTCTCAGATGTTTCAGCTCTCTGGTTGGAGTCATTCCTTTGAATTTGGTGTGTTCCCATAATTGGAAAGTCAGGGTGTAATGTTGATGGATATGCTTTTTGCTCATGTACATGACTTGTTCTAAAGTGGTTGAATGATTAAAAATAAAGCTGATTGAGACTGCGATTCAATGACCTCTTCTCTCTTTGACTGTGAAAACGCTGCAGATCTTTTTGTATGAAACTGTCCTTTGACAAAAACAGCCTGATTGAACTCCTCTGCATTAGAAGGAAGAACAAAGAGTTTCAACATCATATGTGATGAGACTTTTTATAGATCACATGTAATTGCATAAGATTTTTTTGTCATGGCAATGCAGAAACAAAGTGCCAACACAGCAACTTTAGGAAAACAAGTCAAAGAGAGAAGTTGTGGCAAAGTGGCAGCACTGTTCCTTAAACATTAACGCTTCTCCAAAGGTTACATAATCAATGGATACATTAATGTTTTTAACATACAAATAAACCAAGACACAGGTGAACTCAATCAGGACAGGAAGTCAAACTAAACCCCACAAACAGGGAGCACCAAGTTCAAAATAAACCAGGAAGTAACCATAGACCATATAATAAATGGACACAGTCTCTGTGATAACAGCTATAAGCCTGTCACCTGTCAATCAGGTGAGCTCTGCCTCTGCGAATTTTTGATTTTAATATATTTTTAACTGCTGGATTGGAAAAAAAAATCATCCCCGTACAGTTTGTGCATTAGCAAAATTAGCTATTCAAACAGAAGACAGTTTGTTGTACCAGGCTGTAAACATGTTTATTTCTGCTGTGAAAACGCCTTTTTTTTGGCTTGATGTGTTTGTGACTTCTGTTACTTCTGGAGCCAGGCTCAAGTAAACACCTATTGAACTACAGATTCTAGCACTTCCGTATTGCCTCGTATTTTTAAACTGGAGGTTCCTACGGTGGCCCTGAGAGCTCACAGCACTGCAGCTTAAGAAAACGCATGCAAAAAAAATAAAACACAAGCAAATTTAGAAAACGTCTTCTTCAATTTGACCGCACATGCAGCATTTAGAAAAATGTGCTGTATATATAGACTTTATAATTAATGGAGGTAGTCTCCGCGACGTCACCCGTCTGTTTCTGATACAGATTTTTGAAGCAAAATTGCTGGCACGGCCATATTGGAAATGAGAAGGGCTTTGAGTGTCCACACTAACATCTATGGGGTGCCTATCAGTCACATGAGCTGAGCTGTGTCTCTGATTGGGCAAACTCACAATCTTAATGTCTTCTAAACTGCAGTACAGTGCGTATTGTTAGCAAAATTAGTGATTCAGACAGGAGACTTTTTTTTTTTTTTTTTTTTGGCTTGGTGTGTTTGTGAGTTCCGGTACTTGCAGAGCCAGCTTCAAGCGGACACTCGATGAACTGCAGATTTTAGCACTTCAGCACTGTCTCACATTTTCAGACCAGTTACTTGGCTGTAAATAGACCTCAAGACAACGGAAATGTTTCCAGAGGACACTTAAAAGTGATGCATACATCCCGACATGCTTGTTGTTGATTGGATTTTAAGTCACAGGCCTGTTAAGGTTCTCTTTCTGTCAGTGGTGTTAGAAAAAGAGAAATAAGATAAGAGTTTTTTGATTTATTTTAACATTGTGATCACATGATTCAGATATTAGCATACTGGCTAATAACGGACATGTGCATCACTTTTAAGTGTCCTCTAGTAACTCTTCCATTGTGCTGCGTTCTATTTGCAGTGTGTTTTTCTAACCTGTTGTGTTGAGTTGCTTGTGTTTTGTCTTTTTGCATGTGTTCTTTTAAGCTGCAGTGGTGTGAGCACTCAGGGCCACCGTAGATTGCTGCTTTGAAGTAACACAACAACCAGATATAAATAAAATACAAGACAGCTTATGACAAAAAGGAAGTAAAAGACATAAAACACAATGCAGAATATACAAAATAAAAGAAAATACAAAAAATTAGCAAAGTTGAAAAAACTCATGAGAACACTAAAATCACTGATTCTAGATAATGTACTAACAACTCCATATATATGTATATATACTGCTGTTATTATTTCTAATCTATTGTTTTATAAGCGACTTTGAGAGATGCTATCATCATCCGTCACATGGCTCCGCCTCCTTATCGTCACTGATCATTGACTTACAGGAACAACACTCAGACACATTCTTCTTTTTCCCGCCAACACAGACTCAGTCATATATTAACCCATAATAACACACACACAATAATACATACAGGAACACCCACACACTCTCAGACACACACGCCAACCACACCACGCTCTTGTGGTCGCCCCTCTTTCACACTGACTCAGTTTTGAGTATCTGTTTCTTGGTCGCACAGTTTTCTTTACGTTAAGTGACACAAATTTCTCCGTGCTGGGGTCATGTTTCGTCGCTGACAGCCAGCGAAACGTGTGTCCGCAGAGGAAGTAGTGCATGGGTGTGCACATTTTAAAGTGTAACTGTCAGCTTTAGCATGCCATTATCAACTTTTAACATATGAAATGTATTTTCTGAACAACAAAATTGGGGCTTAGTAACTTTGGAAAACCAGGAGCCATCATTTTAAATAAGTACTGACGCTACTGCTAACAAGACAGTGACTGAATGCTAACAACACGATAAAGAAGTGACAGACTAACTAGATCATTAAATATATGAGCACATATAAATGTTTATGTGTGTTTTTGGTCACACAGCTCTTCTTTATCGTGTCCTTTTGAACGCCTGCGCTCTGTTTTGATAACAGCACTCAGCGTGACTCCCACTCACAACTTAACATGTAAGCCTTCACTCCTGTGCTAAATAAAGAACACCTAAAAGGCAGTGCGATGCTCTGGAAATAATGCAAACTTTTTCACTTTTAAAGAACAAGAATCATGAAATGAAAGTGACGTCAGCCTCCTCTGAAGTCACTGAAACAGAGAAAAGCTTTTCTTGTAACTAACACAATGACTAATGGCAGTTTGTAACATGTCAGCTGGCCGTGCTTCACCAGGCTGTGAGCACATGTCTGACTTTGTTTGGGTGTATGTAGCCAAAAAATAAGGAAATGGTACTTCTCTTTAATAATTTGTCATTTCACAAGAAGAGGATCTTTTAAAACCATTTACAGTAAACAGACAGAAACATAAACGATGAGGAACAGGAACTCTGATTTCAAACTAAAACACTCTTTTTGGGTTATGTAAGTAAATGTGTGTTTGATTATTTCAGTTTGTAGTGTGAATAATAAACACCAATGGGTCAGCCATGTGATTTAAGATCAGCATAAATTATGGTTCATGGTTCATCTTCCTCCTCCTGTTTGTTCATGGACAGTATTCAAACAAATACATGATGTGTTGTCAAACAATTAAGTGTGCAAATAAATTCAGTGTGTATGAATAAATTCATTACAGCTAATGCATCAGGCTCTATTTTTCTAGTCTATACCACTCAGACAACAAAATGCATCACAAAGGAAACACAGAACCAGAGCCTTCGTACTATCAAACACAGTTTATGCCACAAAAGTTGAGTCCAGAGTAACACAACCTGCTCAGGAGCAGTAAACATGTAAACAGACCTCCCATGAAGCAACTTGTTGTCATCATGTTCATCTGATTTATGTTGAACCTCTCCTTTCATTTCTACACACAAGGTCCAATGTGTGTACCACCAACAGGTGGCTATGTTTCAGTTTCTTTTTGATACATCTGGCTGTAAAATACTACTTGGACGGTTTTCAGGCATGGCCAAGTTCCTCTCTGTCTATCACTCTAGAACAATCCATGCAAGACATTATTGATAATAATCACAGCTGGATGGGAGTGAGGCCTGCACCCATTTTTCCCAGCAGAGCAGACTGATTACTATATCATATATGTGATAGTGACTGTCACCGATAACTGAAGTTAAATGAAGGTTTGCACAGTAAATAGGAGCTGGTTTTTCACAGTACTGGAGCTTCAGCCAAAGCTTCAGGTAAACTTTGCTTTTGTCTTTAAAAATCTCTCTCAAATCACTTTTTGGGTGTTTTTATGGGCAAACTTTAAACTTACCTTTTCAACCCAAACTAAACTCAAACTAGGTCAGTCACAGGTGAGCAGGCTGTCTTATTACCTCTGGAGCTCCTCCCACTCCAGCAGTAGAGACACAGGTGAGGAGACTGAGAAGTCGACAGGGGATTTCCTCAACAGTGGTCCCTATTTTTGTACAGTGAGTTTAAACAGGGAAAAGTCTATGTGCTCGTCACTATATTTGCACACAGATATTATCAAGCTGAACAAGTTGGTCCATCAAAAAAGCCTTTAAATATTCTTCACTGACAGAGCGGTGTTGACACAAGCTGACCACTAGGGGGCATGGTTTAATATATTTTCTATAAAAAAGAATCCCGTAGCACCGTTTATACCGGGAGTAACGTGTAATATGATAAAACTTCCATATTCTAAACCGTTATAGTTTTGTTATTGTGGAGACTAAAAACATGCTTCAAAGCAAATGAATGTTTTTTAATCTAAAAAGCGGAACTACCAATGTAATTTCAACTTTACACTGAAAATAGGGTAAAGTCGACTGGGAACCATTACCAGTGCCTGAGTTTCCCGTCGACTTTATTTCCAAACAGGACAGTCACACTGGAGTCTGCGCACCGGTAATTTAGCGATGAAGTTCCACGTGATATAATGTTTTTATAATCATATTCCTGGTTGAATTGTTGCACAAATGCACAAAATGCATGTGTTGGCGTGTCAGTTTGTAAAATCTACGCAAACGGCGAAGAAGTTGGTTTTAATCGCAAACGTTTTGCTCGAAATGTAGCTAAACGTACTAGCTTGTGGTGCTAATGTCTAACAACAATAAACAGTGCAGTGGACGACTTTTTAAATTGTCACACGGTGTATATTCTTATTTTAACGCGTTTTAACCCACTCTTAACACACGTAGACAATATTAAATTACATGTTAAATGCTTGGGCTGCGGAAACATCGAGCAGTTGGAGACGAATTAACGTCCTCTTCTGATGCTAACTGAAAAAATAGCCCCGGTTTATTCTTGTCAGATTTATATCTTATCATGCTGTTTGTTTACAGTGAATCTGACTAGCCTGAAGAACTTTTCGTGTGGAAAAAAAACAAGTCACATCCAGCATGACTTCTTTGGTAAGTTATTTTCTCTTTTATCTGGCCAAATTTGCTACATGTTTTAGATTAGAGTCATTGAACTTAGTTATGCATCGTTGTCGTGTGGGAAAAAATGGATCTTCACCCAGAACATTGTCTTTTTGAAGAACCGGCTCTTTTGCATTCCTGTCTTGTCAGCAGACAGATAATATCATCATAAATATCTGTACGCCAACATCTCGTGTTAAATGAGAGTTTGTGTTTCGTTTCAGGGAAGCAGTGGTTCCACAGAGTATACTGTGCGGGTCCCCAAGTGAGTGACATTAATTGACATAACCTTGTAATCTGTAACTGCTTTGCTGTGTGAAGGAAGTAAACAAAAACATGTAGCTACTCCGGTTAATTGATGTTAATGTCTGTAATACACCTGGAATTAAGACTTTCTGAACGACTTTTTTTCTGGAACTTTATGGCAAATGTCTTATTTTGATTTTTGTTTTGTCCCATAGGAACACCAGCAAGAAATACAACATCATGGCTTTCAACGCAGGGGACAGAGTCAACTGTTCCACCTGGACTCAGGTGAGCTTCAGTGTCTACACATGATAAATTAAGTAAAAGCCACAACATCCAAATTGATAACCAAGAAGCAGAGGTGGGAGTAAGTCACTCATGGGCAAGTCACAAGCATGTCTCAAGTCATAACTAGTGATAGACCGATGTGCTTTTTTCCGGGGGTGGGGGGGGGGGGGGGGGGGGGGGACCGATACCTATTATTAGCCGTGAGGGAGGCCGATAACCGATATTTGCAGCCGATATTCATTTGCAGTAAAAGTGAATATATTTGCATCAAAATTTTGAATAATACACACTCTAATACTTAACTTTGTTTAAATGCCTTTCAGCACATGTTTATTTAACATTTTCCAGGCTCAGCAGCATGTCTTCTAGAGGTAAATAAAAATTTAAACAAATAAATAGCTCCTTTAAGTTTCCTACAGTATATAAACTGTTTCAAAATTTCAATTCAACTAAAATGTTTATCTCTTTTTTTTTTTTTTTAACTTCAAACAATAACAATAAAAATATCATTTTCAAGAGCCAAGTAAGCTGTGAAAGTTATAATAAGTTCATAGACTGAGATAGTCACGATGCTAATTGCCTTAGCCGGTCAATGGGATTTCCCATTCATGTTAGCATTAAGCTAGCAGACTTTCTCTAACCGAAGCAAAGTAGTTAAGAATAGCTTTCCTTTGCCAAGTTTTGAAGTGACCTATTATCGGCCGTCGTATTAATAAAAAGGCTGATGCCGATATGGGTCAAAATGACAAATATATGGGCTGATAATCAGTCTATCCCTAGTCATAACATTCAAGTCTCAAGTAAGTCCCAAGTCACCATGGTGAGAATCAAGCAAGTCAAGTCATTGCTCAGGTCAGCAAGTCACATGTTAAGTCATATAAAAATCTAAGTCTAAATCTAAAGAAGGTAGATTATTTAAACTGTTAGTGTTAGCAAGCTTTAGCTTTCTAACAGCTGTAACAGCTAGCTAAAAGAGACATTCACACAGCTTACCTTTCTTTGTGAGATTTGTAGTGACGGATGAAGTTGGATGTTGTGGTGATCATGTCACTGATTCATGAGCAGCAGACCATGCATACCGCTGTTCTCTTCTTCATACCATCATCGACAACATACTACTTGAACCCAAATTGAACTATTCTTGGTCTAGCTGCCTCCATGACGGCTGCTCCTGTGTCCACTGCTGTCAGTGTGAATCGAGTCATCTGTCTCAAGTCAGTCAAGTCAAGTCTTTAACCAGTGTTAGTCAAGCAAGTCTCAAATCCCTAAATTTGTGACTCTAGTCTGACTTGAGTCAAGTCATGTGACTCGAGTCCCCCACATCTGCCTAGAAGATCACAGAAAGTGAGCAACCGATTTCACTGTAATCATCTCCTTCCTTCTCTCAGGCTCGTATGGAGAGAGACATGAGTGCTCGGCGGATATATGGAGAGGAGGAGACACAGGAAGGTGCAGCTGGCAGTGAGTTTGGTAAGAAACAGCGAGAGGAGGCACGGAGGAAGAAGTTTGGTATTGTGACGCGTGAGTTCAAAGTGGAGGATCAACCCTGGATCCTGAAGGTCAACGGCAAAGCAGGCAAGAGGTGAGGAAAGAGAATCTGTGGAGCTATTAAAGCAGGGAGGGGACTGCATGATGACACATTTAAGATACCCTGAGTGGCTAAAAATATGTTTGTGTTCCTTTCTCAAAGCCAGGCCACAGTACAAATGATTCTAGACACACAGATCTGTCATGAAGACCTTTTTATTTTGTGTTAGGTTCAAAGGTCAAAAGAAGGGTGGTGTTACAGAAAATGCATCCTACTACATCTTCACCCAGTGTCCTGACGGAGCTTTTGAGGCATTCCCTGTACACGGCTGGTACAACTTCACACCTCTGGCCAAGCATCGAACTCTTACTGCTGAGGAGGCCGAGGAGGAGTGGGGCAGGTGGGAGGAGAGGAAGACAAACACTCGCGTTTATATAAAATAATGATAATAAAGGAATGCATGCTGAGTTGAAAGAAGTCCTTTTCTTTTACAGAAGAAACAAAGTAGTGAATCACTTCAGCATCATGCTGCAGCGACGACTCAGGGAGCAGGAGCCTGGTGAGGATGACGAGGGTGAAGGTGAGAAGTCTGGGAAGAAGAAAAAGAAGTCTGGTGCCAGAGGGGGCGACCTGCGCATTCACGACCTGGAGGAAGACTTGGAGATGAGCAGTGATGACAGCGACAGCAGTATGGGGGACGGTAAGGAGAGAGAAACACTACAGGACTAGAATAAACTGAAAAATTAAAAATAAATAAACAAATACTGCATCTGCTCCTTTGAGTTCATAAACTAGTTATTCTCCCCCTCATCGTGCCTTTTTTCCTCATTGTGGCCCTCCATCTTTTACTGGACAGATGGGGAGAGTAAAACAAAGACAAAGAAAGACAATAAGAAAGGAAAAGGAAAGAAGAAGAGAAAGAGCAGCGAACACGAGGCACGGGAGGACAGCGATGACGGCGACTACGAGGGTCTAGAGGTGGATTACATGTCAGATGAAAGCAGGTGAGATCATCACGCTGTTCCTCTAAATATAACGAGCTACACGAGTCTTTCTTTCTTTTTGATGTTTCCTCTGTTTTGAAAATGTCATTTTCTTTTCCTAAACAGTTCAGATGAGGAGCCAGAGAAGGGAAAGCCCAGCAAAGCAGAGGAGCACCCAAAAGGTTGATCAATACAGCTTCATGAACTTTTAAATGAGAGTGTGTCCAGATAGAACCGCCAACTTCCTGCTGAGAATACGTTCATATTAGTGTGTGAGTAGAAACCTTACACATGTCCTGGTGTTTCTCCTCCCTGATGTTTGTTTCTGGTTTAGGGATTGATGAGGCCTCTGAGAGTGAGGAAGAGAGCGAGGAGGAGAAGCAGAACGAAGAGGAGGGAAAAGAGGAGGAAGAAGAAGAGGAAGGGAAGAAAACTCCAGTCCAAATGGAGAAAAAGAAGAAAAAAGGTGCAGATAAGATCAACTTTATTGTCCCCAGGAGGAAATTTGTCAATGTTTTCATCATACAGTCAGTCATTCATCACCCTTCATCATACCAAAATTATAATCACATGCCCATTGTCAAATAGATACAGAAGCCATGTCACTGTGGTGTGTGGTGTTATCAACAGTCTCAGCAGGAGCAGACTCAGGAATCAGCTCTCTATGAACATGTCTAATGATACTCCTGTGCCTCACTTGTCTTGGATGTGTTTGTGTGTTGCAGACAGCAGCGGGGAGTCGGACAGCTCAGACGACAGTGACATCGAGGGAGAGACGGCCTCGGCTTTGTTTATGGTAGCTGAGTTTTTTCATAAACAGATATTTTCTGTACTCCTTCAAACAAACTCTACTGTTAACTGGAGCTTTGTAATCTTTGCAATGCAAATGTTTTTATAAGTAAGTCTTTATTTTTATAGCACTTTTCTCAGCTCAAAGTCACAAAGTGCTTCACAAGAGGTAAAAAAAAAAATAAGAGAGCAAGCAAGTTAAATCATCAAGACATTAAAGATGCCACATAACAACAGTCAGTCATAACAACAGTCAGTCCACACGCCTGCCTGAACAGGTAGGTTTTTACCTGGCCTTTAAAAATGTGCACAGAGGCAGATGTTCACAAGGCTTAAGGCAGCGAGTTCCAGACGTTTGAAACACCCGGTCACCTTTAGTTTTTAACCTCATCCGTGGCACAGCCAGGAGCTCCTGGTTGGAGGACCTCAGTGGCTGAGTTGAGAAGCTCACTGGTATATGCAGGAGCATCACCACTGAGGGCTTTGTATGTTAGTACCAAGATTTTGAACTGGTACCAAAAGACCACAGGGAGGCAGTGCAGAGAGGCCAGGATGGGCGTGACGTGACAGAACTTATGTGATCTGGTGAGTAACAGAGCAGCAGTGGTTTGGACAAGCTGTAAACAATCCAAAGATGTTTTGTTAAGGCAGGTGAAGAGAGAGTTGAAATAATAATCGAGCCGGGATGATATGAGTGCAAGAACAGCCACTACCAGTTCTGAGTGTGTGAGAATGGAGCTGAGTTTAGCTATGTTTCTGAGGTGGAAGAAGAAGCTGGTCAGAGAAAGAAAAAAATATTTTTTAAAAAAAGATACATTTTTAAAAGTATTTTTTATTATTTCTCCTCAAACATTCAACATTTTGATTGCTCCTTTCAGAAGAAGCGCACACCTCCCAAACGTTCAGGTGGGCGTGGATCTGCAGGGAGCTCCAGGACTGGAAGTCGCCCCGGCACGCCCTCCATAGACTCTGCCACCACCTCTAATACGCTCCGAGCCGCTGCCAGCAAACTGGAGCAAGGTGTGTGCTCAAACACTAGAAAGCATTTATACAAACCAGTGAAAAGTCAGCACTTATAAGATGCATACCATGTGCTTCCTTATGATTTAACACAGCGTCTCTCTCTCAGGTAAGAGGCAGACTCAGGGTCCTGGCACTGACTCACCAGCTGCCAAAAGGCTGAAGCTGGAGCCCAGCAGTCAGAGCCCAGTTCCCTCTGGGAAGAGTACTCCTCAACCCCCATCAGGAAAATCCACTCCCAGCTCAAGGTACTAAATCAGTTTTCTGGCGTTCTCAAAGATTTCTTTTGTTGAAGAAAAAAAGACAAGAAGCAGATTTTTCACAACTGATACAGTTACAAAGATCTAAAACCCTGATTGGTGTTAGCAGGATTAACTCGTTTTCTTCTTTTGCTCTGTAGTGATGTGCAGCTAACAGAGGAAGCAGTGCGGCGGTACCTGATCCGTAAACCAATGACCACCAAAGACCTGCTGAAGAAGTTCCAGACAAAGCGCACAGGTTTGAGCAGTGAGCAGACGGTCAACGTGCTGGCTCAGATCCTGAAGCGCCTCAATCCAGAGCGCAAGAACGTGAATGACAAAATGCACTTTTACCTCACTGAGTAAACAGCTGAAGAGAGCCAGGACGGAGCCTGAAACCAAACAGGGTGTGAGGTTTAAGTCCCATGATGTTTGACTTCAGGATCAGAGGTTTAAACAGTCTGCTCAGGTGGAATTTGACATTTATTTAAAAAAAAAAAGTGTTTTCCATAGTTTGAGCGCTAATATGAGATCACTGAAACCATCTGGATGCTGAGTGAAGAGCAGCTTTGTTCCTCTTTCTCTCTGTGAGTAAATAGTTTTGAGCCTAGTAAAAACAACAACAAAACAATTTGTTTTTCTGATGTAGAAATTTTTCTAATAAAATTGAAAATCATAACATCTCCCAGTTTTTCTCCTTGCATTCAAACAAGCTGTTTATTTATAGTTTTTCAGAAATTTAATACAAAAAAGTTCAACTTCATGAGTAAAAATCATTTCAACACGAGATTAATTCATTTGTTTTTTTTCTGTAACTTGAAGAACCTCTAATTATACCTGAAAATTAAAGCAATGTTTAATTGAACTCAACCAGCATCACCCCAAACCAAACACTTGTTTATCTGCAGCATTGTTTGGTTTCTTCATGTTCGAGCGATGTCATAGTTTGCTATAAACCAGTCACAGGTCATCTGTATAGCTGAGGAGAGAAACAGAGAAAAAATAACTTTCAACAGTCTGAGGATGCATGCAAATATTCACGCAAATATTCATGCAAATTTTCATTCATTTGGAATGTTCAGCAACACAGACTGTCCAACAACAAGGCTGTACAGTCCTTCAGCTTGTTACAGTTGTGCATGAAGTCAAAGGAGGAACAGTTTTGTAAATTAGCCTTGCTGATTAGTTCTGTTTCTTCTTTTATCATATATGAAACTCTTCTCATAAATGTCGACCTCATGCTTTGTGTTCACAGTGAACTCTGACCTTCTTTAAGAGGTGTAAAGGTGAAGTCAGGGAGGTAACGTCTCAGCTTGGCATTGCTGGCTGTCTTCTTCAGCTGGCCATCAGACATTGTGGTGTCATACTGATGTTCAGGGTCAAGGAGAGGACATATTTAATAACATCATTTATTTATTTTTATTTATTTTTTCCCCCTTGTCTGCATTTGTCCTTCCATTTCAGCACTGTGTCCGATGTCAATGTTGAAAGGCTGATGCATTTTTTTATTGCAGCATAACATAAATAGTTATGATACATTGCTGTCAGTGACCATCAGCAGCCCTCCCTGTAGGCTACTCCATCAAACTAAACTTTATTTATTCCCTGATGTGAGCTGAAGGGGAAGGCTGTGCTACACCACAATGTGAAAAAAGGGGACTAACTGACAGACAGGATGAGACAAGACAAACATGAAAGAGGACAAAAAGAGAAGAGAATAAAAAGGGAAGAGGACAAACAGGTAGTGTTGATTTAAGACCCACCAAAGCACCAAAAATGTGGGGTCCTGAGAGTAAAGCGTGGGCCAACGGAGATGAAACAAGGATGGAGCATGCGTCACATGACATGAGACAAAGTGTGTGAGTGCCAGAAGTAACTCGGCATGTTCTGACGGGACAGGTCACTTATTTACTGTGAGTCTCGACGGGAGCATGAGTATCTGTGCAGGCATGCATGCAAGGTGATCACCGAGGCCCCATGTTGTTGACCATACCCTGCAGAGCCAAGGGGCCCAATGGCACCCCCAAGACGCGAGGACACCCAGGACCCACCGCACAGGCCAGGGAAGCCACCAGGCCCAGCAAAAGTCCCAGGATCCAGAGGGGTGCCAACCCACACCCCCAACAGGTGCATCATTTAAAGATGAGCTCAAACATCAACTTCATAAAGTGTCAGCAGGAGATGCAGAAAGGATACTCGTATTTCGCCTTCAAAACCCAGAGCTTTCACAATCAAACCCATTGCATCTTTGATTGTGACTTCATCCTCTTCATTGACTGAAAAGAAATCAACAGTTGAAGATGGAAACAGAGTCTTCAATGATTCCTCGATCCAAAGGTAAAAACACAACTGTACTCACCTGAGAGGATAATGGGACTGATCTCATCGTATTCCCTCAAGACCCAAACGAGTAGACGTCCCAAATCCTAAGAATAAAGACACAATAAGAGTTCATCCAAAGACTGTCTCAACATGTGTATCAGAAAACGTGTTTTATTCTGAAGGTAACACACCAGAGAATAGACAAACTGTCTCATTGGTGCTCCAGAGCCGCACACAGTCACATGAGTTCCTTCCTCTAAAATACAAAAAAAAGACTCAGTTTATGGGATTATTTATGTTCACTACCTTTAGTGTATTTGTGTGTACCAAAAGATGTGTGTGTTTGTGTGTGTGTGTGTGTGTTTGCATTAATCACTTTTGGCCTTGTATGTCTTGTTCATGAGTGCAGACAGCACATGGCCATTTTCTATGTTGAAGTTGTCATATGGACCGAAGACGTTGGTGGGAATGACAGCTGTGTAACGACGACCATCCTGCTGAAAGTATGCCCTGTCAACACACACACACACACACAAAGACAAATCCAAACATGGTGAAACTTTAGGAGTCAGAGCACAAAAACTGGTTCATAAACAGGCTCAGCATGTCTCAGCCCCTATTGGACGCTTGGTCTGTCACAAGATTAGCAGATTACACAAACCATGCTGACAAACACACAAAAAAAGAAAAATAGAAAGTTTGTGTTTGCACAGGTGCCGCCTCTGCAGCAGTGTGATTGGAATGATAGATACCAATGCTCAATGCTTCAGCACCGCACCCACATTTGCAAAGCAAAGCTCCTCACTTGTTCTGGACATCAATCATCCTTTTAGCATGTGAGTATCCAAAGTTGGAGTCATGAGGTGGTCCATTGTGAATCTGAGAGACAGGAGTTAAAGTGAAAACATGTTTAAACAGTCTGAGAAAAGACGAGGAGAGACTCCATCACATTTATGAAATCTTTTGCTGTCTCAGCCTCAGAAAATGATCAGTAGGCATGCTAAAAGGCTCACCATGGTCTCATCGATGGGATATGTGGTTTTGTCGGGGAAAATGCAGCTGGACAGGCAGGACACCACCTTGGTGACTCCCATCTTGTGGGCCGTTTGTAAAACATTGTCGTTGATTTTGAGGTTGTCTCTCTGTGAAAGAGTCATCAACTTTATCAGAGCGGGATAAAAACAAAGTCCATAGATTCCACTTTCCCAGACAGGTTAACACAACACAGAGCCCCCTCCAACAGTTAGCTGTGAACTGAATCATTATCTCACCAGGAAGTGCAGGTTCTCCCTCATGTGCTGGTAGAGCCCTCCAACTTTTGCAGCCAGGTGGATGACGTGTGTGGGACGATACTTCTCAAACACAGCTTTGGTCTGTTCCAGATCTCTGTTTAGAGTTTAGCATCACACGTTTTCAAAATCTGCAGTAACTTTAAAAGAACTGAAAGGTTTTCAAGTAGCATCTGGAACCAAAGGGTTACCAAAGTTCCTCTGGAGGGAACTTAGATGTAATTGTCTGGGAGTTCACAGGGGACTTTATTTTTTTCTCTGCTTTAGAAGTCATGAATCTGATAGGGCAGGGGTTTCAACACAGGCTGAAAGCTGGAAGACTTTAGATAAGTTTCTGTGAATATTGCCAATGCTATGAAGAAAAAGTCTCTTTAGCCACTACAGCTGTGACCTTTTCAGTCAACGAACTCTTTTGACCTCTGTGAAAAAGCAGACATTCGTGAGCTGGAGGAACCTTTTATTCTTTTAAAGGAAAGTTCCTGGGATTAACGGTCTGTTGGTAGAAATCAATCAAGTCGGACCAGTGTCTTACTCATCCTCGAGCATGGCTGTGACTTTCCCACAGTTAAAGGGTTCCTCAGACTGCAGCATGGCAGAAAAAGACACAGGAAGTATAATGAGTGTAATAAAGTAAAATAATTATGACTTAAAGGAACTCACGTAAGATTTGCATCCTTAGAGGAAAGGAAGAACCACTCCTCTCCCTCCAGTTTTCCTCCTTCATGAATCACAGCATGCTCGACAGCTTTACCCAACAACCCAGATCCACCGGTCACCAGAACACGCATGGGCCCCGCTTCCATCGCCGTCCTCAGCTTCAGTCTCTGTGCTTGCTCTTTGTAATATCAAGGCTTAAAGTCAACCAACCCTGTCACTTTGTATCTCACGGCGCAGTTATAAAAGTGTAGATTTCACCAACTTAAAGACAAAATTTCAGTCAGGTTATGTTTCTTTCCTGTGTGTTGAGGGTCTGAGGTGAGCACAGACTTTGCTGGAGAGCGCTCTTTGTCTCTGTGTCAGCACTCCTGTTGGTCTGGTGCCTGGTCTCTGTTTGTTTGGAGCAATGCATTATATCTCGTGGGAGATTATTTGTGACTCCTCCTACAACATGATGGAGATGATCTGCCCCCACTTGCTGTGTTCAAGTATGTTAGACTCGTTCAACTCATATCTGAGTCTAATTTCATTCATTCATTTGTTTTCTATACCGCTCATCCTGTTCAGAGTCACGGGTGTCTGGAGCCTATCCCAGCTGTCTTAGGGCACGAGGGTACACCCTGGACTGGTTACCAGTCACTCACAGGGCTGACACACAGAGACAGACAACCATTCAGGCTCACACTCACACTTAGAGGCAATTCAGAATCACCATTTAACCTGATGAGCATGTTTTTGGACTGTGGGAGGAAGCTGGAGTACCTGGAGAGAACCCACGCATGCACAGGGAGAACAAACTCCACACAGAAAAGCACACCGTGCCTGAACCAGGATTCAATCTTGTTACTTACTAGCAGTTAGGCTGCAGCGCTAACCATTGCGCCACTGTGCAGCCCTGAGTATAATTTATTTAAATTTATATCAGGATAGAAAAACTGAACTTTGCTGCGCAGCTTGTGATGCACGTTTAGCTTCTTTAGAGCACAGACAAAACCAAAGGACTGTCTTTATCTCACAAGATTACTGATAACTTTTTGCTTTAGAAAGGGCAAGAGAATTATTTATATGAGAGTTTCTGTTTTGCACACTTTTTTTTTTAAGGTTTATACCAAGCTTTAAATTTATGGATTGTTGTGAATGTGAATTTCCACAGCATTCTTTCTTATCTTCTAAAAAAAAAGGCATTATTTGGCTCTTAGCTGGCATAAAAAGTAATCCTGCAGGGTTTTTAAATCATGTGAATGTTTTTTTTTTTTTCTTTTTTTCTTTTTCTGTACCACTCAGTGCCGTATTAGTGCTCATACTTTTTAAACCCAAAGACTACACGCTGCAAAGCTCTTCAGTAAAGTAAGGAAGGACTCAAGAATAAGTAAGTAGCTGTTGGTCCTTCTTCTCTTTCAGCACATGGACGTCATCACTGGCTGAGTGCCTGTAGGTGCCTCTCTCAACAAACACATGACTCTGTCTCCTTCTAGTGGTCGACAGAAGTTCTGACCCTTGGTTCAGACACACCCGTTGCACTTGCTTGCAGTGAGGGAGAGAAAAAGGAGAGTGAAAAGAGACTCAGTGGAGACAGACCTCCATCGAAACACCACTAAAAGATGGAAATCAATCACTTCTTACTTTTACAACACAAAAGTTTTGAATTTACATTTAAATATTGTTTAAGCTGGGAGGTCTTTGGGTTTGATGGAGGTCACAGTGCTTCAGTGGAATACATTACAACTGTCAATGTTGTAACAACGTACTGCCACAAGAGAGCAGTGTTTTATTATCGAAGCTAGAAGAGCAATTTCTGAAGAAATGGAAGCAGCATCATCTCATTGTCCTATGAGTATGAGTAGTATGAGCATTATGAGTAGTATGTATTAAATAAGTAGTATGACTACTAAGTAGGATAAGCAGTAAGGAATATGAGTAGAATGAATAGTATAGAATGTATGTTATTAATTAGTAATTATTTATTTTATATAAAGGGACAGTGCATATTAATGAACATTTCAGCAAAGCCTCGATGTTAATATGCCAGAGTTAGCCATCAGGCTAGTTATCATCTGTAGTCCCTGACAGGTCGGAGCAGAGTTCATAGGAGAAGATACAAAGTACAGATAGAAACATGCTAATAGTATGAAAACAAAACATGCTAAGTTACAAAGATGCAATTTAACGAAAGGTGCGACAACACGTTCAAAGTGCTTGATAGAAGAAATGATGATAAAGTGCTTCTCCAGAAGTTTGCCTCCAGCTGTCTAATGTAACATTCAAATAACCATATCATACAACTAAACATACACATATACACACGCTATTCAGATATAAAATAAACACACATATGTTCCCATCCATACAGAACAAGGACTATAGATTAGTGACTACAGAGTATGAGTAGTATGAGTACGGGGTTTTCTCCTGGATGAAAGGGAGGTGGTGGTGGTACCTAACCGTGGGCGCACAGGTACACCGTGCCCTCAACAGGCTCAAAAAACATGTTTCACCAGCAGTTTGTTAGGAGTTGTAATTGGATGAATTAAAAGAAACAACACGTATAATTTTAAAGCACATTAGCTTATTTTATTTTGTATCTGATCCAGTCTTTGCTTGTAAACATGCAAATACCAAATTGATTTGTAATAACTGTCTGTATTACTTTCCTTCATGAATCAATCTTACTGAAAATTAAGGGTAAAGTGACTTTTACAACTAATAAAAAAACGAGCTGAATAAAATGTTTTTAGCAGATTTATTCAAAAAATTTCCCCGCACAGCAACTTTTTCTCTACCAGCATTAAATTAACTTTGTGAGCATCTTACTGAGGAACTAAAGAAATTGTCAATTTTTGTCATAGCTCTGTCTGACAGAGGAGTTGGGGGGTATTTTAAGATTGTTTTTCCTTTAAGTGAGTAATTCTGTAATTCTAATAAATCTTATTGTCACTCCTCCTGCCCATCACGATCTGTACCAAGATCTTTCAGGGCTTATTTTAATTTAATATTCAATATAATGACAATCAGATCAATCAAATTCATGTTACACATGTAAAGATGTTCAGAGCTTCCCCTCCTGCTGTCAGTCAGTCTCTCTGTAGAGTGAGGGGCTGAGTCTCACTCACACAGTAAACACGAGTCTGACAGACTTGAACCTAATAGTTGTATTATTTGATCTGTTGGTGACAGTCAGCTGTTAGCTGTGGAGATAGCTAACAGCTCTCTGTGGATTCATCATTTCCTTTCTAGATTACATGCAGCTGCTTCTGGGTGATTAGTGCTGCTACTGGGAAGAGTTCATGTTCAAAAACAAAAACAATGAGCTGAAAAAAGTAAACCTCTCACAGCTTAGTAAAAATAACCCTGATGATTCTTACACAAGTTAGTTTTGATCTTCTGAAACCCTGACAGTGTATGAACGTGTTTGGATGGGGGGTAAGGATAAATAGATCTCCAGGTCAAAACTTGGCTGTAACTTGTCCTGACAGATCCAACTTCATTTGGCCACTGAGCAGTAAATCAGAGGACTTGAATGTGTTCCTGTACTGAAAGCAATGTCTGACATCTCATGGACAAAATCTGTAATTGCAGCTTCAACAGCCTCTAAAACACCAGAAGTACTTCGTTGGAAGTTTTCTGATGTTTAATAGTTGAAACAGTTCTTAAGAAGTAAATCACTTCAACTGCAGCATTTAGAGGTAAAAATGGTCTGAAAAATGCTCTAAAAAAGTGCCTTACATGAAACTTATGGATGCTACCTGAATCTGAAGTATGACCTCCAGGTAAGTATTTAACTTGTCTTCTCACATTAACCCACGACACTCCAAAGATCACAAACTGCGGACCCCCATGAGGACGTTTCTGTCCAGGCTGCAAAACAGCAAATGAAGCCGAGTGAGTCACAGCAAACGTGGACAAACTGAACTGTTTCTTAATTGTGCTTGAATCTTTAAAAGTAAACAGATTAAAAAATACACATCACCCAATCAAACTAAACGTATTGAAACTAAGAGCTCATGTTTACCAGAGGCAAGTTAATTAAGCTCCAGTGTAATTTTATTAGCGGAAAATATTTGTTTACTGATCATGTTCAGAGAAGAAAATGACTTTTTGATCCAATCTCACCTGTTTTCATTTGGTTCCTCCTTCCTTTAACTACTTTAAATGTCACACATATTAAAATAAAGGAAGAATTCACAGAGTTTAAAAATCTTTTATTTCAAAACTGACGATGAAATAAAGAAAGATTTCTGTTGCTACTAATGAGTGTATCATGAGAGCATGTTGTCCCTTAGTGCACGTGCAGCACTGATACTCAAACGGAACCAAAAGTCAGACACCACAATGAAAGTAGACGATGGATGAACATCTAAAACATTTTTTAAAATGACACACAGTCTACCCGAACTATGCACTGGGCACCCACTGCCATAATGTCGGGCTCCCCAGTTTGAAAATCACTGCCATGGACAGTTTGGTAAATAGACAACTAAAGATGCTTTGACAGGTCGGCTGACACTAATTTTTACACAGGGCCATGGCCACTACTGGTTATTGCATGTAACTGCAGCTACATGTTACTGAAATGAATTATACACACAGGAAAAGGGTGCTGGAATATCTGATTAAAAAAATTAACTGTGAGCTGGTGGTGGTAAGGAATTTGGTGGTGGCAGCCGCCACCAAATTTCCTATGCAGGAAAAACCCTGGAGTAACATGAGTACTAAGTGTAGTTTCTATAATATGAGTAGTATGAGTGGTATGAATTGTATGTGTAGTATGCATACTATGAGTGGCACAAGTATTATGCATCGCATGCATAGTACAATTAGTATGCTTAGTATTCTCAGTATGCGCAGTATGAGCAGTTGGAATGTGTAGCAGGAGTAGCATTAATACAATAGAACAAAATGTACTTTATTAATTAGTATGAGTAGTATGAGTAGTATGTGTACTATGAGTAGTACCTGTAGTTTGAGTATTATGAGTAGTGTAAGTATTTTGCATAGCATGCATAGTAGCTATGCTACAGTAGCATAGTATGAATACTACAAGTAGTATTGTGTAATATGAGTAGTATGTGTAGTATATGTAATAATATGCACATGGTAATATGTGTAAGTATATGCTGTGTAATGTGTAATAACATGAAAAATTTTATTACATACGTAATGTCATAATATGTAATTTTATACGTAACAATATACGCAGGTTTGTTGACTCATAGTGTTTCCACAGAATCTGTTCGCGTCGTGTTACACAACATGTGACGTCTTTGAGCGTCACACAGTGACTTTAATGATGTAATGGAATGACAGGAAAATGTAAGAAAATAGGATGCCAACAGGTCAGAGGTTTTCAGAGGATGGGAATGCCTACTGAATTCACAGCAATGAATCCTTGCGAGCGCCATAAGAGAGAGGGAGAGAGAAAGAGAGTGGAAGTAGAGAGAGAGAGAGAGAGAGAGAGAGAGAGAGAGAGAGAGAGAGAGAGAGAGAGGTCATGATAAGGTGCTGTGTGGGTGTGTTTTGCACGATGAGAGATGGAGATCACCAGCAGAAAAACTCACTATTCTCTTTCTTACTGTTAACAGTGAAACAAGTCTTCCTTTGGATCCTCGTCTCTCTGAAGGATCACAGATGTCTTCAGAGAAGCAGGGATCGATTGTGTTGCTGATGAATCTCAGTGTTTTTCCTTGTAACAGACACATTTACTGAAACAAATCAGTGCATTAAGATCTACTCCGATGATTCAACAATGATGTCCTTGCATAATAAGAATAATAACTGGCCAGTCTGGCAGTTTTTGCCTGTTGAGGTCAAGTTATCTCCCCTGTCTGTTAAGAAAGGTTTAAACTAAAAGCTAGCTGAACAAGACATGAAGTCCTGTGTGTGTGTGTGAAAGGCTTCAAGGTGTAACCAAACAGGAACATCATTTGACAAACAAAACTTCATTTGTCCTTCTTGTTTTTTTTTTAAAGTGAATGTCCAAGATCAGCACTTGTTGTAGCTCCTTTTGGTCCCATTCATTGCTAACATCAACCAGCTGCTGAGCCCTCACATTCAACCATCAATCTTCTACCGCTTATCCGGGTCCAGGTCGCGGGGGCAGCAATGTCATCAGCAAAGACCAGTGGCGCCTGTCCCTGGCCACTTTTGCCAGTTACTCTGAGGGGATACCAAGTCGCTCCCAGGCCAGCCAAGAGATATAATCTCTCCATTGTGTCCTGGGTCTACCCCGGGGTCTCCTCCCAGATGGGCATGCCCGAAACAACTTTCAAAGGAGGCGTCCTCACCAGACCCTGAGGAGGAAGATCATTTTGGCTGCTTGTATTCACGATCTTGTTCTTTGGGTCTCTACCCACAGCTTGTGACCATAGGTGAGGGTTGGAATGTAGATTGACCGGTAAATTAAGAACTTTGCCTTCTGCCTCGACTCCTTCTTCACTGCAACGGACCGGTATAACGTCCGCATCACTGCTGATGTCGCCCCAATCTGTCTGTCAGTGTCCAGCTCCTTTTTCCCCACACTCCGGTGACCAAGACCCAGAGATACTTAAACTCCTCCACATTGGGCAAAGACTCTCTCCCAACCCAGAGTGGGCAGTCCACCCTTTTCTGGCTGTAAACTATGGCCTCAGACTTAGAGGTGCTGATCTTCATCCTGGCTTCAAACCGCCTCAGTGTGAGCTGGAGGTCAGTGTTTGATGAGGCCAATAAGACCACATCATCTGCAAAAAAGCAGAGGTGAGATCCCAAGACCCCTGAACCTGATACCCTCCGCCACTTGGCTGCATCTAGAAATCCTGTCCATAAAAGTAATGAACAGGATCGGTGACAAAGGGCAGCCCTGGTGGGGTTCAACCCTGACTGGGAACGAGTCCAACTTACTGCTGGCGATATGAACCAAACTCTCATTCCAGAAATACAGAGATCGAACAACCTGTAGCAGTGGGCCATCGACACCATATTCCTGGAGCACCCCCCACAAGATACTTCAGGGGACACAGTCAAAAGCCTTTTCCAGATCCACAATGAACATGTGGACTGGTTGAGCAAAAC
This sequence comes from Labroides dimidiatus, assembly GCA_030710495.1. NCBI lineage: Eukaryota > Metazoa > Chordata > Actinopteri > Labriformes > Labridae > Labroides > Labroides dimidiatus. The sequence goes on from CM061163.1 coordinate 5,191,685, forward strand.
CCCATGCCCTCTCTGGTACCCTTGCAAGGGTGTAGAGCTGGTGCAGTGTTCCACAAGCCCTCACAAGTGTAAGCTAATGTAGCCCCTCTAACAACAGACCTTGTCAGTTAAACAACAAATGTATTTATGTGAAGCTGGATTCAATGAGCTCCACCATTTGTGTGAACTCCATCAGACACGTCACAACTCGTGAACTTGAAACTTTCAGAAGAATTCAATTTATGATGTGGGGAATGAGATAAGAAGGGGGCGTGTTACTTCTTATGAACCCGACAACCCAAATGTGAAGGGCCTTCCAGATCATCATCTTTTCAGGGATCTTAGAGAAAGAAGTGAAAGAGATGGATCACAAAACCATGAGATTAGAGAGGAAACCTTTCTGTTTTTGATGTAACCCTGTTGATTGAGCTCCACTGGGAATCTGGTGAAGGTCATGTTCTAATCTCACTGCACCAGTGACTCTTAAACCTTAGATACCTGTGCTCAGAGCAGGTTACTCTGATCCTCTGTGCACTCTACTCTCTCCTGCAGGAGCTCCTTTCCAACAGGTGAGCTGTAGCAGCTGGAAAGAGTCCATTTGCGTCAGAATAGAAATGTTGTTTACACCCTCCCCAGGCCAACAGTGGGAGTTAGTAGCAACAAGAAGCACAGTGTGAGGGGAATTGGTTGCTCCAGTGTGGGAGAAAGGAAAAAAAAAATCTGAAGAAAAACACAACAAAAATGTGAGATGGCCTCCAGCTAATCGCTCTTTTTTGTGCTTCCAGCTTAAACTGATGCGCCAACACAGGTGAGAAGGGACAAGTTCATGTTCAGCTTCACAAATATTACTGTTTCATGGCTGTGTTACGCACCTTGAGCTTTACAAATCACTGCTTTCATTTTTTTTTTTCAGGAAGATTTGTTCTTTATTTCAGCTTGCATGTGCATCTGGCATGTTTTATGACTCTAATTTGTTATTTTTGAGGATAAAATCGAGGCAGCAAGTAGAAAAGACAGCTTTAGATATGTAGTCAGAAATCGAACCAAATCTGCATGTTTTCCTTCACACACCCGGCACATGTTGTATGTCTTATTATCCATTTGAACACAAACAGAGCATAAAGAGATCCATCACAGAGTGATTCTCCCCTGTAGAGAAACCAATGTTATGTAAGCAAAGGTCTTATGATGACTCATGAATTAAACAACTTGCCAAATGTGCTTCACTTAATTCCCATGAATCAGTCCAGGTGTGATTTTTTTTTCTCTTAACACATATTTTAGTGTTGAAGTTAATTAAGTTTGTCTGGATGAGTAAAAACTGCAATTAGCCTGAAAGCTTCTCACAAAGTTTTCTCATAATGAAGCGCGCCGGCATCAACACCTGATTGGGATTAAAAAATGTTATGCATTCATTCTCGACATGCTGAGGTGGCTGAAAATAAAAAAATGGAGTCCTAGCACTGCTCTGGACCGAAATAAAAAAAGGAAACATTTCCTGTCCTGTTTTTGTTTGCTTTAAACGGTTCGTCTTCAATCTCATCCGTTTTTTTAATTCTGGATTCAAAAATTTAAATCACTAAAGCAGAAATGCTCATAATATACTTCCTCTGGCCTTATGTAAATTTAGTATCAGTTTCAATTCAACCTTTAACATGATTACACACACACATCCGTGTTAAATAGAACACACACCATCCACCCCTGTGCTCCTGGAGGTGTCAGAAAGAAACATGCAGACACAATTCCACAGCCTCAAACATGCCTACAGTTATGCACCATTAACACATTCATACGACTGCACACACACATACACACACACACACACACACACACACACATACACACTGCTGCATGCAGCCAAAATGATAGAGGAAGAAGGAGAGAAGTGTAAATATGCAAATGCAGTGTGAAAGCAGAAGAATCAGCACTCTGTGTTTTCGAATCGATGATATTTGAGCTGAATTTAACAACTCTTAAAATGAACGTGTGTGTGTATGTGTGTATGTGTGTGTGTGTGTGTGTGTTAATGGGGGGGGGGTAGATCTAGAAAAAAAAGAGAGAGATGAAAAGGAAAAGAGGTTATAGTTTGAGAGAGTAAAAAGGAACTCATCAAGTCATTACAGACAATAGTTACATAAGTGAGAAAATTGTATCTCCAAGTGTGGGTTCACTGCAAATAATCTTTGGCCAAACATACCTGTGTGTGTGTGTGTGTGTGTGTGTGTGTGTGTGTGTGTGTGTGTGTGTGTGTGTGTGTGTGTGTGTGTGTGTGTGTGCAGAACTTACACTCCTTACCCAAAGACTGGCTGCTAAAGGCCACAAAGAGTGTGGAGTGTGTGGGAGTAAGTAGACAAAATGTATTTAGAATTGTTTAACTCTTGTAGCTTCAAAATGTCATAGTTGTGCTTCATTCTGCCGTGGTTTTGACCAGATTGTGCCAAGACGGTTTGAAAAAGAAGCAGACAAATGTCATCGCAGCAACGCAGCACAGTTATGGAGTGAGGATATGCTTTGTGTAACCATATTGGTGCGTCAGACTCAGAGTGTGTTCAGTACTGTAGTCACAGGATGACGATAACAACAGGTTTATATAACGACTCCCTCCCTTTGTGGAGGAACAAGATGAAAAGAAAGGACCATGGGATTGAAGAGGAAATGTGCTCAGAGAGGACGATCGAGAGCTGAGACAGAAAGCGTAGACGTAAGGCAGGAAACAGCGACGGAAAGCTGCAGAGAGACAGACAGAGAGCGCACCCTCGTACCAGGAATCTAACATCTGCATCAAGCATTTTCCCAGAATGCTTTTCAACATGAAAGTCGACCTGGTGACTGTTGCAGTCAAAGAACAACACGATATCCTCACCTTCTAAACAACGCTACTAATTCAAACAATATCTTTTCACCTTGCATCCTGCAAAAAGTTGTCTTGAACAAAGAAAAAATATTGTTTGAAAGAATATCAAATATACGCCTTGGCAGGGGTCACGTCTTTACTACAGTTGGTGAGTCTTCATCCCAGAAAAACACAACCGATTCCGGCCACAGGCGTCACTGCTGTCAACGCCAAACAGATAGTCCTTGGAGCACCTTTATCCCTTTATAACCTCCCTTTATAACCTCTATAACCTATGAGCCATTTTACCAATGTCCTTTTTTGTTTTTGTTTTTGTCACTTACACAATCACCACAAGGGGGCACTTTAGGTAAACTGAACATGATCAAAATAATCGATTTACAATTTTTTTCGCCATCACAGCTGTTTCTTATCATACATGGTGCTTTGAGTAAGTGGTTCCACCACAGTAAGCTGCAGTAAGGAGGAAAAGGTGCGCTGTAACAAGATAAGAAAAAAAACTTGTATTTTTTATTTTTTAAATTATCCGCAACAAAAAACTCAAATTAATCGATAAAATTGATATACTGTCCTACCTGACAGTGACTAAAATCAGACCAGAATAGTCACTACACCTACTATACCAAATCTGCAAGGGCATAGCTCTAAATCTCGGTATGGATTCTAACATTTTTGGCTGTTTCTGCTACGTACTGGATTTCACATTATTGGTAGGAAACAGCGCTTTGGGACATGTTGGAGTTGCAGTATTAAAGGTTTTATATGCAAAAAAAAAAAGATCGATCTATCTCATCTGACTTCAAATCTACCGCTAATCAAAACTTAATATGCAAATCGTAGCACCAGCGCTACACTGGGCTCTGTGGGGTTAAAGAGTCGTTTGATGTCGTTTTGGTGACGTTGGCCCAAATATCCTGGCCATCACTTTTGTCAAGCATGGAGCAAGCCAGATAGATTTTTGAAAGAAGAATGATTTAACGTGATTTTGGTGACATATCTGCCGTCAGCCACATCTTACTGAACATACGAGCTGTGCTGCCAGCAGAGACACTTGCCCTAGTTCAATAGCCCGGGGGATTAGTTGCATCAGACCCTGTGAACTGATGAAATTGAAAAAGATCAGCAGCTTATGTGTGAAACAATGGGTCACCATCTCAGGGCCTATACATATGCTCCGGCCCACTCAGGTACTCACAGGGTGTGTTTACGTCACCGCCGGTGTCTCCTGATGCCTGTCACCGTTGCAAGTGAAGCCATTTTTATCACTTTACAGTCTGCTAGCTTACAAGGCAGACAGTTATGAAACATGTAGTTGTGTGTGTGTGTGTGCCTCAATGTCAAAGGTTTGAAAAAGAAAGACCAGAAGAGTTAAAATGTGAGCTCTGAGCAGGTGGCTCAATCTACAGTCAACCCTCTGTTAATGAGAGCAGAGTGACAGCACACAGTGTTATCTGTCCTGCAGCTAAATCAATCTCATCTGGGTCATTCACAGCCAGCTGACTGCCATCGTGTGTGTGTGTGTGTGTGTGTGTGTGTGTGTGTGTGTGTGTGTGTGTGTGTGTGTGTGTGTGTGTGTGTGTGTGTGTGTGTTCAGCATGAGGACTGTAGTTGTCAGTTTTAAAACGAGGCCTCAAAATGTGCATGAAACTCAAACGTTGATTGTTTGAACAGTACGTCTTGTTTTCAGTTTCGCTGCTCATGGAGAGACATTAAACATGTTTTTATTTCCTGTAGGCAGCGATATCACGCTTCACACTCACAGCAACAATCGTTCACCCCTGTCCCACATCACTGTGTCATCACGTCTTACATATCCACCCCTCTGCTTTTACTACACCCTGAGAAGCAGGTGGATAAGATGGCTCCTAAGCTCCTTCTATGACGCATCATATTCACTGATTAAATGACTCAGGAAGTCATAGAATTTAATATCTTAAATGCATCAGGGGAAAAAAAAAACTTCATGACATGAAATTCATCCAACAATCTCAGATGATGATCCTCCAAAATCCCTTTGAAAGCAAAACTCTAAAGATGAGTCACAACTTAGCAACTGTGCTTGCTTTCAATGCCAGCACTCAGACTTAAAGAGTTTGTTTTATTCCTTCCCCAAATGTGAGATGTCTCTTTTTGGAAATGAACGCTCCATTTTCAGACACTGAAAGTCAGTCTCTGTTTACTGTTGGCTGTATGTACTCCAAACTTTAGGACGTTTACTCAGATGTTCCTTTTACTGAACTTACATAACCTGCTCAGAGTCCAAAACCATGAGTCCAAAAATCCTCACAGGTTATTTCAAAGAGCATAAAACATGGAGTCTCTTAAATAGTGAGAGAATTAAGTGACGTTGTATGGAGACTGAGAACACAATGTGCTCAAAGGTTTGGATGCAGTTCATAACTGACATAACTGATCTATGGGACCTGCAGGAGTCCCGGCTCCTTTTCTGGCCTTGGAGGGTAAAGATCTGAAGTGACTGGAAGCTTTTTAAAAGCACCTTTGGACAGGAGTCCTTGAGACTCAGTACTGGAGGAGTTCTGTGGTGTGATGAGACTGAAGATGTGAGACAAGGCCAAGTTCACACCGTGAAAATCTTTTAAAAAGGCCCACTTTTCATGACTTTTTAATGCAGACCATTTCACTTCCGCTGAACATGAATGTAAAAGAATAGATTGGCGATAGCTTCATCCTGTGAATACAAACGCTGCTGTTTTTTTCAGCTGGTTTTGGTCTCTCGACAAATTTGTCTGCGGATGAATTTCTTCAGAACATCTGTGGTTCAGTGACAGGCACGATGCCACTTACCAAGTGCCAAAGATATCCATCATACAGCATCCATATTCAGTATGAAAGCACAACCTTGAGTGTGATATTAATTTAACACAAGACTTCTACAAGAAACACAAACAGATTCAGATTTTTTTTTTCATAAAATTGTTTACTTGCCAACAGCAGCAGAAAAGTCTGACTTGAAATGGACCGCTGCCAAGAAACACAAACATGTTTCTGCACTCCTCTATGTATGTCTGCAGGTTACAGCTCTTCAATCAGTGAAAGAGAATCGAGAAGAAGAGCTGGTTGGGTTGAAGTTTCTGTGGTACGCATAATTTAAAGTTTGTGCTTTTGAATATGTATTAGCACATACTTCCTCAGAGCACAACAAAAACTGAAATCCATGTGAGTGTTTACATTTCACTTCTCATAATAAGATTTTATCATCCTTATTATGAGCCATGTTCACCTGACAAGTCCATAGTACACATTTTTAGATATTAAAATACAAAAATGACGCCTGAGTTGCATAATGGGAACATGTTTTTAAAAAAATCTACCATTAGGGTATGAAAAATTTGCTAGTTTGGTTTCTTGAAATGAGACTTTTTTTTTTTTTTCAAGAAACTAAACCGGTACATTTGTCTTTCCTAATCAGCAATTGTTTTACACCTTACAAGCAATTTAGGCATCATTTTTGTCTTACAATAAGACATTTTTCTGTTCTTGTAAATAAATGAGGCTCATATTAGGTCTAATGAGACAACTTTGGCTTCCATGTTTTAACTAAAGCTGCACAGATTTTCCGGATACTGTGGAAAGCAAAAGAGCTGTCCAATGACCTGTAAGAAAAGGTATTTATAAATCAGGAAAAAGATGTAGAAAGATGTGCAAATACACTGACCAAAACTTCCAACGCAACACTTGGGTTTATTGCAACACATGTAATTTTCTTACGCTAAATTTAACAATATTAAGTAATATTAAGATTCAAATCAAAAACACAGTTTCAGAGTCAGGAACGAGGAACAGATTTTTCCTGGTGTCAAATTCATTGCATCAGTTGAAGGCACAATTCTGGATCACCAAAGTCAGTATCTTGTATGGCCTCCTCTGGCGTAACACACAGCCTTGATTCTGTGATGCATGGAGTCAATCAATTGCTGAATTTCAGCCTGTGTGATGCGGTCCCATTCCTCCTGGAGTGCTTGATGCAACTGTCGGAATGTTGCCGGTTCTGCATCATGCCTTCTCACTCGGGGATCCAGAATATCCCATAGGTGTTCTATAGGGTTTAAAACTGGGGAATACGCAGGCTAATCAAGACACTGAACATTATTCTGCCTCAGGTAGTCCTGACAGTCTCTGGCGACATGTGGTCTCGTGTCATCCTGTTGCAGCGTTAGGCAATAGTGATGGACAAGTGGAACTGCGACAGGGGTCCGGATTTCGTCACAGGAATGGGCAACACTGAGGTTTCCATCGATGAAAATGAGGTCTGTCTTGTGTCTACTGCTTATTCCAGCCCAAACCATTACACTGGGTCCACCCCAGCGGTCACGCTGCAGGATGGTAGCGTCAGCATAACGTTCCCATCGCCTACGCCAAACATGCAGTCTTCTGTTAGCCACACTCAAGTTGAACCTCTATTCATCAGAGAAGAGCATCCTTCTCCACCTGAGAGCATTCCTGCCCAAATGTGCCTTTGACCATCGCAGACGGACATGGCGACGTGCAGGAGTCAACACCACACTACGACAGGGACACCTTGTGCAAGTCAGCTTCACGCAGGTGGTTGTGTACACTTTGATCGCTAATCCGGTTCTGGGGACAACCTCTGGTCTGAACAGCAGTTACTGTAGCTGGCAGGAAGGGATTGTGCAGGTGCTGGAGGTGAATATAGCGATCCTGCTGAGGGGTGGTGACACATGGTCTGGGGGCACGTGGTCGATCATTGGTGCTTCCTGTTTCATTATGTCAGCTCCAGAGACGTGATATGGTCGACACGTGGACGCCAAGGTTCCTTGCAACCCGTCCTTGCAACATTCCACCAGTAAGCATACCAACGGCTCGCTCTCGCTGATTTTGACCTAGGCACAGCATGGCCACACGTTGACCCAGGACAATGCACAGGAATATTAAAGTTGTCCATTGCTATAGCTATTTATTGACCAAATTATGGAAGGATTGGTCAAAGAGTTCTACTCAACCTGATGGGATAGGCAAAATTCTAAACAATGTGCAATCAAGCGGAACGAGCTGCCCACACGACAAAATCAAAACAATTTTCAGAGCTTTTTATTTGTAGTTGATGTATCATGACTCAAAACCAATATCCCATTTTATGTACACCAAATATTTCAAAATTGTATGTGTTGCATTGGAAGTTTTGGTCAGTGTATTTGAAAAAAGCCAATCAGTCGTGTTTGAACTCTGTTAAAGAAGTGGAAAATAAGTGGTTCTGTACTTATGCATACTTTACAGCTCCATACTGATAACTGTAAAGATAAAATAAGGAAGTTAAAGCTCCTCTCTCTCTCTCTCTCTCTCTCTCTCTCTCTCTCTCTCTCTCCTCCCTCCCTCTCTCTCTCTCTCTCTCTCCTCCCTCCCTCTCTCTCTCTCTCTGGTAGTCAGACTGAGCGCTGACAAGTAAAGGAGGAAGCTGAGAGAGAGCAGCGCGGTGGACAAGAAAACTACAAACATCTACCGTAAGCTCAACATCTAACCGCAGTTTTTGAACTCCTCTACCAGGAACCGTCTCAAGGAGCGACTCCTACAGCCGCAGGGACCCGCTTTCGAGACGCCAACAAGTCGCGTTGCTTCGGTAAAGTAGAGGTTAAGACACAGGTAGCACAGGTAGTCGGAGAATGGCAGACTCGGCGGCGGCCAACAGCGACGGGGAGGACGGACCCCGCCAGCCCATGCGGGGCTTCGCGCGCCAGGGAGCCCTCCGCCAGAAGAACGTGCACGAGGTGAAGGACCACAAGTTCATCGCGCGCTTCTTCAAGCAGCCCACCTTCTGCAGCCATTGTACCGACTTCATCTGGTGAGGAGCAGACACTGGGAGGGAGAGCGGGGTTCAAATGAACATTTTAACACGAGTTTGGTAAAAGAAGTATGGTGTGTGTTGTATGTTGGTTTAAAATGCCCACTTTGAATTTAAATATTAAAGGTCAGCAGGGGGTAACATTAGGACAAGTTGGCTCTGTTAGAGTGGTGTCTGATGGTATTACATCATTAAATTAGCGGGAATAAAGAAAGTGGGAGTGTTGCACTAGTTGCACCCTTTCCTTAGAATAAACATCGATTTCAGCCCCACTCCTGCTCTTGTTGTTGCTTTATCTGCAAAACTGGTGGAAGGGAAGCCGAGAGATATGTAGGCTGGTCCAGTTAAAAAAGGAATAGCTGCAGACCTTTGTTTGATGGTATTAGTAGGCAGAGGGATGGAGAGAGGTTGAGATGAAAATGCAAGTCCAGGAAAAAACCTGGTGATTTGCAGTGAATTGCTGCCAGCAGGAATAACTTGAGCAGCAATAAAAAAAAATGTGTTTCACATGGGTCAAACACTGACACTGCTTTCCTCCTCCTGCTGCTGCTGCTCTTCTTCCTCTTCATCTTCTCCTCTGCAGACATGCCACCATGCAGCCCACCAGGGTTTACTAGACAGTGACTGCGCTGGGGTTATTAAATGAGTTTCCGGCTCTAGGTTGGCCTAATTGTCCCGTTTATTATTATCTGCACTGTGCACTATTCCCAAATCGGACATTATTTAAGGCCTGTGATGGGCTTTTTAATTTATGAATGGCTAAATGGTTTGACCTAGAAGACTGTGAGTGTGTGTGTGTTTGTGGGATCATAATGGGATGGTCTCAGTGGTCGTAAATACCTCTAAATATAGGAACATTGTGCACCCTGTGTAAGTGCATGACCTGTTTAAATTATCCACCCGTCTATCTTTCTGTCAATCTTTCTATCTGGGTCAATAAACAAAATGAATAAGACAAATCAGCGCTGCGTGATTTCACACCCCTGCAGATTATGCATTTGTAGCCAGAACATGCAAATGAGCAGGTATCAGGATGAGTTCACCATGGTATGTGTGTGTGCGTGTGTGTGATCATCTGTCTGCATGAACCTGCATGAACCTTCCCCATACCATTGACTAGGTGTGGTTGACCATTCTGCCTCAGGGCACTTGTGGCCCTGCCTAACAGACCAGTCCGTGTGGGTGGGTGTGAGTGCACTTTAAGTGTGTGTTTGTATGTGGGCTTGATTTAACCTCAGCATATGCACTGCTGTGTTGTGTCATTGATTTATTGAAAGTCTGCTCCGCCTGTGTATTTTGGTAGGTGGATGCATTTTAATTCGTGCTTTTTCGAATGAAAAGCTTTAGCACCCCACGCTAACTGCAGAGAGTTTTGACATTTGCCTCTACATAAATGTCTTGAGGCGAGACAGAAAGGTTTCAGAATTCCTTCTCTAAGTTATCTGTATGTGTGTGTGTGTGTGAGTGAGTGAGTGTGCACGCCTTAACCTGTACAATGTTCAACCTGTTTTTTGTGTGTTTTCTTTACAGGGGTTTTGGCAAGCAGGGATTCCAGTGTCAAGGTATGTAGATTAAATCACCACATACATACTCACAGATCTCACAAAATCCTGGTTTTACACCCTTATTTTGTCTGTTTTCTTCAATCTTTCTTATCTTGTCTCCACATTTCTTGTCATCTTCTCTTAATCCTTTACCGGAATGTTTTCATTGTCAAGAGATGTGCAGCTCTTGTTCTTTATCTAAAAGTAGCTATCACATGAACACGGTTAGTAGTGTGTCTTTTACTTCCCGTATTTTAACAACAGGACTGAAACAGGACTCAAAATGACAACTCATGACAACAATGTCAACCACTTGCTTTATATATGCAGTTTGAAAGAGTGAATGAACCTCTGATCTCTCTCATTTAGATGCACACAAACGTAAACAGAATTTACGCCTGTAAAACTAACAGAAAGTTAAGTGCTGCTGTGGGTTTAGCTTTTGAACAAGGGCTGCAATTAACAACTGTTTTGGTTATCGATTGATCTATTTTTTCTGTTAATCGGAGTATAACTACATCACTGAAATATTCTTCCAAAATAATTAAAATTACCTATATTTAAATAATGATTAAGCACTTTGATTAAATGAAATTATTATTAATCATCCTCCATTTCTAAATGCATCGTTTAAACTACTTAATGCCTTCACTCAGACCTCCTCTTAGAGAATTAAATATCAAAATTTATTCTCATGGATTGGGTTACGTGTTTTTGTTTCTGTTATATTCAGGTAAAGAAAGTTAAAGTTAAATAAAAACACATTGTTATGGTGGTAACTGAGTTTTCCCTGATGTCAGTGAATGTGTCGGACTGATAACAGACTTAAGTGAGAGCCTGTCAGTCAGCCCTCATACCTATGGCAGGGACCTGTACCAGAGAGCATGCATGTGATGGCTGATGGGCAGAGGGGGCGGGTCTGTGTATGCGTGTGTCTGTGTGCAGTGAACTGGAGAGTTACTAGTGCAGCTAACGCTAATGTTAGTTTGATGAACTTCTCATACTTGTCAAACATGATGATCAGTTAACAGAAGGACAGGATGAGTTCTCAGAGACAAACCAAACATTTCCCAACATTAAAATGGAACAAATGTGAAGTTTTATGGTGACTTAATTCACTAATAAGCCCCTCCTCCTCCTCCTCAGGTGTTGTTTATCTCTGCGGTGCTCCCGTGCTGTGCACTGACAATGAAACACAGCGCTTTCTAGCTTTACCTGATGTAAAAATCGCACAAACTGAAGAGGTTTCTTCAGTATATTAAACATGTATCATTAATTCTCATTAATACCGTCTTCACTTCCACCATGCTGCGCCTTTGTTTACATGCGACGTCCTTCATTCAGTGAGGGGACACAACGCATCAATAATAAAAATACACTTTTAATAATCAATTTTTATCCATTTTATCGATTGATCGTTGCAGCCCTATTTTGAACGCTTTCAGAGAAGTTGGAAATGCCTCAGGTAGAATAATAAAAACACAAGATGCAACACGGAGTCAAGTCTGGAAGTGGAGGCAGAACTCTTGAGCCTGGTTCTTGGTGAAGTATGCTGTAGGTGTAGTTTTTAGCTATTGATGGGAAAAAAAAAGGTGAACCAGGATGTGCAAGGAAGTGACTCAGCATGAAACACTTCCAGCTTTGCTGTTAAAACCGTGTTTATGTAAAAATATGCCAAAAGTGAAACAAGACAGAGCTTTTTAAAGAACATATTGAGTAAAAAAAAACATCACCGCTGCTAAAATTGGCTCATTTACTGAACTGAAATAGTTTAAGAGAATTCACTCATCTCTAAGTTACTCTTCTTAGTGTGCAGCAGTTAGCCTGCTCATCCAGGGCGTGATGTCAGAGCCGTGTGGATGCGCTATATTGACATTAGAGTGCATGTAAGTCTAATTAAAGATAGTTTAGATTGAAGGGAGGTTAAGGTTCCTGCTGTTTGAATCAGTTGATTAATAATGTGCTGTTATCAGTCCCTGTGTTGTTGAAGCTTAGGATTTGTGGCCCTCCTTTGTTTGATTTCCCAGACGCCTGATTTAATGCATCCTGACTGTGATGCTGTTCGACGAACAGTTTGATACCGACGATAACCCGATCTGCTTTTGTGTTATTCTCATGTTCACATGTCACAGACTCAGCTTTTGAGAAGCTTTCACAGCAACATACCCACAGATGAAAATGCTGTGGTGCTTTTTTATTATTTTTTTTTATCATTTTGCTTCAACTCTTTCTTTTCACTCGTGATAACAGCTGACTGAATATGAAGGATTTTCACGTCTCCTAGCAACAGTGAAATATTTAGATGCTCTGTCTATATGCTGTAGGATGGGAGAGATGCTGTGCAGCGCAGCAGTGGGTTAGCTGGTAATTAGACGTTGTGTACATGTGGCAGGTCAATGGTGTCCTTTTAGGGGGAGCATCTGCTGCTCTGTAGGGACCCCCCGGTGTGTCTGCAGAGGAAGCTGTGTGGTCGTAGGTGTTAGACACCTTTTCACTTGATCAGCAGGACTCGGACGGAGCACTGCTGGATTGATGGAGGAGGTGTGAAGGAGAGATGAGTTCACATCCAAATCTCAGATCTCACTTCAGCTGGTGCCAAAAATAGCGTATTTGTGTTCGACAATGAGAGTGTGTGTGGCAGAGAGAGAGAGAGAGAGGGCAACAGTTTAGACTTACCTTCCTTCATCAGGTGTGTGTGTGTGTGTCCTGAGCTGCACTCTGGCATGTTAGTCTGTCTGGAGCAGAGTATCACCTCCCAAAGACAATTCCTCTGCAAGGTCACAAACACGCGTCTCTCACTGAAAGCACAAACCCACACACCATCACTACGACCTCACCTGTCTGCTGTAGAGTCTCAGTATTTTGCAGTGTTTTCACCTGTGCTTAACACTTCAGCTTGAGGTCAGATCACTTCAGACGAGCACTGAATCCAGGTGTAAACACGGCCTTTGTGACATACAGCATTGAGAAAGACTGATTGGAAAACCTTCCTCTTGGATATCTGAACGCCTCATGTTTGAGTCTACATCCAGACATGATTACTGTTCTTGTTCCTCTTGTTCCTCTTGGTCTTAATTTTGACGGGTCATGGTTAAAAAAGGAAGTTAGATTATGCCTGACACAGGTATATACTGTTCTAACAATCCTGGTATTTGCAGTTGGGCCTCTTATTGCAGCCTGGATCAGGTTTTTTTTATGTGTGAACAAACACCAGCTGGGCCTGTGTGCTCTCAGTTATTGTCTGCGCTCTCTTATCTCATGGCTCTTAATTCTATCCACACATATGATAAGCGGGACAGAGATGGAGAGTCCTTAACGTTTTATTTTAGATTCAACTCATGATGGATGGCACTCACATTTTAGAGTTCATATCAAGCGTACTTCCTGTAGCAAGCAAGCCAAGAGCGCACTCAGTCATGCACAGTTTTGACTGTTATGTCGAAGTAACATCAACAGACTTTCAGTCAGTTAACTCATGATGTTTAAAGAGGGGGTATTCTGTTTTCTCACATGTTAAACATGGATATAAAATAACAATGCTGGATGTTCATGTGAAACGTGTGCAAATTTTCAAAGCTCTGCGTATTAATATGTTGTGGAAATCCCTGAATCTGTCTGTAAAATGGTTCATTCTAAAAATAGCACGAGACCTGTACAAGACTTGCTGAAATGATGAGGTCATCACATAAGAATCTCCTAACTTGGTTCATGATACACATTGGAGGGGTGGGTCTCAAACACCAAGGTCTGTCCAAAGCTCCACCTCCAAAAGGCCTTCAGAAAGCTGTCCAATCAGAGGGAAGGGGGTTTGTTGAGTGGGGATTCTTAAAGAGGCAGAAGCTTATACAAAGCCTTTCACACAGAGGTTGAAATAAGGTTTTAAAACACCTGTGTGAGAAAAATGGTGGGTTTTTTTTTTTTGTTTTTTTTTAGCTGTAAAGCCACTACAGGGGCAACAGGGGGTTAAAATAAGACAAAAAAAATCACAGTACCCCTCTTTAAACAAATCATTAAAATATTCTTTGTGTTACTTATTTAATTTGCTGTCAAGAAGACAGTCTGTACGGTTTGTACAGGACGTGGCCAAACATTTTAAATGTCTGTTCTCTTTATGTGTCCTGTTTTTTATGAAAAAGTTCACTTCAGCAGTTAAATCAAACTTCTCACAACTTTTGTTTTCCATCCATCTCACCTGTTTTCTCTGGGTGTGTAACTGTGTAAAATAAACTGCAGCTCGAAACAGCTCGCTGCCTCGTGTTGTAGCTGTAAACAGTAAACTGTGATACGTCAGTGTGTTAGTGCTGCTCACATTTTCATGCGCTAGAAACAGAGCTGGACTGAAGGGCTCAGCTTGCATTATGTAAGGTGTTTTTTTTTTTTTTTTTGAACACGCAGTGAGAGTTTGGAAAAAAATTCAGACTTTTGTTCTGTGTGCACGTGCAGCGTCCTCAATTTAGTGAGATGGTCAGCACTTACTTTACTTAATGGCATTTGTACCCAACTGTGTGAGCTCTAATGCATCCATGTGATCCTGTGTGCGCGTGTGTGTCATTGCCCACGTTTCTAAATGGGTGTTTTAATAATGATTCTGGTTTCAGTTTGTAACAGGTTGTCAAGTGTCCTCAACTGTCTCCTGAAGGACTTAATGGACAAATTATATTTTCAGAGAGCTTGCAGAGGATGGAGAGTGGATGAATAAGGAGGGGAATAAGGTGGAGGAGAAAAAAATCCTAACGCATGAAAACATAGAAGAGAAGAACGGTGAGATGGGAATGTGAAAGAGAGCCGAAAGGAGGGGGTGGAATTCATCGAGGGAAGAGACAAAAGGGGGAGAAAGTGAGTGGGAAGGGCGTAGGAAGAAGAGGAGGATTACACGCGATTTCCTTGAAAGTTTCTACTGGTTCATAGCAAAATGAAGGAAAACAGGAAGACGAGAGATGTGTCCTTTGAGAGCAGAAACAGGAGAGTTCAGGTTTCAGGAAAAAAAAAAAGAAAACGATGAAAAATGATGGATTGAAGAGATGCACCCACATCTGAAAATCTGTTTTTATGTATCTAACCAGCCTTTTTGTGCAGTTGCAAATCATGCCGCAGGTCATTTTTGTGCATTTTGTGCACAAATCTCAAGTGGTTTGCTCGTGAAGGCTGTGAACAGGAACATGTACTCTTAAAAAAAAAAAGAAAAAGGTAACAAGGCTGATGGTTGAAAATGAAAATGAAGTGATGTATGCTGGAATGGCACTTGAACAGAGAGGTACTGGGTGAGAGTTTTTTTCCCCATGCAGAGGAGATATGGACTCAGAGGGAGAGGTAGAAAAGAGGAGAAAGAGAGGAACTGGGAGATCTAACCGTGTATATTTGGAGTGTAAATGGCACCTCAAACAAGCCCATAAAGGTGTTGTTTTCTTCACCCATAAGCCAACTCCAGAGAGAGAGGGTTTTTAAGTCTATATCCAAGCTCCTGTCTGTGATGGCATCTTTTTTTTGTTGCAGTTAAATTGGCTGTGTATTAACAGCGAAGCGTCAAGCTGCTGTTGAACACGGCACCTGCAGCTCCTCTTGCCTTCACATCGTACCTTTCCTGCCTTTTTCACGAGCCGTCCCAGGATCAAATGAATCAGTGATCGTTTGCAAACATCTGTGTCTGTTGGTGCTGTTGAACACGGCTCAGGTGCTTCTGCAACTCTAACCTGTGTGTGGGTGGGAGGTCTACAGATCTAAATCCTGCCTCCCACACACACACAACCCATGCGAATGTACTAGTACATGCATGTGCAAAAACATGCTCATTGAGATCCTAAAGCAAGGGGAAATAGATGAAACACTTCTACCTCTGTCATCCAGTCATTCGTTTCTCCAGATTTCTCCCAGATGCTTTTTGACCCTCAACTCTCTCCTTTTTATTTCTATCCTGCGTCTTCCTGTTCTCTGCTTGGCCATTTCCATGTCATCAAACACTTTCTCCCTTCCCTTGGCATTTAATACATACTCACAAGATACCCTTTGGCATGGAGATGCACAAAAGCTTTCAGCTGACTCCAACGTAAGAACCATCCACACCGATATCGGACACTGAGGGCTTCTGTAGAAGAAGAGAGAGTCAGTGAATGGTGGAGATGGACCAAACACACCTAAACCTTGATGTACAGCAGTGGCGGCTGGCCAATAGAGGGCGCTAGGGCACCGCCCTCCTGTGTAGAGAGTCAGTTTTTAATTTATTAATTAAACAAACATCAACAAAATCACTTTAATTATGTCATATATATTTACATTAATTAATGTTCATTGAAAATGTGGGAAATAATCGTTAAGCAAGTCCTCTCTGCCTGGATGAATAACCAATCAGGGACTGTTGCCGGGGCAGGATACGCACATATTAACGAGAATTTGGCCAATAAGCATTGCAGAGAATAATCCCTGAAGGCCCATTCCAAGATCACCCTTTGGGTAAATTTATTTAGTCTCTGAAGTTGAAGTCTGTCTGATGGCACTGACTGTGATGGACACTGACTCTGTCAACAACTCCGTACACTCTGTTCTCCAAAATCTGTTCAAGAGGGGAGTTTTAAGAGAAGAATTGTGGGTTAAAAAATGTGGACAGGGTCAGCCAGACATTAAAATCAGCCTACACGCAAGCAAAACAGGTAAAACCAGAAAGAAAGAAGGCCAAAAACTGCAACTTTAAAATAATAGATAAATAATTAAACAACTAGCTACTTATCTAGCGACTTCTCTGGAGTTTGAAGACTGACATGAAAGCATGTATTGATCTCTAACACCTGCTGCTTTTTAACGAGCAGCGGTTGCTGAGCCCCTCCCCTCTCCAAAACACTCACAGGCAGACTCCTCGCTCACAGCAGTCCCTCCAAGCTGCAGCCAAAGCAGGTGACTGCATGTAATTGGTTGAGCTGATATGCATGTCCCTTTTGGATCTCTTTTGCTGGTCCCAAGCCTGAGTAAAGAAGGAGAGTTGTTAATTTGACATATTTAAAAATTAAAAAAAAAAAAAAACAATCAACAGAAGAAAATTTGTTGTTAATTTTTTTCATGAAGGAAAACTAAAAAAAATAAATACTAATAAATAAAATAAAAAAAAATACTAAACCTGAAAATAAAACTCAAGATTTGTACAGTGATGTACTATAATATGAAATGTAATCTTCCGAGTAAAGCAAACTGATGTACAGATTTGACATAAAAAAGGGGAGCCTGTGCTCTGAGGGTCTGGATTTAAGCATGGGAGGTGTTCTGGTTCCAATCTGTAATGCTTTGGTAGTCTTTGTAGAATTGATCAACCAGCAGGTTTTGGTGTAGGCAGTAATAACAGTCCATCTGGCGACATGCAGTACCATGTGCGATCATGATGTGGTGGTCATTTGGCGAAGATTTCTGTATCTCTGAAAGAAATGATATTTATGAAGTGGACATATCCCGCGGAGCTTGCATTTGATTTCACACTTCCTGAAGTTGCTCATTGGACTGTAAACCATAATGCATAACAAAAGAAAAAGTCTTGGGTGGGAGTCTTGTTATGAACGCAGCGCGTTAAGAGCGAGGAGGTCAAATTTAAATATCAGTAAGTGAAACAGTAGGTTATGAAAGCTGAACTATTAATTTAATCCAAACCATGATTTTGAATTAAACTTTACCCTTTGGGTTCCCTGTCTTGACTCAACTGCAACTTTTTATGTGTTTTAAAGGCTTTTTGGAGAAAAACTGAACCACCAAAGAGCATAAAAAACATCACTATTTGACAAACTGGAAATGAGAACAGGCTGTTCTCTCTCTCCTCTTCAGCCTTCACTCCCTGTCTCAGCCTGTTATCCCTCATCTTACCCTTCATTGGTCCGTCCTTCTCAATATTCCCCTTTCACTCATTTTCATCCTCGTACCTCACCTCTCCTTCCTCCAGCTTTTCTCCTGCTCCCCACTTCTCCATCTCCACCTCTGTCTCTCCATCTCCCCCGTTTCTCTCTAGTGACTGTGTTGGAAGCTGTGGGCTTTGATGCTTTTATAAATAGCCCAAGTGTTCCAGTGAGAGTTGCACCAAATGGGATGGATGGATGGTTGGATGGTTGGGGGAGTGCAGAGGGGGATGGAAGAGGGAGGGAGGGCTGAGTGTGTAGGTGTGAAGGGAGAACATTGAAAAGCACTGGAAAAAAGGGATAAGATTAAAACGCCACAGATGTGTTGATTGAGATAAGAGAAAGTATTGATCGGAGAATCAAGATGGAAAATAATGAGGCTTTCAGTCTGATGATGGAAGGGTCAGGAAGGTTAAACACAACGCTTTTATACATTAACATACTTAGCTTTTTGTCTTGGTATGATGAATACATCTCAAGCAGTTTCATCAAAAAGATCCAGTACAATTCAAAAACACTCCACTGATTCAAGCTCATTTTTATTATGACTGAATCTTTTTTTTTCTTGCACACACGATCAATCTGTTTAACAGTTATCGTACAAGATTGTTTCAATGTGTTCTGTTAGAAACACAAGTCTATTGTCATGTGTTTGTCAGATATCTTCAAATTTTCTTTTTTGTCCAGCAAGTTTCAACATCCTTTTTATTGTTATTGTTAGCATGCCAAGCAACAAAACAACAGCTGAGGCTGAGGGAGTGTCATTTGTAAGGGACTTTATTTTCAGCTTTTAACACAGTGTTGTTGTTGTTGAGACTACTTTTGCTTTTTTTCAAGAAGAACTAAATGTTTAAATTTTTCTCTGGTGGCTCAGTCTGCTTTAAGCTAAAGACAAAGTCAGGGTTAGTTAGCTGTTAGCATGCTAGCAGAAATGAAACGGACTCAAACAATCCTCTTCACATTGAAAACCAGAATTCTTTCAAATTAGTAGGTTAAATAAGGTCAACCTGCTGCCACTATGCCCAATGTTATGATGTTTGATTGCTAATGCTTAAGTTTAGCCAAGCATGCTAGCTAGTAATCTGTGAAATAAAGTTAGGCTAGAAGGCTCACAGGCTAAGAAGTAGGACTGAACAATTTTGGAAAATAATCGCAATATTGGTCCAAAAAATCACAATTAGATTAAGTATGCAATGTGCAATAATGTAATAATGTTAAGTAATGCATGTTTTGCACAATACCTTACGCTGTGCTGCATTTTCGTTCCTAAATTCAAAATAGGTCCAGACAAGCGACGTGCTATTCCTCTTTGACACTAAAGTCTCCTCTTATGTGTCCTCTCTCGGTTCTTCTGCTGAGGCCATTTTTAAAGATGTCAACAACAACACAACAAATCAAAACTTAGCCTAGCTGAAGATTTTTTCTTTAAATTCGATGAATCGTTCAGCCCTAATTTAAATTTCTCTGTTGAGGCAGAGTCTGCTTTGATCTAAAGACAAGTCGGGGTTAGTTAGCTGTTAGCATGCTAGCAGAAAATAAATTGACTCGAACAGTCCTCTTTACATCAAAAACAGATGTTTTTCAAATGAATAGGTTAAATAAGGTCAACTTGCTGCCATTGTGCTCAGTGATATGATGTTTGAAATGCCACTACTTTTGTTTAGCCTAGCATGCTAGCTAGTAATCGATGAAATAAAGTTAGGCTCAAAGGCATGCATGCTAAGAAGTTAAAAACTCAAAGTAGTTGTGAGAATAATTTGTTTCTTCCTGTAAAAATAGTTTTATTTTTAGCATTTTCAAGTTACATAACAGTTTCTACACCCTTTCATGTGCTGTAAGTGTTGTGGGTTTATTGGTATAGCCTTGCTAGTCTATTGATTTTTCTTGCATTTATTTGTTGTTTTTCAGACACAACAAACTTGCCTCTTAAACAGCGCGTGCTCATGGCGCTTAACATCATATGAATCATGCGTCTTAGGTGGGAAGATTCCCTCTGATTATCCCGGGCAGAGCAGAGGAGATGCTGGAGTGTAGGTTTTATGAGATTCAGTTTGCTGCGACCAGCCGAAGATCCAGATCAGACGAGGGCAGATGCCTGATAGGAAAGACTAACAGGTTGATGGAGAACAGGCACAGGGTGAAAATTATTTCACTTACGACTGAATGAAATAAACCATTTATTCATTAAAACATCAGACAGGATGATTTGCACTAATATTCAGTTCTAGGCTTTAGCAGGTTGGTCTTTTTGTGCAGTTGATTTCAGTTTTCCTGACACATGCATGTAACTGAGAGTCTTTCATGGCTCTGTTTGCAGCCGTGGTTGATCTGACAGTCATTGTACTGTAACACCCGGCGTGTTCCCTCCCATGACTGCTTCCTCTTCTCAGTTTAACACAGAGGGTGTTAAAGAGCTACAGTGTGAGCATGTTTTCATGTTGGTGTAAAGTTAAGTGGGTCTCAGTAAACACATTTAGGAAGATAAGAGTGAAGAGAGATGACATCTTTGTATGTAAATATAAACAGATTCAATGGTGGATATTCTCAGAAAAGCTTGAAACAAAACTTCAGAACGTCTGTTTTTTAAGGTCAGGGTTGGCTGTCTGATGCTATGAGTGTGTGTTTGTTATTCCACAGGTGTGTGTGTGTGTGTGTGTGTGTGTGTGTGTGTGTGTGTGTGTGTGTGAAAGTCTAATTTTACTCCTCAGTTGGGACCAGCTACTTTTACTCTGATCTACTTTCACCCATCTGAAGACCAATCACTTAGAGAGCGTCTGTCAGCATTCATGTGTGTGTGTTTTTATTTGTGTGTGTTACTTTGTGCTCACTTTCAGTTACAGATTGACACACTATCCCCTTGGGCTTGGTTGTCCTTGTCTTTGACATTTCTGGAAACCGTGCACTCATTGCCACAGTGAGATCTTGGAGATGTTGTGAGAAGGACGGCTGATGTGGGTCTGACTTGTTTGACAAACTACAAACACACAAACAGAGGAAGAGTGGGTGAAAGCACCAAGTCACTGAACTGAGGTTACTTCCTCCTCAGACTGACGTACTAAACAAGAATTTTCACATGAAATCAAATCTTGTGCAGAAGTTATGGATTTTGACTTGATAATAGAAGGCTAAGGGACCACCAAAGAGGTTCATCTTAGGTGGGTGGTTTCCAAAGTCTTCCATGGAGAACATAAAGCAGACTTCTGTTTTAGTTCCTCTGAGCTCTCCATGTTTTTTTCTCACCCTTGCAAACTCCTTGAACTCCTCCACTTTATTCATCCCTGTCTGTCAGCTGATGATGGTGATAATGAAAATGTTAGTTTAACAGTATGTCGTCTCATTAAAGCAATGTCTCATTGGCTGTTGACAGTTTTGCTCTGTTGTAACACATTAATAGGTGCTAACTCATTGTGAATCTGTGTCAGTCCCGGAGAGAACCATCGCCTATACTTAACTCTGTCAATAGCTGCCTCCCTCACACAGAGGAAATAGTTCATTGTGCCTGTGGCTGCTGTATTGGTGGACACCACCACCACCAGCCACTCTTGCCGGTTGCACGGCATCAATAAATCCTGCAGGAGCAGGATCTGACAGTTTCTGGGAAGCCCGTGTTACCCAGGTATAGTAAATGGATGGAAGTCGATCCTTTAGGACGTTGAAGCTACACTGCTGTTCGTTCTATCGACTGAGGTTTGATGGAAAGAGTACGTCAAAGGATTTGCTAATGTACAATACATATAGTCTAACTCCATTTAAAAATAATAAATACATTAAAGCTCCTGTGAGGAGTTGTTGACTGGTTATAAAACAGACCAAAATCATCAGTGATGCCTTTTTATGAACTTATAAAGCAAACAAGATCATAAGCAGAGAGATTAGCAATTCTTTTTTTGTTTCACTGTCTGTAAACATTGCAGGGGGGTAGGCGTCATACATAGAATCCTGTTTACTTTTTCTACAGTGGATATTCATGATAAGCAGTACATGTGACTGTTCAAATAAAGAAGAAATCATGATATAAATCTGTGGAGGACAGAATCAGAAAAGAGATGAGAGGTATCACATTGGCCAAAGGGGCAACAAACTCCACACAAACAGATATTTCCTCACAGAAGCTTTAATCTGACGAGTGGTGTTATATTTTTTTAGACACATAGGATTACCTAAAGGAACTTTTTGGAGGTATCAGTTTTGGGTTTTTGATCTCCAGTTTCTCAAACATGGTTGTGTTGCAACTTTTAAGCTAATTAGCCAACATGCACTGTCATCTTGAAGAAAGTGTTATACTGTTGATGTAATCTTGTAAAACAAAACACAAAAACATTTTTAGTCAATGTACGTTAGTCTGGAGTCTGTGTAAATCTATGGGAGTTTCAGAGTAGAAGCCAGAGGTTCCTCCCACATGACTCGCTCCCCACTATCACCTCTCTCTGCTCTGCTTATTCTTTCTGTTAATTACTCACCTTCTCTACACCTTCTCTTCACTTTTTATTTGTTGTTTGAAATGGAGGTGATCTGCAAATTGAACCTGATCAGAGGTACTCGGGGCAATTTGACTCGATGACTCGATGAGCTAAATATCTACAGTAAAACGTGAGTCATGGTGTGTAGGTGGGATGACCCACCTGGATTAGTAACTGTTGGGGGAGAGCTGCTGTTGCTGCTGTTGCTGCTGTTGCTGCTGCTGTGCTATGGCAGTCGCTTTGTAAAATGTACTATGATATAATTTCGAGGAAAAAGAGTGATTCAGTTTCAAGGTGGTCAAAATTTCACAGACTGAAGACTGATGTTGAATCTATTTGTGCAGAAATAGGAACAAGTACAGTCATTTTACATATTACAGCACCAAATATACAGTCAGAGCCGATTCTCTCTCAAGACATCACACGCTGCAGCTTGGTCAGTCATCCAACTCATCACAAAATAAAGCTGAAGGTTCCTCTTCTCTAGAAAATTTGGTAAATGCAGGACAAGTGAGCCCGATTTAGACGCGATACGACCAAAAAAAGCACGCCCCCTCCTCTCTGGCCTTGTTCTAAAGCCACAGCTATATACTCATGGGGGGGGTTGTCCAATGTTGAATGAGTAGCGTTGGCGGTGTAGTGGCTGTGACAGAGGGCGGAGCAGAGACACTCAGGAGGCAGGAGAAGCAACACTTTTGCAGAAAGCAAACCAAATGTGACACCTTCCTGCGGGTTTGTGTAAAAGGTTTTCATAAGACATGTTTATAAGTTCTTGAGGGTGTGACTCTGTTAAAGAAATCTGAAAATAACCGTCCTTTGTCTTCTCGAGTGTGCTCTCTCTGTTTGCTCCATCCCTGCGTAAACTGACCACCACTGCTCGCTTTCTTTCTTGGCTTGCAGAAAGTCATAAAAAAGCAAGTTTCCATTAGTATATTAAGACATGTTGTGTTTTCATCACAGCCATCTGTGCTGCTGTATTTACTTTTGATAAATTAATGGATGTTGCATATTAATTATTATATTAATTATTGCTTATTTGTCCGGTCCAGAGATGCAGAGCTGCTGGTGGAGTTATGCCAAGATTGTCATTTTGCAAAAGATGGAGCTGTCGTTTTTAAAGCGCTTTATGATGCCTTTATCTTCATACCTTCGTGGTAGAGTGAGTCATTGATTTCTAAATGTATTTGTATAGAAAGTAGAGTTTAATCCGTGTTTGGACTCTCAGTCTGTGATGTGTTTATCTCTGTGGAACGTCTCAGTTTGAGCAAACAGCACACACTGATGGCAAAATCGAAATCACAGATCTCAGAGTTGTTCCATTTTCTGTGTGTGATGGGGACCAGCTAACTATGTCACTGTTGCTCCTGAGATACTTTAACCCATTCATTATAGTAACCTAGCAACAGGGACAGGAGCAGACAGGAGTGCAGTGATCCCAGCCCTTTTTTTCTGTCTCTACCTCCATCTGTACATCTCTCTCTGTATTTGACTTTCTGCTTTCGAGTCCCGATTCCTGTTTGGCTTCTCTGGATCTTTCGTTCTCATCCGTCAGTCTGTTCCTCTACTTTTTTAGTCTCTCTTTAACTCCAGCAGGCAGTCTGTCTCCGTCTCCTGCTCAGCCCTCATTAGTTTCACTTTTATTGCTGCCTGTCCTGTTCTTTTGACATCAACGAATACGATACAGTTTAGTTTGAGAGTTAGGCGCCATGAAGCTAAAACAAGAAGAAGCAACTTTTCATGCTCCTCTTGATGGATGAACTTGTGTGTCCACCTCTGTTTTCATTTGCCCCATTAAAGGCCTTTACATTATCAAACTAACACAGAAAGAAAGGGCTTTGGAGGTTTTTGATCTACAAGGTATCACTCACGCCTTCTTTTCTTTCCTGTCTCGACTCCTGCGATGCCCTTTTCACTTGCCAAACAGCCCTGGCACGTCTACAAGATGCAGAAGAGTCTTTGGAAGGACGGGCTGTATCACTCTTATTTTAGCCGTGCGGCTTTGGCTGCCGGTGAAGTTTACAATCGATTTTTAAGATTCTTTTCATCAGTTACAAACAAAAACAAAAAAACCCCAACCTTTATGGCAAAGTTCCTGACACTGAAGAATTCCAGTCAGATCTTAGCTCAGCTCATGCAAAACAAAAGGTGACAGTTTAAAGTAGTGTTCAAAACTCATTGACTAACGCTGGATTACCTTCAGTTTGTGAGGTTGATGTGCGGTGGTTGTTTCACTCTACAGTGTATCACAAAAGTGAGTACACCCCTAAGAGACTACACCCCTAAATGTCCAAACTGAGCACTGCTTGTCATTTTCCCTCCAAAATGTCATGGTCTGGGGCTGCATGAGTGCAGCAGGTGTTGGGGAGTTACATTTCATTGAGGGAAACATGAACTCCAACTGTGAACTATGTACTGTGAAATACTGCAGCAGAGCATGATCCCCTGCCTCTAGAAAATGCATCGCAGGGCAGTGTTCCAGCATGATAATAACCCCAAACACACCTCTAAGCAACCACTGCTTTACTAAAGAGGCTGAGGGTTAAGGTGATGGACTGGCCAAGTATGTCTCCAGACTTAAATCCAATAGAACATCTTTGAGGCATCCTCAAGCGGAAGGTGGAGGTGCACAAAGTTTTGAATATCCACCAGCTCCGTGATGTCATCATGGAAGAGTGGAAGAGCATTCCAGTGGCAACCTGTGAAGCTCTGGTAAACTCCAAGCCAAGGAGAGTAAAGGCAGTTCTGGAAAATAATGGTGGCCACACAAAATATTGACACTTCAGAAACTTTCCCTAAGGGGTGTACTCACTTATGTTGCCAGGGGTTTAGCTATTAATGGCTATAATTTGAGTTATTTTGAGGGAAAAATAAATTTACACTGTTATATAAGCTGCACACAGACGACTTTTCATTGTGTCAAAGTGTCATTTTGTCAGTGTTGTCCCATGAAAAGGTATACTTAAATATCTGCAGAAATGTGAGGGGTGTACTCACTTTTGTGATACACTGTAAGTATAGTTGCTGTTTTCTATCTGTATGTTGTAGACTTTATAAATTTAAGTATGCTTGGGTATGTTTTTTGTGTCTGCTGCCAGGCAGTGCTGGTCTGTAGCCAAGAACTGAGTGGTTTAGTTTCCGTCTTGCCCTGGAACAGTTCACACAAACATGTTCTTGTGGTCTCTTCCTGATGCCCTCTGCTGACCCAGTCTCATTTACAGAATCAGCACATGCACCACATAAACTGCCTCCTACTAACTCTGCCAACAAGTTTGAAATGTTTCTTACAGAGTTTGTTTCTCACAGAAAAAATAATCCAGTTTTTTTGATGGAAGTTACAAAATGCAATCCTTATTTTTCTCACACTGATGTTTTAGGCCCAGTTTACACAACATCAGTTCTAGGATGAAATGCAAAAGTATTGTTACGGAAACTGTGTTTAGCTGACCTGAAATGAAAACTTTGGAAAACAGACTCCCTAGCAGAGTTTTTCTGAAACGCCATGGCCACCATTGCCGTGTAAACAGCAAGCTGGAGTTGAAACGCTGACATCACACTCCGCTTTTCGTATTCCACTTTCATTGTGGGAACTTTTATTTGCCATTAGCAAACTGGACAACAGTGGTTCAATGGCGGACTACCTTGCTGCTGAATCTGCTGACTGCCTTTCAACAAAATATGTATCTGTTGCTCCACTTTCGGACTCAGCAAAGATCCTTTCAAATAGGGTCCTGTTGTATTCAGGTAAAGAAAGTTACAGTTAAATAAAAAGACATTTTATGGCAGTAACTGAGTTTTCCCTAATGTCAGTGAATGTGTCAGACTGATAACAGACTTGTGAGAGGCTGTCAGTCAGCCCTCATGCCTATGACAGGGTCTGTACGAGAGGGCATGCATGTGATTGGCTGATGGGCAGAGGAGGCGGGTCTGTGTGTGTGTGTGTGTCTGTGTGCAGTGAACATTAAAATGGAACAAATGTGAAGTCTTGTGGAGACCTTTAACTCCTAATAAGCCACCTGTGATGCTCCTGTACAGCAGCATGAAGTTAATGCACAGTTTGCTTTTAACACACTTTCTAACTTTACCTGATGTAAAATGGATTAATCGTTGCAGCCCCCCTTTCAATATATACACCGGATGATCAGCCTACCTCTACTTCATTGGAGGACTACTTAACGACTCTACAGTTATATCGCCAACTACAGGCCTGGCATATATACTGTAGCATTTTCAGTCCCTCAGTGTCTCTGTGTAAATGCAAATTTTTTGCACTGCTTTTTTTGCATTTTCATGTGAAACATTGTGTAAACAAGGCCTTTGAAAACGCTTTGTTGCAGCTGCTGTCTCTTTAAGGCTACTTGCTCCACCGACCCCTTTAACTCAGATTGGTCAGCCCTCTGGAAGCTTGTCAGGGGTGGAGCTTTGGGTAGACCTTGGTGTTTGAGGTCCACCTTTCCAATGTGTTATTAACCAGTTAAGGAATTGTGACTAGATGACCTCATCATTTCAGCCAGTCTCATGAAGATCTCGTGCTATTCTTGGAATGTAGCATTTTGAGCATTTTACAGACAGATTCAGGGACTTCTACAACCTATGAATATGTATCAGTTTAAAAATCTGCACACGTTCAGTCTGAACATCCAGCGTTTGTACTTTATATCCATGTTTAAAATATGGGAAAGCAGAAAACACACTCTTTAGAAAAAAACAAACCCATTTCAGCTCATTCAGTAATTCAAATGCATAGCTGAACACAAAAATAAATAAATAAATAAATAGAAACCAGCTGGAACATTTACAGGCAGGGCTTTTATCTAAGTGACTTGATACATCAGCTCAGACTCGTAGTATTGTTCCAACATTTACTTCTCATTGCCAAACAATGAACACCTTCTTTGTAACTTATATTTAGTTCATTATTATTCATTTTCAAACTGCAGCTTTCTCTGAGCTCTCCACTCTCACCCCTGTCCTCGCTCTCCCACTCTCTCCCTTTCTCTCTGCCTCTCCACTTCTCTCTCTCTGAATTAACGAGTGTATCAGTCGATTGGATGAAACTGCAGGTTGAGGACAACGAGCACCCTTCAGCAAATTAAGTACAGCCGATAGTCATATATCCATAAGTTATGAACTCCAGTTCGGCTATTTCTCTAACTTCTTCTCTCCTACCTTCGGTTATTTTTCTTGCTGTCTGGACCAAAACAGCAGGTAGTGTTTGCGGGGGAGTTAAGAGAGAGAAAGTGGCAGTGAAGGGGGAGGGAGTGAGGGAGGAGGGCGGGAGAGAGGAGGAAAGTTGATGTCCTGCGCCGGAGATTACAGGTTTTGTGTGTATGTGAGTGTGTTTGTGTGTGTTCTGCTGGACATGTTCAGGTCACACTGTGGAGGTAGATGTACTTCTGCTATGAGAGGAAATTGAGTGCCCTCCACACACGCTTACAAACACACACATACGCGTACAAAACAGACGGTGAAAAGGAGAGACAGACGTTGTTGGTGCAAAGATTACCGCTACAGATGTCTTTGATTTTTTATCATTAATGTTTTCCAGATTTATGTGTGCTCATATTATGAATTGTCCTTGCTGGTGGTCTTCATATTCAAACTTGTTTCCTATTTAAGTTTTCCCTAAATGTATTTGTATTTAACCAAAACCTGGCACCTGAGCTGAGTCATCTGATCTCTCCTGTGCACCTGTACCTGGTGCAGGTACAGGCACCTCTGCTTCCTCACACCATCCCAGCAGCCAGAAGCTTTATCCTCTCAGATAAAAGCTGACAGGTTCTGAAATATGCGCTTCAGTGACCAGGCATTACACTGTGGTTGGTTCAATGAGGACAAAAAGAGACACACTCTCTCTCTGTGAAACCACCAAAAGCTTGACACTGAACGTCCAGCAGCCGAGTAGTAGACTGAACGTACTCTTGGCAGCTCTTTGAGTGTGAATGAGGGAATTCAGACTAAAACCATGTATGCTGTGAAATGAAGCAGAGACAAATATAAAGTATGATGGCGGCAGACAATGATAAAAGGAGGAGGTAAAGGGAATTAAAGTTGACAGAAAACAGACAGCTGAATGAAGTAGACAGAGAGTGGGATGGAGGGAGAAAGTCTGAGAGACAGACAGGCGGAAAGGCCGTGACGGACAGATATCTAAAGAAGTAGATGGAGTGAATGGAAGACAGTGAATGAGAGAGAGATGGAGTGAATGGGAGAGAAGATAAGGGTGGAGGTGTGAGCTGGACCATGTAAAATCATTTTGTGCCAGATTTCCTTCACTGTGCTGGCACAGAGCTGAAACTGAAATCGAACGGAGGGCGCAGGCAGCCAGACTGTGGTGTCTCCTGTTTTTCTAATTGAATGTAACGTGGTATACTGTCGACAGAAGGTAACATACTGCGACAGATATCCTCAGGCCCAACACCACCACTAGGTGCTGTCTTCAATCCTGTTCTGATGGTTAAACAGCATGGTTGACCTGAGTCGAGAAAACTTGACCACTAAAGTTGAGGAGTCTTAAAATTAAAATTCATCCCTCACCTCTGACAAAATTGTCCGACCTCTTCCCGTCACTCCAGCTCTCATGACCCAGTATTTATATTTGACATTAATCAAAAGAAAAAAACAAAATTTTAAGTCATAATAATGGAATAAAAATTCAAAATTATGAGAGAAAAATCTCGATATTATGAGGAAATAATTCAAAATGTGAGATAAAAGTCTAAATGACGAGATTTTCAGTATGACTTTTTTTCGTTGATGATGATGGTTAACTATCTCAATTTAAAATTTATTCACATAACTTTCTTCTTTTTTTAAGTTATTTTTTGGGGGGGGTTTCTGCCTTTATTTTGAGAGGACAGGACATGGAACAGAGGAGGAAACAGGAAGCAGGATATTTTCCACAGGTAGGACTTGAACCCGGGCTGCCCGCTCAGGGGCCCATAAAGAGGGCGACCTGAGCCACTAGGCAATCTGCGCTCCATAATTTCCTTCTTTTATCTCATAATTTCTTTTTTTATTGTCATAATTTTGACTTTATGTTCTTTTTATTTTTATTTTTATCTTATTATGAATTACTATCTTGAAATTTTGACTTTTTATTGCTTATTCAAAATTTTTGTCTAATAATTTTGAATTTTTAACTCTAATCCTGCTGTTTATTTAATAATTTTGTCTTATTAGCTTTAATTATGACTTTTTATATCAAATTGTTTGAATTTATACTTTAATTCTAACATTTAACATCATAATTCTACTTTCCATGTGCATAATTTTCAATCTTTTTTTTTCAATATTTCATTTTTTATTTCATCAGGACTTAATCTCATTATTATGACCTTTTATCTCAAGAGATCAACTTTCTATCTCATTATTTCATCTTTTTATCTTTAAGCCTGTTTTTTTATTTACAGACTTCACACTTTTTAGCTTTAATTACTATTTTCTATCCTATAGTTTCAACTTTTTTCCTATAACTTTGATTTTTCTTTCATTTTACATATTTATGAATTACTATCCCAGATTTTTGACTTTTATTTAATATTTTTGGCTAATAAGGGACTGTGAGGACTTTCTGAGTGATCCAAGTGATTTCTGGATATCTGCCTGATTGTAATCCACAATTTAAACTAAGATTATCAGCACCACTAAAGATTATTTCTAAATGCTATTTCTTTGCTGCTCAATTTGGACCAGATTGATTTACAGCACGCCGAAATCTCTATGACAACACCACGTCGGCTGATGAAGTTTAGTCGTGATAAGAGAGATCTGTGTTTTTCTCTGCTGAAAACGATTTCTGTGATTAATTTAGTAGTGATTGTGGAGACTGGAGCTGAACTGACAGACAGAAAAAAGGACAGAAGAAAAGAAGAAAGATAAACAGGAGATGCAGCAGTTAAAATGAAGAGTGATCTTACGTTAGTGCTGCTTGGTAGATGAGCAGGCCATTAGGATTCGCTAACGTTAGCTATCCTATGGATACGTCTCAGAGCACAGGGGTTTGTGTAGCATTAAATTATCCGTCTGCTAAACCACAGTACAAACTGACAAAGTTTACTTGTTGTCACGTTTCAAACAACAGCTCTGTGTAACTGTTGATAAATACCTTACCTCATCATGTTGTATCCAGTAAAAAGTTATCCTGAACAAAGAAAAGTAGTGTTAAAAAGAAGATCTGATCTCCATTCATTTCCAAAACAAACAAAGGCCTTGTTAAGAGTCATGTCATCACAAGAGTGTGCGCACGATTCCAGCCAAAAGGTGTCGCTGTGATCCACTTCAAACAGACAGTCCTCACAGACCCTTTGAGAGCATTGGGCTGAAAAAAATGAATAAGAAAAAGAGACACAGGACAGACAGACAGACAGAGAAATATGTACAGACAGTAACAACAAAAGAAAAAATAAAGACTTATGCTTATATTTATGGTAGAAATGGGCTAATATTAGTAACAACTGTAATAATAAAAGTCTGACTGATCATGAAAATCATGAAAGTTGGAGTCAGGCAGGTCGGTGGCAGCAGGCAGTTGAAATGAAGTAAGAGAGAGTGGAAACTCCAGGGAAGACTCAGGAAATGAATTCATATAAACAGACTGAGAAGTCCCAGAGCAATTTGAACCTATATCTACATAACCAGAAGGCTGATCTGAGGCCAGTCTGAGCATGCCCGGCATGAAGCTTTCCTATAAAGGAGACCTCAAGTCTACTCTTAAAGAACAAGAGGGTGTCTGACTCCTGGAGCCAAACTGGAGGATGTATTTCCAGGAGAGAAGCCCTGCCGCTCATACTACTGCTGGAAACTCTGAGCTCATAACTGGAGCCGTTCGATTCCCATCAGGCTGCAGGTTTACAGCTCCGAGGCCACTGTCCCACCTGTGTTATACACCAGTATTGTTATTTTCCTCCCCCTGTGTAGCATGTTACTCTAAAGCATGTCCTCATGCCAGATCTAAGCAGAGATCAGACATGTTTTGAGCATGATTACAGTCAGATCCTGCAGACGAAGGGCGTCAAGGCCAATTTGTGATACTGCAGTGTTCTTCTCGCTAAAGTTCTGCAGTAAAAAGGAAGAAGCCAGATCATCATCCATGCTTAGATAACTCACAAACCAGTCGTGAACATGCTGTCAGCGTGAGCTCGCAGTCGTGCGTAACACCTTCAGAGTGTGGCTTGAGCAGAGTGAAGGAAAGGGCTGAGAGCCTGCGCGCCATGATGGACTCTGTTCTTAGTCACAAAAATCAAAACAGGGAAAACCCACAGGAGTAATAAAAGCTGAAAAATCAAATTATAGTAATTGATCGTGAGCGGTCTTTCGACCTCTAGTTTCAACAGATTTCTGCAAAAGTGTAATTGATTGTTTTGTTTTGTTTACACCGCCTGTTACATGTCCTACGACCAGCAACAACCGCAGGTCATAGTTTTCCTGCCAAGCGAACAAGCTGTATCAACATGAAAAATTATAGAGCTGGAGGAGGAGAAAAGAGAAGAAGAAGAGAAAGAGAGGATTGAGTGATGGAAGAGATAGAAAAAGAGGAGGAGTGATATGGGTGTGCTGACTCACTCTGACCCTTCTCCCTGCTTCACCAGCAGCATCGTGGGTATTTATACATCGGCGTAGGCTGATCAGCCCCCTTATATAAGCCCTTATACACACACACACACACACACACACACACGCAGAAGGGGAGGTGCCCTAGGTGAATGGCGTGTTTTGTTCAGATTATTGACTTTCTTCCTCTTACTTTTCCTCTCTATCATCTGGCTCTTCTTCCTCCTATTGCTTCAGCATCCTTCTTTGAGTCTTTCACCTCCCTCAGCTGGATGCTTCCTGTTCCTCTAGACCGTAGGAAGAGCAAGAAACAGAGAGAGAAGCAGCAGTCTGGCCCAGCACAGACCTCACTCCACTCCGTTTTAAACAGCGTGCCAGCTCCTCTGCCGGGCGGTGGTCAGGGTGAAGATCTGATGGAGACGTTTCTGTAGTCAGCTCGGTGAACCCAGTAAGACAGCCAATCTGTCTATACTCACAGCTCTGTGGTATCAGATTGTCATCCGTTGTCTCAGTTAGCAAGAAAACGTCTCATCATGTCAGGAAGAAGCTGAGACTCAACCAGGGAACTCTGGATGTCTGTGAGTGAGAACGCTCTACTACAACTATAGATTAATAAATATGACTAACAACAGAGCTCCATCACGCTGCGTGCTGAAGCCGGCCTCTGAAAATGACAGTATCTAAATCTGGGACATCACTGTACAGTGTGTCACTGTCTCTCCTTCTCTCTCTCTCTCACACACACACACAAACACAGGCTGACGACTCATTAGAGGGAAACAGATATGTACAACATTACTGTACTGCCAACATTTCATGACAGGAATATTCTGGTTCAGCGAGGAAGGGAAGTAGAGTAGAGAGGAAAGAGGAGCGAAGCGTAGCGTCGTGCGTAACAGAGGAACAGTAGGTTGATGAGAGTGGAGGAGTGGAGTCACATGGTGGGAAGAAGAGCGGTGAGTGTGTAGCTTTGAGGAACGCAGTGTAGCTTACAGTGAAAGCTAACATTTGTGTAGCTTTTCGTAGCGGAGACGGGGCGGAGCCAGGGCAACTTCTGAAATCCGATTGGCCACCTTGAAGTCCTAAAACATGATTGGATATTTACCTTATCAGAGGCTAAACATTTGTGCATAAATGTTTTTTTTTCCCCTGCAGTTTCATGCTAACTGGACATTGAGGGGCCTTGTAATACAGAGCACACATGTTTGCATGCTGCAACACGCTCTTTCTTTGGGGAAAAATGTGAAAATCAAAGCTTTGGGACACTACAGGGACAAGTAGACACTTGCAGAACTCTAATAATAGTCGCAAAACTTCAAAGTTTGACAGGCTCAGATGCTTTTATCTGCAGGAAGTAGATTAAAAGGAAAGCTCTTTAAAAGACGTCCTGTGTTTAAAGTGTTTCTGATCAGCAGCCAAACTGTCGATGGTGAAAAGAGGAGCTTTCTGTTGGCTGAGGGAAGATTCCTGAGGTGCTAACTGCTGTGTGTAGTGCAATTTAACACCCTGCCAGTGCTACAGGTAGACGCTACAGGTACACGACTGCCTACAGCTGCTGTAACATGAGCTCAGGTCACAGCAGCAGTTACATAAGAGTCGATAAAAGAGAGAGAAACAGATAAAGACATGAGAAAAGGAGTGAGATGTGGAGGATTTGCATGTTATTGTGTTTATAAAATGATCCTGTGTGCGTGTGTGTGTGTATGTGTGTTTGTTGTCCATGGATATTTAATGTGTACTATGAATAATAAAGACACACGGGCAGGGTGCCAGATACACAGCAGTCAGGCTGAGAGGAAAGTGCACAGAGGGCACCGACAGGGGCAGAGGGAAGCAGAGGAGGAAGAGCAGGTAGGTGAGAGACTCAGACGGAAAGAAGCTCCACCTAATGGACCGTTTGATTCATGCAAACTGAAGAAGAAGAAGAAGACACCGTTACTTGCTCTTAGATCGTGGCTCACTAAATGAAAAGAGGGGAAGGTTTTCTGCCCCAGTTTTCTTTAAAGCTGATCGGGGCCCCCCCTAATTTTATGAAGCACAATATGAAGAAAAGAGAGACATAGACAGAGAGAGAGAGAGACAGAGGCTGGGACACAGAAAACAGGAACAACAGGCATGCAGGTATTCACCAACGTATGACTGAGGCAGGAGTGTTTGAGGCGTGGTCCCTCTGCCCCATTTTTAACAACAATATCTGCTTTTAAATCATTTCACAAAGGTTCCTCTGAGCAAGTCCAGGACAGAGGCAGAAAACAGAAGTCCAAACATGACGTAACACTGCCTGCGCGCAGATCAGTGAGCGGCCCTAAGAGCTCATAGTGCTGCTTTTACACAGAACAAAACGTGCAGCATCTGGAAATAAAAGCTGTGAAACGAGAAGGAGCAAACATCCAGAAGAGAAGAAGAGTTTAATCAGTCACTTTATTAATTAAGGGCTGAATCATGAAGTTATCTCATATCAGGTCTAGACTATTTATTATTAAGAGACTTAACTTAATCCACCAGTGAGCCAACACTTATTAACTGTTAACGAGCAGAAAACACTAGAGGATCAGTTTTAATTGGTCTGTACAGAACTAGACATGTTTTTGTAACTGAAGATAATTTTTAAAGAGAAGATATTCTCATATTTAAACGTGGATAGAAAGTAACTTAGCTGGATGTTCAGACTAAAGGTGTGTCGATTTTTAAAGCACAACACATTCATGTGTTGTAGAAATTTCTGAGTTTGTCTGTAAACTAATCAAAACGTTTTGTTCTAAAAATAGCACAAGATCTTTACCAGACTTGCTGAAATGATGAGGTCATCACATAACGATCTCCAAACTGGTTTATGATATGTTGGAGGGGCAGGCCTCAAACACCAAGGGTTGCCAGTGGTTTACCCCCTGACAGGCCTTCAGAAAGATGGCCAATCAGAGGGATGGGGGTTTGTAGAGAGGGGGGCCTTAAAGAGACAGCAGCTAAAATGAAGCTTTTGAGACAGAAGCTGAAATTAGGAAAAACAGGGATTTTGTTTTTCGCTACCACAAGAGCAACAGATGGACAGAATAAAGACTTAAACCTTCTCTATGAGTGAAAATACCCGTGCAGGCTGTAGCATGCTTTTTGGATGCATCACTTATAAGTTATATGAGGCTATCTCAAACAACCAAAGCCAGCAGCCAACTTGATGAGCATGTTTTTGAGACTGTGGGAGGAAGCTGCAGTACCCACGGGGCAAACATGCAAACTCCACACGGAAAGCCACCTGCCCTGAAACAGCCACTGCACCACTGTGCAGAAAACTCTTTAAACCCATAACCAACAAATCAGCAGAGTGAGGTCGTCCGCCGTTACATCTCTCTTGATTTTAGACCTTTCCCCTCCGTTCTCTACAGATCTACCTCTAAAACCATTTTGCCTGTGATGGAGTGTGTGTGTTGACCACTGAGCGTTTGTGTGAGTGGATGAGGGAGCGGGAAAAGTGGTTTAAAGAAAAATACATAAATTAAAGCCATGATGTTTTTTTTGTACAGGTGTGATATTTAGTTTAAGACCTGAGGGTCATACCAAGTGTTGGAAGGGGTACCATGCTTTCTCTGTAATGGATATGTGTGTGTGTGTGCGTGCGTGAGTGTGTGTTAAGCAGTTGCAATTCTCCAAAAGAGCAGCTGCCTCAAAGCAATATGTGCGCACAGCGTTCACCATTTCTATCTCTACCTCCATCCTGCACCTTCACGCTGTGTATTCAATCTGCAATATCATTGGAATGCGTGGGTGGTTTGTGTGTGTGTGTGTGTGTGTGTGTGTGTGTGTGTGTGTGTGTGTGTGTGTGTGTGATATCATTGCAGTGCGTGGGTGGTGTGACCAAAGAGAGGATATTGCGTGGGAGTGAAGTACCATTGAGGTGCACATGATTTTAGCGTGTGCATGTGTCTTTGTATTAATTATAACCTCAGTGATTGCAGCAGGTTTGAGGATGGAGGAGCATTAGTAGCGACATGATAAAATAGTTGTTCTCCAAATATGTTAATGAGACAGTGGGGAGCACTGATGTGCTCATGATACTAACGGTGCTGTGAAAAATATCTTGACAGTTTCTTTCAGACTGCATTCTGAATTTCCTCTCTGTTGACTGGACTTGCAGATATCGACACATGGAAAAATGTTTTTCTGCTGCGAATACTTTGAAAGATGCAGGCGGGGTTGTTTGCACTATATTTAGGTTCTCATGATGCAGCACAGATTTGGTAAATACTGCCTCTGCCTCTACTCTTATCAGACTTTAAACATCTAAAAAAAACAACAACTATCTGCTCACTCAGGCTTGTTGAACCCTTACAGTCGAGGATGATGATTCAAATTAAGGCCCGACTGATACAGATTTTTTTGAGGCAGATACTGATTCCGATATTTGGCAGAAAAAAAATCTTATAACCGATCAATTGGCTGATTCGTTTTAAAAATATACGATAAATAAAATAACTTCTTTTTTGGTCCCTTAGTGCTGACAAAAACAAAGATATGAATTACAGGAAGAACATTTTACTATTTTAAAATACTTTGAACTTTAGTGTTTGTTTAACTTACAACAGAGAGGAACTTTCAAGTATAAAAACATGCAGAAAAGCATTACCGATATATCTGCTGGCCGATTAAATGGGTTGTCCGATTATCGGCAGAACTTCTGCTGATTATGATTATGATTATTTTAAAAAAAGGGCTATAATCTGCCGGCCAATATATTTTAAATGTCTTGGGGTTTTTTTTGTTGAAACGAAACAGGAAAAATAATTTTACTTTGAAAAGGAACAAAAAGGAAGCTCTAACTGTGCTGCTGAAAATAAGGCTTAATATTAAGCAGCCACCGAAATAGTTTTGTGATTATTTTTTTGCCAATCATCTGATTGATTCATTCATTAGAAAGCAGATTAAATGAGCCAAAGCTGAATAAGATGATTCAAACATGCTTTCAGTGTTCGCTCTTAAACCCGTCGTGGCTGCTGCTATCATCCCTGCATCTCTCACTCGGACGTACACACACCGTGCAAACGTACAATCATGTGGACTGAGCATGTATGTATGAGAGTGTGTGTGTGTGTTATTTTTAGCCTTCCTGTTCGTCGTGCCTGTCAGTGGAGCTGACATTGATCGTTACAGACCTGAAAAAATGCATCCGTGTTCTGCTTTTCATCTCATTTAGACTCTCATGTTCGAGCCTCTCTGTGTGTTCGTCCTTTCAAATCTGAAAAACTCGCCCCGTAAAAGCCGATATTTTAATTCTGTTAAGAGAAACTTTACGATCACAAGATGTTCTTTTAATTAGAATTCAGTCTGTGTGAACTGTAACGTAAACCCGATGTTAGATCTTCCTTCATTTTCAGCATATTTGAAACAGCTTTAAGCCGAGCGGCTGACAGTGAGTCAGGAGACAATAAGAGAGAGTGGGTGTTAAGACACAAGCAGCACCTCTCTGTACATTTATCACCACGAGAGCTTTTCAGAGGTTAAATAAGTGCTGCTTCAACAGCTCTGAGACAGAAAATAACTCTGCTTTTCCCAGCAGGCTGAAATGTCATCTTATTCTGCTTCGGATTCACTTGTATGACATTAAATTGAGTCTGAATTTCCCAAACAGAGCGCCCAAGGGAAACTGATAGTTTGAGATGTAAATAAAACTCTGAGTGTGTTTGGAGGAAATATTTATGACACCTAAAGAAGCCAAAATAAATGTTCTTACCACGCAAACAGAACCTGGTGTTTGTTTTTTCTTGAAGCTGTTCGTAATTTTCTTCTCTCTCTCTCTCCACAGTTTGTTGTTTCGTGGTTCACAAACGCTGCCATGAGTTTGTCACTTTCTCCTGTCCGGGTGCGGATAAAGGACCTGATTCAGATGTGAGTACAGTAACGTAGAGAAGAAGAAGAAGAAGAAGAAAGATGGAGTAGTAAAAGATTTTCCAGCTCAGATGCTGCGTCACCTGTCAGAACAAGTGTTACAAGTGTTACTGCCTCTGTTTCTCTCTCTCTCCTCTGACTGTAGTTCTGCAGTGTTTATGTTTCCACTTCTCCCTTCTTATATCCACTTCATAGTTTTTAATTGAAGTGCATCAGAATTGAGCTAACATTAATCCGCTTTGTGAAGAATAATCAGAGTGCATCAGGCCAAATCAAACCAAATGAGACCAGTTTGCCCGACCCAGTCAGAAGTCTTGTTATCAGTTATAATCCTCTTCACCATCTCATCTGCTATAACAAGACCCATCTAAGAGGTACTTTTACCTTAATTTCATCCACTTTATTAAGGAGCAGAGAAGAGGAGTCTTTCCCTGACTTATATTCATAAAACATGAGCACAATCTGGAGTCTGTTTTATTAAGATGACAACATGAGTCACTGTTCTTCTCTTAAGAGGCCTCTCAGGATGCTCACCTCATCCTCTCACCAGCCCCCGGGGTCTTTAGTTCCTCATCCATGCCCTGGCTCCCTTTGGAGTGCACTTTGTCAGTCTGACAAGTACACTTAGTGAGTCGCCTCCAGAGGAAACACTGGTGTTCAGTGTTTGGCTCCTTCTATTCATTCGTCTCCAGTCAGGGCTGCAAGATGTCAAAGCTGAGAGCTGTGAAATCTGCTGTATAGGAAGCGCTTTCTTAAAAAGTTTATTCATGGGCAGTTATGACTTTATTTGGAGGATAAATTCAGGGAAGCTAAAGGTCAGAACCCGGATGTTTCAAGGACAACAGCCTCTGTACACAATTTAACTGTTAAGCCAAGCCAGTGCCCCAGAGACTCGTCTAATACCTTTGAAAATTGAGCTGTGTCCGATACGTCAGTGCAGCCAATACACCAATATAACGACAACCAGGCTAAGAATTAGGGCCCGGCCAATATGGATTTTTTGAGGCTGATGTCGATTATGACATTTGGCAGAAAAAAATCCAATAACCGATCAATCGAACGATTTATTTTAAAAATATATGATGAATAAATTAACCTCTTTTTTTTGGTCCCTTAATGCTAACAAAAACAAAGATATGAATTACAGGCAGAACATTTTACTGTTTTAAAATACTTTGTCCTTTAGTATTTATTTAACTTAACAACAGAGAGGAACTTTCAAGTATAAAAACATGCGGGAAAGCATTAACCAACGGGAAATTACACAACCTTATAAAAGAGTTAATCTATAAATGAGTTATGAAATACATCTTGTCTTTTGCTTCTTGTTGCTGCAAATTAGAGGTAGGATATAGTACAGTTAATACTTTAACAAAAGTTGTAAACGGGTAAATGTTTTAACATTTAGATTTTATTGAGTTTATTAGTAAATACATATGATATTGATCACTAGATCTGGATATCTCTGGAAGTAAATAAATAGAAGAAGTAACAAAAACGCATGTCACGTGACATGGTTTTGTTGTTTTACTATATCTTATTGACTAAAGTAGGCTATCTGTTATCTTGAAGTGGTTACAGCATTGCTTTAAGTTGTTCGGAACCTTCAATGAGCCTGCACATAACTTTTATTTTACCTTCCTCTTAATATTTTGACATTTAGAGTTTTCAGTGTAGGTTATAAAGCGTACCGGAGATGTTTCTGTGATGAAAGTTCAAATTCTGTTTCTAAAACTGAAGTTATATTGATATATGCAAACTGCTAGCATATTAATGCAATTTTCCATATACATTAGCATCAAGCTAGCACTATGTTCTGTATTGTTTTCAATACATTAGATGAATAACGAGAGTTATGTTAATTTATTTGTGTTTTCAGTTTTATAGACAGGGAGGAACTTAAACTAGGTTAGCACAAGTTTAGCAGTGCAACATAAATGAAAAGCATGACCAGCGCAACAACGCATGCATCACTTGTCAAGACTCTTGGCAAAGAGAGTTAAACTGAAACTGAGTCATTGTTAATTTCAGAACTTCATTATAAAGTTACCTTTCAGCAAGCTTTGCTAAGCCCACTCCTGTAATGTTGCCTGGCTGTAGCTCACTCCTGTATGTTACTGAGAAGTCATAATTATGCAAGTCATAATTAAGCATATAAAAAAACAGGTTGGGGCATTAATAGTAGAACTAAACCTTGTAGAGTGCTGCTTTGGTTGAAAAGACAGAACATAACTTCACATCAGCATCACTGTAAGCTGAGCTCCACTAGTTTAACAGCAGCTATAAGCGTTTCTAAACCCTCATGGTTTTAGCAAAAGCTGTTCTGCTATAAGGGAAACTGCACATTGGTGTAACATGATGGAAATCATCATGTAGAATAGAAGTGAACCTTTTCCTTCTGAGAGAAAAGCTGACATAACAGCTTTGAATCACTCAGAGGTTTGGACATTTTTAGCCGAAAGGTTACGTCAGAAAGAAACCGAGGTGTCCCTCTCTTCAAATGCTTGAAACAGCTCTTTGAAACCAGCACGTGTCCAGGTTCCTCGGTCACCCAATCACTCGTCTTCATCCTCCTTCCTGCTTCTCTGCCTCTTCCATTTCTATCTTTGGCATATGTTGAACTCTTGTCAGCTGCTGTCTCTCTCCCTCTCTTTTTATCCACACCCTCGATTTAAATGCCACTCCACTCAGGGGGCCCCTGCTCTTAATTACGGGGCCTCACTGTCACCTCCTTGTTATTTCTTTAATGAGTTCACGCTCCTTGGACCTTTGTGCCTGCACAGCGGGAATGCTGGGAATCTCTGCCTCTAATGACCTGCACATTTAAATCTGGGAGACACACATAGTCTGCTCTTCGATTACAGATTTTAGCACCCAGGTTTCCCTCTGCTTATGTAATCTCACTGCTGTGATGTAAACATAGTCATGACAGGAAGAGATAAAGGAATGGTTGATATTTTGGGACAGGAAGAACAGATCACAGAGAGAAAAAAGCAGCTATTTGTAGCAGTGTTAAGACTTCTCCATGAGGGAGAATTTCTATTAGATAGTCAGATCTGTGCAGCTTGACACGCTGTTTTCACCCACGCTCACCTGCATAGAAATACCTCTTTAAACTCTGAGGACAATGCATTTCAGCGCCTATAAGCACTTCTACTTCAGTCATTTGCAGCCCCATCAGGCTGCATATTTATGTGTCCTCAACAGCTTTATCTGTCAGATAGTTAATTACAACAATGAATGGTTCAGATGAGTCATACTGTTTAAAATTCAGTTTTGCCATGTGGGCAAAAGGAACAAAAAAAAATCCTCGTTTTTCTCCTGCTGTTGTTTGCTTCTGCTCAAGATTATGGAAATCCTCCTTTTATATGTAAGGGAATATGAGAAGGAATTTCCAACATTTACAGAGTCAGATTCTTGGTGTATAAAATATTTTTAGCTACCTAAAGTGCAAAATGTGAGCGGTGATGCTGAAATAAAAATATTTATGAACTTTAAAAAGTCTCAGAGGCAACCGGAGCAGTGAAGCTCTGAAAGTGAAGAGCAGACGGTGCAAACAAAAACCAGGAGGGAGGAGGAAGCAATCATGGCTGACAGCGGACAGAAACAGTCCAAAGTCTGGATAAGTTGGGATGGATGGATGAATGGATGGATAGATGATTGAATGAATTGGATGGTGGGATGGATGTATGGATGGATAAATAGTGATGGATGGATGAATAAATTGATTGATAGATGGATGGACTAATAAATTATAGATGGACGGATAAATGGATTGCTAGTGAGATGGATGGATGGATGAATAAATTAAAGATTAACAGATAAAAGGATGGGTTTCTGTAGAAATGGATGGATGGATAAATGAACAGATGGAGGGATGAATAAATCATAGATGGATGGAACGAGTGGTTGGATAGCTGTAGAGATGGATGGATGGATGGATGGATGGATTGATGGATGGATGAATTTACAGGGAAACTGCAAAAATGGGAGCCCTTTAATCTGGAAAAGCTCATTTTTGTTTTTAATGAGTCAGATTTACATTTCAATAAAAAATAAAAGTATATTTTAGGAGTCATTCGTCATCAGTGCTTGAAAAGCCGAATGTTCACACGCAATCATGATGACAAACAGACAAATAGTGCAGACGACATATCAGGCAAGAAAGCATTTCACACTTCTTTCTAACTCTGTAAACATGTTTTAACTTTTTCTTCCTGTTTGAAAGCTGAGGCAGATTGAATATTTAAAAAGATGAAAAAAAATCAAGATTGTTCTGTGAACTTGTGTTTAAGGACTTGATTTATTTCCTGGTCTTCTTTAAGTTAAATGACAGACTAATCGAAACCATCACAGATGAATTATTCAGTGATTGAAATCACATTTCCTCACAGGTTTTTTTGAGTTCTCTGAGTCACCAAAGGACACCATATAGATGTCTGTAATTGGCAGGAAGGAGATTTATTTTACATTACTCATTAAAATTGTCTCACTGCTGTCTGCAAAAATCAGCTCATCACTTTAATTTCACCTCCTTTATCTCCCTGCGTCTCTCTCCTCCTCTCTCTGTCAGCGATGTATGTTTAAAAGAAGAAGTCTATTATAGATCTGGGTTAATAGACTGGGTTCCCTGTGGGAGAGGTCGAGGGAAAGGATCCTCTAATGAAGCCTACATTTCATGCCCACAGTCTGCTAAAGGTATAGAACTGAGTGTTTGTGTGAGAGACATCAGGATATACACACAGCAAGAGAACTACACAGTGCATAGAGGCAAGAAAACAGTGAGATCAGATCTGAGAAGACTGTTTCTCTCACTGCTCTGAGCCTTTCAACTACATAATTCTCAGACAGAAATGTAAGCAGAGCCAACTGAAGTGGGTTCC
Source organism: Labroides dimidiatus (assembly GCA_030710495.1). NCBI lineage: Eukaryota > Metazoa > Chordata > Actinopteri > Labriformes > Labridae > Labroides > Labroides dimidiatus. Next base: position 5,234,517 of record CM061163.1, read on the forward strand.
AGCACTTTCTATTCTTGGACCCTCATCGCAGATGGGGAAAAACTTGGCTTCTGAGCTGAGTTGCAAGAAAATATCCACTTGTTCATTTCCTGTAGCAGGCAACAGTTTTGCAGCACAAAGCATGCTGGGAACCAATTTTGGAAAACAGCACCAAGATCCCAAACTACATTTTGTTGATGAGCTGGCAGTGCTAATATGGTTAGCTTTACGCTAATGACTTCATGTTAAGTGACGGAGGAGAAATAAAGAGAATGATTCCAGTCATGGGCTGCACGGTGGCGCAGCTGTTTACGCTGCAGCCCCACAGCAAGAAGGTCGTCGGTTTGAATCCATTTTTGTGCAAGATGTGCTTTTCTATGTGGAGTTTGCATGTTCTCCTCATGTATGTGTGGGTTCTCTCCAGGTACTCCAGCTTCCCCCACACTCCAAAAATATGCTCATTAGGTAAATTGGTGATTCTAAATTGCCTGTAGGTGCATGAAAGGTTGTCTGTCTCTGTGTGTCAGCCCTGTGATTGGCTGGAGACCAGTCCAGGGTGAACCCCACCTCTCGCCCTAAGACAGCTGGCAAAGACTCCAGACACCTGCAACCCTGAAGAGGATAAGCAGTGTAGAAGATGGATGGATGGATGGATTTCAGTTATTTCTGCCGCAAGAATAGAGGAGCAAGTTTGTTTTTCTCAAAATGGAATTGACACCATACAGCAGACACACTCTTGATAACAGATCAGTGAAGTAGTCACTGAAAGTTGGTGAGCTTTAACTCCAGAAGAGACAACAGACTTTAAAGAAAATGATTTAGAAAGAAAAATGAAAGTTAGTTTTTCTGTCTTTTGTCCACCCTAAACCTGCTCATCTGTCTTCCTGTCAATCACCATCCTGACTGACATGACAGGACGAGTGTTTGTATATGTTTATGTGTGTGTGGGGGTTGACTGATGTTGGCAGGAGAAATAATGGACATCAGTATTTAAAACCAAAACAAAGGACAAACAGAAAGCGCAGTGGCAAAAAAAAAGAAACACACTTTCTGTGTGTGTGTGTGTGTGTGTGTGTGTGTGTGTGTGTGTGTGTTAGCACTTGTGTGCTGATGTTACAAGTGGTCACCAAGTAAACAACATACGCCATGCAACCACACTCATTAGTCCAGGAGCACCACGCTGTACCATCTGTGTGGAATTCGTGGGGTCTCGGTGAGGAGTACGAAGTGAAACAAAAAAAGGATGTTACTGTTGGAAAAGTTGGAAAGATGTAGGCAGGCAGGGGAACAAGTCAAGTGCGCACCAACAGGAGTGTGAAAACACAAAACATCTTTAAGCTCGTTCATGTTCGACCTTAAAAACATCTTGAGGAAGTAAATTTGGGTTATCTTTCCCTGGATCGGTCTGTATTTTATTTTTGGTGATACCGTCATGTTTTTTTTTTTTTACTAGATAACCTCAACTGTGAGTCGGGACGCCGTTTAAATATGATTTATTACTCAGTTGGCTCTGAAGCTTTATGAAACTCTCTGTCTTGGATCTGTTTCCAGAAACGGATCCAAGATACTGTGAAATGTTTATATCTCTCTTAAATGAAAAAAAAAGAAAAGGAAAGTCAAACCTGGGTTGAAACCTTTTCTACAGCAGGGTTACAGGTGAAGCCCACAGAGAACATCTTCAGACTGATTCTCAGTATCTCAGTGTTCATGCACATCGACTGAATTCCATCAAAAAGAGATCTCAAGGTTTCTAAGAGATGAGGCTTCAGTTTTCTCTCCTTTCCTCCACTTCTTCTGCCTAACCACATCTTGAATTTCCAAGGTGGATGTATTCGTTAGTTTCTTACATAAAAAAAAAAAGAAATCTGGCATCCTCTGTCATCAGCCCTCGTATCACTGGCTGATTGTTGCTCATCACTGCAGCCTCAGCAGCACAACGCTCACTTGTTTCTTTTTTTTCAGAGGAACTAAAAAACCGGGCAGAAGTGCGCAATGTCCTTGAGAGAGACGAGAACCAGTGAAGAAACAAACACACCCAGACGAATGCAAACACAGAAACCCACACATGGCAGCCGCACGGCCATTCAGACTTGACATGCACACACTTTAAGGACACCTTAGGGATGCTGGGTTTAATTCAAGCTCTGGCAGCTGAAATTAGATGTTATTTTCCAGGACAGATATGGAGGAGAACGAGACATCAATCAGCTCTTGTTTTCTGGCTCATTTGAGGAAAGGACACTGTTTATAAATTCAGATTTCAGACTGCAGATACATGTTTTGTAACTTTGTGAATCCCTTTGGCTGCATTGTTTGAACTCCTACATTTAAGTAGAGCAGCTCCAGCTCAGCTTGAATCCTTCTTTCTGGGCTGATTTATATGTTGGAGCTTTCGTGGGTTCATGTGGCAGAATTTCATGTGTGAATAAGCGCTCGCTAAGCGGCCATCAGTTACAGGCACATGTTCGTGAGTCAACCACAGGCTGCAAAAAAGGCTGGACAACATGACACCTTCCAAAAGGTGAAGCCAAAACATTAGACTGGCTGCAGCAAAGAGCATAAAGCCTGCCTCCTGTGTGTTGACAGACTTGTCACTGGCGTCACTGAAACTGCAGTGCTGCTGAACAGGTGTGTGTGCCTGCTGAGCTGTGACTGCAGGTGTCACACACGCATGAACATGAACAACAGTCAGACAGAAATAGCCTTGGGTTCTGCCCTTTGTGACAGATGTTCAGGAAAGAGGAATACTGTACATAACCTGGTTTGTTGGGGATTTTTGGTCTCTGGTTTGTCTGTTTCTACCTCAGCAGAGAATATTTACAGTAAGCAGGAAACGAGGTCTTCTCTCCTGACCCTAAACTTAAAGATCAATCAAGCAGGCTACAGAAAATAGAGAGCATGTGGGAGTTTGTTTGTGTGTGTGTTGATTTGAACTCTTGAACACCTACAGCTGTACCTCTGCCCTTTCCTGAATTCAGTGGGGCTTCAGCAGACTTCACGCACAGTTCAGTGTGTATGCAGCGCTCTTTTCTCAAGAAAAACCTTCTGTGGAACCTTATCTTGATAAGGTTACCATGTGAGTACAGATTAGTACATTGGCCCTGAGAGCTCAAAACACTGCAGCTTAAGAGAACACATGCAAGAAGGCAAAAGACAAGCAAATTAAGAAAACCTCTTCATCAATCACGTGCACAGCATTTAGAAAACACTCTGCAAAGACCACAACACATTCGAAAAACACACTGCAAATAGACTGCAAGAAGACTAAAGTGTTTCCAGGGGACACTTAAAAGTGACGCACATGTCCAGTATTAGCCAATATGCTAATATCTGAATCATGCAATCACAATTAGGGATGCACCGATAAGGAATGCTGTCCGATACTGATATTAATATTTCTGTTATGGTCGATAACCGATATTTACCGATATTGATATATGTTGAAAAAAAATTTCTGAGATGATAAAATTTTGTACAGACTAAAAAATCATGCAAACTGAATTTTTTAATGTCTTCCTTTATTTTCAAAAGGTGTTTCACTTTCAAATAAGAACATTACAGGGCCACCATAAAGACAAGTAACCAACAGTGTTACTTTTTAACAACCCTCACAACTTGTAGCAAGTGTGTCATGAAACTCTCCGCTCACAAAACTCCTGTGAGAAAGTCTGGATTATAAATTACAAAAAACATCATGAATTAAAATAATATCCTGACAAAGTTACCTTAACAAACCTACCAGTAGTCATGGCAACCCCCCTCTGACACATACAGACAGCATGGAAATAAACATTGGTTGATGATATCAACCCAGTTTTACTTATTGGACCGATACTCGCATGTTAAAAAATGACAAACATCGGCCGATATCAATATTAATGCAGATATATCGAGCATCCCCGATCACAATGTTAAAATAAATCAAAAACACTTTTATCTCATTTTCTAACACCACTGATGGAAAGAGAACCTTAATAAGGTGACTCAAAATCTGCGTCAACAAGCGTGTTGGGACGTGTGCATCACATTAAATGTCCTCTGGAAAGACTTCCGTTGTGTTGTGGTCTTTTTGCATGTGTTTTCTTAAGTTGCAGACCGTGCCACCGTAGATTAGAGCCTCCAGATGAAATCCAAAGGGCTTCTTTGTCGTGAACAGAGGAGAGTAGAGGAAAGATGGAAATTGATGTTTCTGTCAGATTTTGTTGAACATACATTGATGCAAATATGGCAACAGACTATTTCTACTTTGGTGTTTTATAACTAAAGAGAGCTTTTAAAGGAGAAGTCCAGAGAAAATGACCACCATACATTTCTCTTTTCCTCCCAGGACCCCAGGGCAAAGCACAAGTTTAAGATCCACACCTACTCCAGCCCGACCTTCTGTGACCACTGTGGCTCTCTGCTCTACGGCCTCTTACACCAGGGCATGAGATGTGACCGTACGTATCTCACAGTAACCAAAACCACTTCAAACTTTTAGCTGTTTGCAGGAAATGGATCAAATATAATACTAATATTTGTAAGTTTTAGCACAAAATAACACTTTAAATGATTATTTAAGTGTCAAAATGACTCAACATCATGAACAGTTGCTCATAAGAGAACATATTTGCAAATTAGATAAAAAAAATAATAATAGTGTCTGCAGAGCAATGCTAGCAATTTTCCTTATTTTTATTTCACCTTTCTATGATCATTTTCCTTCATTTCCTTTCCTTCATTTTCTCCTTTTATTGATGACATTTTTCTCATCTTAAATGAAAGCAGATCAAATCTAAAACACTTAATTGCTAAAGTTTGGTATAAATTCTGTTATGATGGACAAAATAATGTAGTTTGATATCTGTCATGTTCTTAAATCTATAGCATAACTCACTCTATTAAATTGTGGCACAGTCCTCCATGTTTTCCATGTGAATAAAAGCTCTGATTCCAAAAACAAAATCATTACTTATTAAGTGTGTGCTTGTTTTCTAGACTGTATGATGAACATCCATAAGCGCTGCGTGGCCAACGTCCCCAGCCTGTGTGGAACAGACCACACCGAGAGGAGAGGTCGCCTCATGATCAGCGCCGAGGTCAAGACTAACGTACTTACTGTTACAAGTAGGTTCATGCCACTCACACATTCAGCCTGCAGCTGCTGAGACACAAATCGTGTGCATGATCCAGGAAACTAGTGATGTACCGCCCTCTAGTGGTGAAGCTGCAGAGGTGAAAGGTGTGAAATAAATCAGATGAGATTCAAAGAAGCAGAAGGTCAGCTTGTCTGTTTTCAGGGTTAAATGAGAAGGTCTTCTTGTTCATCCGTCTAAAGCTGTCAAACAAACACTAGGTGCAGGTGAAAGGTAAACAAACAGTTTTTACACCCACATCCAATCTGTGACATGAACATGGGACACGTCACTGAAATAAGTCTGCGCTGAATCTCAGAGGAAAACTTAACTGAAGACTAAAGATTGTTTCCTGAACAGACTCATGTTTTTCTTTTAAATAAATAATAACAAGCATATTTGAAAATGTTAGAGAACAGTTGACTTGTACTGTCTGGTTTGACCTGCAGATGGCAGCATAGGCTTACATTAACTTTGTTTTGTGACTGTCCAGTCCACAAAGCTGGGCCTGAAACTGACATCAGCTGATGAAGAAACAGCTGAGCATCCTCTAAAAAGTCTCAATGTTTAAAACCTGTTGCAGGATTTTCAAAAAAGGACATGAACACCCTAATTTGAGCCCTAAGTATCTGCAGTTCATCGAGTGTCCGCTTGAGGCTGGCTTCAAAAGTACTGGAAGTCACATACAAACCGAGCAAAAAAAGCAGTTTTCACAAAAGAAATAAACATGTTTACAGCCTGGTACAAAAAATGTCTCCCGTCTGAATCGCTAATTTTGCTAATGACACACATTGTACGGGGGGTGAATTTTTTTTTCTAACTCTGCAGTTTAGAAGATATAAAGATTGTGAGTTTATCCAATCAGAGGCACAGCTCAGCTCACACCAATGGCAGGCACCCTATAGTTGTTAGTGTGGAGACTCAAAGCCAGCCCCATTTCCAATATGGCCGCGCCGACCAATTTGCTCCAAAAATCTGTTTCAAAAACAGACGGGTGACATCGTGGAGACTACATCCATTATTTTTACAGTCTATAGTTGAGACCAAAAACTAAATTTTAACCTTATTTTCTTTTTGTCCAGCATTCATGCGACTTCACAGTGTTTAGTAATGAATTCAGTTCTCCAATAAAAGAGCAAAATAGTTAATTTCTCGTTTATTGCACGAAAACAAAGTGTTGTATTTGTAGAATTAAAAAAAAAAAAGAGAACTTCATGAAATTCCATTTGATCCAAATGCTGGTGTTCACCCTGATGTCTGACTCATTGAGCTCATGGAAAAAACCTGAAGGTCTGTACGCCAAAAAGCTCCTGTTTAATGGGTTATTTATCACAGAGCGACATTTCTGGTCAACATTATCTTCATAGTAAAATTTCCCCTCCGTGGTATTTTACAGGGTTTCATCACTCAGTCTCTCTCCTGCTCTCTCCTCCTGGTTCCCACGCTCACAGACTGATAATTAGCTGGGATTTACTTTGGGAAATGATAAGAGAGAGAGAGCAGACTTATCACACAGAAACTGCTTTGACAGCAATACAGGCCCAACCTCACAGGGGCTCAATGATGGAATAGGATGGAACTACATTTGCATTTACAGTTAGTTGAATAAAATTTGCCTGAAAGTGACGGCTAAATGTTCTGATTTGATTATTTCTGTTCATTGTAGTTAATTTATTTATACTACTGTGAAACCAGCAGGGACTGTAGATTAATACAACATTATTTTATTCCTCCTGATTCCTTTTCCCTGCAGCAACCACGTACAGACATTAGAAGAAGTAGTGGGTGCAGCTTTAGTTTCTACCTACAGGGGTCAGTATGGAGTCACCAGTCTTTTCCTCATCATTGCAGTGAGGAAAAACTCCAGCGCCACAGAGATTGAACTGTAGACCCACATGAAATTATTCAACAGCTTAACAAAAGAGAAGCCGCAAATGTCTGCCATAAATAAAATCATCATCTGTGCTTTAACTGACGAACTGACATGGGAGTAAAGTGGAGCATTGTTGATCACTGCTAAGTCACCTCGGGGCTCAGGGTCGTTGGCAGAAAGAGTGCCCATAGAGATGGAGAATCAGCAGCCAGCTCAAGGACGCTCCAGCAGGGAAAATGCAGTGGGACGTGGGATTAGTGCTGTGGAAGCTGCTCACTTCGTTTTAGAGATAATCCAGTACCTTTTCTTCTTCCCAACACAGATTCTGATAACTGGACTTGGTACCGCTGGGATACTCACACAACACTCTTAGTCACAATTGACCTAAAATTTGTTTAATTTTTGGGCTAGTAGTGATGGTATCAGATTTGTGGGTACCAGTCAGTATGCTTACATGCAGCTTAGAAAATCAGACCATGAGATTAGGTCCCGTTTACATGACAACGGTTTAAGTATTGTTGTGTTTCTGCCTCTCGTTTACACGGAAATGGCGTTTTAGCTGACATTAAAAGCAGATTATGGGCTGCAAGGTGGCGCACCTGTTAGTGCTGTTGCTTCACAGCAAGAAGGTCGCCGGTTTAAATCCCGGTTTGGGCACGGTGTGCCTTTCTGTTTGGAGTTTGCATGTTCTCCTCGTGCATGACTGTGAGTGATTGGAGACCAGTCCAGGGTGTACCCTGCTTCTCACCCTAAAGCCAGCTGGGATAGTCTCCAGACACCCATGACCCTGAACAATATAAGAAGTATAGAAAATGATTTTAGCAAATGTGGACGCTCCAGTGATTTTTCAGATCGCTTCGACACGTCTTAGCTCCAAATGCATCACCAGCGCCCTCGACAGCAGTATTTTGACTTCACTTTATCACAATGGGAAGAGGTGTGTCGTCCATCTTTACGCACACAGCCATTGTCTGTACCATTTTGACACCCTAAAGTTCCAATAAAAAACTTTGCAGCGCAAAAAGATGCAACTTTGGACACAACAACAAGAATTGTCCTGAAAACTCTGATGAGGTTGCTTCACTTGGGTAAAAAGTGTTCTGCCAACGCCCACGCTGCTCTGCATATACAGTATTCTGCTGTTACTGCACTCTTATCTCCACCCGCCCACCCTGGAGACTCAAATACATGCGTTATCTCTCTCTCCTGCTCACACACACACACACTCTTTGCAATTAGCACATACTTTATGCAAGGAAGACATTCACACATGCATACAGTCCCATGCAGGAAACACACCTGGTCTTGCATAGGCGGACCAATTCTCTCATTTACACACACACAGATACACACACACTCTGGTGTATTCACTGTAAGTGTCCTCTGAGACTGTTTGGCATGCTACCCTCTTTATAGCTCCCCTCAAACAGCATTTGATGGTCACTTTAACAGGCATCATCTAATATTTATTGACCTGCTCCGCTGAGGGTTTAACACTGGTCTGTGCTGTGGTTAACCTCCCGAAGCTTAGCGTAACATGGCACTTTAACAGCATGAAAACCTCATTTCTCTGACTTCTGAAAGGTGTTCTCATGCTGCGAGCTCACTGGGAAGCTCTCCTTTCAGTCATGGTTTGAAAGGATGCAGTGTGTTCCCTGCAGCTCGGGGAGCTCTGCATCTCAATTGTTAATTGGGAGAAGAAAAAAAAACAGTATGGCTTTTACTGTAAAAAGTATGCATCTGTTTTTAGCAGGTACAGCAAAAAAAGTCTCACTTTTAATCATCGAAAATTGCAAATGTCACATTTACATCAAAGTTTGACTTCTAATTATTTCAAAGATACTGAATTGACCCCTCACAGCTGAACACAACATGACATCTGCTCAACTCTCCTCTAATCAGCCAAGTTTCTCTGTTTCTTTTTATGTTTTTTTTTTTTTTTTTGCAAAAATAACACATGAAACCTTTTCTAATGATCAATCTGTTAGTTCCTTTGTGTAGCTTTTATCCTTAAGGCTACCAGAGAATTAACATTAACCCTTTAAAGACCCATCATTGTGCAAGTCCTCAGGACATATTCTTACATTTTTACGTACTGTTGTGCAAAATTTTTCAGAATACTTTAATTTGCTTTATATCAATATAACCCTTATATCCCATGTTTCAATAATATTAATTGACTTGTGTTTTAACTACTACAATGAAGTGCAATAAACCCTAAGGATGAAAACTTTTTTCCCCACACATATTTCAAAATACAGAAAGTACAAAGCTGTATCCTTTAAACTTGTAAATGTAAAGAAGTTGTACAATATCCTTTGGAACCACAGAAAATTTATTAGGAGTCTGTACATAACTTGCTTATTGAGATATAGTCAGTTTGTAACCTGTGGAAAAAATGAAAATAAATAAGAGTGCAAAACTTTCAAAAGAGACAAAATCAACATCAAAACAAACTATTTACAATCGTGCAATCAAATTTTATTAAAGATACTTAAGAACACAAATATTTTATTTGCAAAACCAACTTTATTTGGGAAATAAAAGGAAGTTGTTTTTTCTTCAAATGCGAGGAACACAATTGACTTTAAATTTCACAACACCATGACTTTTATTTTAATGTAAAAAATGCTCTAAATACCTTGTGGTCTCGTTTATAAAGAATTTAGTAATGTGTGCTTTGTTGTGTATTTTTACAAACCCATCACTGCTGCGAAAAAGTGCTCTGAGATATGCTGAATGTGTGAAATGTTAATGTAACTCCCCAGATTTGATATGCAAAGAGAATAATCGATATTTACTATCTGGTTTCAAATCTACTGCCAGTCAAAATGACTATGCAAATTGTAGTGCCAGCCCTACACTGGGTTCTGAAGGGTCAAAGGTTAAATCACATCAAAAAGCTGCAGAACTCCACATTATGTTATTTGTCATCTAGATATGTAAATTCATTATCTTTATGATACATTTTGTACAGACTAGATGGAATTTTAAAAGCAATGTCCCCATATGCTGAAATCAATAATGCTAAAACTGTAAAGAAACTGTGTGATTTATTTTGTTGCAGTGCCAAGTTCAAATTCAGAACATTTTTCTCAATGGAATGAAAACCACGAGTACAACCACATTGTTAACTGATCCTGACCCAGTAAACTGAGTCCTACAGAGACGAGTTTTCAGACGGATCTTTGTACGGTGGACAGGGTCAGATCAAATTTTTAGTGTTCCTAAAAGCTAATAAATAAGGAATGACATCTCTCTAGCGAGAGGAAGCCTGAGCTGCTGCAGAGTCGAGAGGCACTGACTTGAACTTCTATGATTCAGAACTCTGGCTCAGGAAAGTGCAGGGTTTCTCCTTTTCAACCGAGGATCGGAAACAGGAAACATCTCCAGCTTTGTTCACAAAAACATCTTAACCTGTGGGTGAGGTTGTGTTGTAGATATGTTGGGCTTGGAAAAGGTTCTCATGGTGTCTATTTGTGTCTTATTTGAGTGCTTCTCTGGTGAGCAGCCTGTGGGACTCAGCATCAACGAGCTCACAACTTGACCAGTAACATAACAGGCAATGCACACGCACACACACCCACACACACACACACACACACACACACACATAAAGATAGGGTATTTTAAAAACCAAAACAGCCTGACAACATACAAACACAAAAGAAGGGTTAGCGTCCGATCTGGCAACCAACCTTCAACTTTGCCTCCAGTCACACAAAGAAGTTTTTGGCTTCCTAAACCCAAACGTCACGCTTCATTTGATCTCTCTTTCTCTTCTTTCCTCCTTTTACAGTCAAAGAGGGCAAAAATCTGGTTCCTATGGACCCCAATGGTCTGTCAGACCCCTATGTGAAGCTCAAACTGATCCCAGACCCACGTGGTGAGAGTAAACAGAAGACCAAGACCATCAAGTGCTGCCTCAACCCAACCTGGAACGAGACCTTTAAATTGTAAGGCTTTAGCACATCTTATCCTTCTCTTTTCTTTTCCATCGCCTCCCTGTCTCTTCACTTTCAGTGCAGCCTTTTCATCATTTTATGCACGGCTTCCCAAGCACGTGTAACCGCTGGCATTAAAAAAAAAAAAAAAAAAAAAGAAAAAACATCTGGCTGCTTCACTCATGAAAGTTGCTTTTGGGGTTGTTTCCTGCAGTTGGCTCTAATTACATTCCTAATAAGCTTCCTCACAGTTTGCATGGAGGGGACCGAGATTTGCATTTTCAGGCGTCTTGGTGCAGATGTTCATTTTTAAAGGCACTTTTTCTACCTATCTAACAAACAGAAAACAACTCCTCTGAAGAGTTATCTCAAAGATTAGCGTATGAAATTAAAGTTCAATTTGAAGGTGAATCCTGTTTCAGTGTTTCACCACACACAGGGGTCATCGTCCCACTTGTTGACAGTCTTTGTTTCTCCTCCAGCCACCTGAAGGAGTACGATAAGGACCGCCGCCTGTCCATCGAGGTGTGGGACTGGGATCTGACCAGCCGCAATGACTTTATGGGATCACTGTCCTTTGGCATCTCAGAGCTCCAGAAACAAGGAGTGGATGGATGGTGAGATTACAGAAGAGGGATGAGAGAATGACAAGAAGGGTGTGGAGTGATGTGAGGCAGAGGGAGTGCACAGGCAGAGGAGGAGGGGGAGTGAAGGTGACCTTGTTCATAACAGTGCTGTTGGAGAAGTACTTTAGTAGGAGCCTGTTTTTTTTTTTTAAATTCTGGTCATACTAAATGCCAAAACATCTCTCCGCTGTCTCTTTATCTCCACTTCTTTATCCCCCAGCCTCCCCCCTCACTCTCTCTCTCTCTCTCTGGAGCTTAGTCTCTATATCTCTCCATCTTTCTCCCTCTTTACAGACGGTGCTGTGTCAGGGTTTTTAATAAGATGCCAGTGTTTTAGGTGGGATGGTGGAGAGATGTCATTTAAGACAAGATAATCACAGAAGAGAGTGAACCTGAGCATGTTCAACCCCAGTTCCAATGACGTTGGGACATTGTGTAAAACATTAATAAAAACAGAATACAATAATTTGTAAATCCTGTTTAACCTATATTCAACTAAATACACTACAAAGACAAGATATTTGTTGTTCAAACTGATAAACTTTATTTTTGCAAATATTCACTCATTTTGAATTTGATGCCTGTAACACGTTCCTAAAAAGCTGGAACAGGGTCAACAAAAGACTGGGAAAGTTGAGGAATGCTCCAAAAACACCTGTTTGCAACATTCCACAGGTGAACATGTTCATTGGAAACAGGTAAGTGTCATGATTGGATATAAAAGGAGCATCCCTGAAAGTCTCAGTCGTTCATAAGAAAGGATGGGGAAAGGTTCATCACTTTATGAACAACTGTGTGAGCAAATAGTCCAACAGTCTAAGAACAATGTTTCTTAACGTACAGTTGCAAAGAATTGATGGATTTGATCATATACAGTCCATAATATCATCAAAAGATTCAGAGAATCTGGAGAAATCTCTGCACGTAAGCAGCAAGGCTGAAAACCAACATTGAATGACCGTGACCTTTGACCCCTCAGGCAGCACTGCATTAAAAGCCAACATCATTGTGTAAAGGATATTACCACATGGGCTCAGGAAGACTTCAGAAAACCATTGTCAGTTAACACAGTTCATCACTACATCTACAAGTGCAAGTTCAAACTCTACCATGCAAAGACAAAGACATATATCAACAACACCCAGAAACACCGCCGGCTTCTCTGGACCCGAGCTCATCTGAGATGGACTGACGCAAAGTGGAAAAGTGTGCTGTGGTCTGACGAGTCCACATTTCAGATTGTTTTTGGAAATCATGGCGTGGTGTCCTCCAGGCCAAAGAGGAAAAGGACAATCTGGATTGTTCTCAGGTCAAAGTCTCAAAGCCAGCATCTGTGATGGTATGGGGGTGTGTTAGTGCCCATGGCATGGCTAACTTGACCATCTGTGAAGGCTCCATTAATGCTGAAAGGTACATACAGGTTTTGGAGCAACATATGCTGCCATCCAAGCCACGTCTTTTTCAGGGACGTCCCTGCTTATTTCAGCAAGACAATGACAAGACACATTCTGCACCTGTTACAACAGCGTGGCTTCGTAGTGAAAGAGTGCAGGTACTAGACTGGCCTGCCTGCAGTCCAGACCTGTCTCCCATTGAAAATGTATGGAGCATTATGAAGCACAAAATACAACAACAGACACCCCAGACTGTTGATCAACTGAAGTTGTTCATCAATCAAGAATGGTAAAGAATTCCACCTCCAAAGCTTCAACAATTAGTGTCCTCAGTTCACAAACACTTATTGAGTGTTGTTAAAAGGAAAGGTGATGAACACAGTGGAAACATGAGCCTGTCCCAGCTTTTTAGGAATGTTAAATATCTTGTCTTTGAAGTGTATTCTATTGAATATAGGTCAAACAGGATTTGTTTTCCGTTTTTATTTACATTTTACACAATGTCCCAACTTGATTAGAACTGGAGTTTTACTTCACCTAATGTGGTCACATTATGTTGCAGCATGTTTTTGTAATTTGATATTCAGGACTTTTTGATCGACCCAAAAGACGTTTGAGATAGCAGGAGATAACAACAGTTGGAAGATGAGTCTTTAAGAGTTAAAACCCAAGCATCTAAGTTTCACATTCATTTCTGTTCAGCTCAAAGATTAACAGCAGGTGCATAAAACTATATTTGAAATCCTGACTGTGAAATCTGTGTCACTGAGCAGAAATGTGATGATTCACTGTGAAGACAGCAGCAATGCTTTGAGCTCCTGGCTTCAGCTGTAACGAAGCTAATGTAAAAAAAATTATATTCCATCGATTTTCTTAAATGATAAAAATCTCCTCTTCAGGCTTTTAGGGTCGGCCTCTCTAACCATGAAGGAGAGTGAATTACTAAACAATCATCCGTCTCTGAATCAAGTTTAGTGACTTAAATTGTGTAAACTAATTGAGAATTGATTTGATTTTGAATCCTCTCCCTCAGGTTTAAGCTGCTCTCCCAGGAAGAAGGCGAGTACTTCAATGTTCCCGTCGCTCCGGAGGGGGAGGAGGGCAACGAGGAGCTTCGGCAGAAGTTTGAGGTGTGTGTGTGTGTACTTTTATTTCTACTTGCGTTTTAGTTTTGAGCCCGGATGTGTGTGAGTGTCTCAGCATGGTGGATGCTTGTGAATGTGTGTGTGCAGTGTGTGTGTCTGAGTGAGAGGCTCTATGGGAGAGCTGTTAGCAGTTGGCAGGCACACTTAGAGTACCATCCGGCCTGGCACACTGCAGGTCCAGGAGTGTGTGTGTGTGTGTGTGTGTGTGTGGGACTGACCGGTAGGCCTACTCATTAACACATTTGGCAGAGGGGAGGATAACCCCCATACTCTCTTTTTTTTTTCATCTCTTTCCGCTTCTCCTTCTGTCCTGTGAACACTGTGCCAAAAAAGGAGTCACTCTGGGGCCATTTTGGGGGCGTTTTTTTTTTTTTAGCTTAGCACATGGTTAGCTTAGCTTAGCACATGGACAAAGTGTTATACATAAAAAAAATAAATAAAGCATCCTAAATGATATATCCCGCTTTAGTTCAAACCACAGTACAACCACATGATGCAGAAACCACTATTATAACTCATCAATTGAGAAGTTTATTCATGCTCTTTAAATTCTGTAAATGGACATATACACTTGACATAGCCACCTCTTTGGCTGGATGTAATCATTTCTATTCTTATAAAAAAAAAGGTTGTTTTAATGCTGTTGATTGCTGCTGTTACACTGAACATTTTCCAAAGAGTCTAACGGGGATTGTTTTGGAGTCAGCCCCTAGTGGCCACTCCAAGAACTGCAGTTTGTGGCACTTCTGCGTCAGCTCTTTCATTCAGCCCCGCAGCTTCCTGCTCGTATCCTTGATACAAAAGGTAGAAACAGATTCTACTTCCATCCGTTCATTGTTCTGTGTGTGTTCAGTTAATAGTCTGGATTCGGTCTATTTGTGCAGGAATTGTTCTCCTCTCGCCCCCATTCTCTCCTCACTGTCTCCATTCTGCTTCTCTTCCTCTCCTTCACTTATCTGTTTTGTCCTCTGTCACCTTACCGCCTCCCCCTGTGTGTTTCTCTCTCTTTATCTGTTTTCCTCTCCCTCCTCTCCTTCCTCAAGGTCACGGTCCTCAGACGTTCACTGAGACACAATCTCTGGGGGGCCGCTATCAGGCTCACACACACGAACACAAAAGGCATGCGGGTAACTTCACAGAGGATGAAGCTCTCAGAGTCAGACGGGGGTGGGGTGGGGGGGGGTTCACTTTGGTAACTTGACCTGCAGGCCTCCATCAAGCTGACAGAAACACACAAACAGGACTTTAAGAGACACACAGAACAGAGGCTTAAATAGAGTTATTAAAGTGGCTGTGGCTGTTTTTCCATAGACCGGTGATTTGTCTCTGGAGGAATGTAAGCGAGTAAGTGTTGCAGAGACAGAAAAGCTGATTTGCAGGGACAGTTCATCTGCACGCTGTTACTGTGTGTTTTCATAGAGAGTAAGAGAAAGACTGCAAAGATAAAGTAAAGAGCGAGTAAATAGTCATTCTGCGTAAACGTTGGCCTGCCAGAAGCTTCATTCATATTTACAACAGGACCAAACAGATGATGCTTTGCTGCTCCTCCAGGCATCGCAAATTCAATGCATAAATATTCTTTGAATACACCCTGTCAGTGTTCAGATTATTTGGCCTTTTCAAGAAAATGCATCAGATTTTGGAGCTGCCATTCAGCCCGATTCTGCTGTTTGTACTGTGCACACAAGCAGGGAAAGAGAGAGAGAGACGGAGAGAGAGAGAGTGAGAGAGAGAGAGACAGAGACAGACAGACAGACAGACAGACAGATAGAGATGAGAGAAAGAGAGAGAGGCAGTTTCAGAGGCAGACAGAAAGATAGAGACAGAGGGAGACAGATAGAGAGAAAGAGAAAGAGAGGGATGGACAGACAGAGAGAGATGGAGAGAGAGAAAGACACAAAGAGATGGACAAAGAGAGAGAAAGATGGAGAGAGACACAGACA
Source organism: Labroides dimidiatus (assembly GCA_030710495.1). NCBI lineage: Eukaryota > Metazoa > Chordata > Actinopteri > Labriformes > Labridae > Labroides > Labroides dimidiatus. The sequence goes on from CM061163.1 coordinate 5,250,535, forward strand.
AAGAGATGGACAGAAAGAGAGAGACAGATGGCGAGAGACGGAGAGAGAGACAGACATGGAGAGAGAAAGAGAGAAAAAGACAGACATTGAAAGAAAGACAGAGAGAGAGATGGAGACAGAGACACAGAAAGAGATAGAGAGACAGAAAGACAGAGAGAGAGACGGAAACAGAGACAGAAAGAGAGAGAGAGAGACAGACAGAGAGAGAGACAGACAGACAGACACAGAGAGCAGTGTTAATCCATGAAGGCTCAGAGAGTGTTGACTCCAGCATGCTTGGCTGCTCCCAAATACCTCACTGCTCTTCTAAGTGTGTGTGTGTGTGTGTGTGTGTGTGTGTGTGTGTGTGTGTGTGTGTGTGTGTGTGTGTGTGTGTGTGTGTCAGAACAGATGGAGACAGATAGAGCCTTTTATCCATTGATGAGCAGAGAACTGTAAGGGTTGCATTGCCTTGCACACGCACACACACATAGCAACACACACATACACACACACAACAAACAGTGCAGAGAGCAGCATCAGAGCACTTGAAAGCTTTACTCTGACAATTTTCAAGCGGAGGCAGAGGAGAAACTACTGCACAGGACACAAGAAGTGCCTCGATGTGGATCAGCAATTTCAAGATAAGATGGGATAAGATGTTCTCATCCTGTACCTCTGGCTCTGAGAGTCCGGGCGTTTTGTTAATGTTTTAAGAAGGTCTTTAAATTAAGGATGGCTTAACAAAGTGGAGAATGAGATTATAATTAGATTAGACTTTGAGATTCTAATCGTTTCCTATGACAAGGTCAACGCAGAGACGATCAGCCGAGAGAGAGCGTTGGAACATTGAAAGTGAGTGAATAATGGAGTGAGGCAGGGAGGTGAAGACGGACATGAATAAATGGAGAGTCAGAGACAAAGGGCACGTTTAAAAAGACGAAGTAGGCATGAATTTAAGCAACACAGAGATGGAACCCGAGCTTTTAGAAGTGAGTGTTTGAAGGACAGAAGCAGGGTAGAGTGGTGACAGTCATGATTGAGTCGAGTGGCAGACTCACAGGGAGGCCGGTTTTGTTATGGAAAGTGCAAAGTGGAGTTTAAAGTGCCTGTGCAGAATAAATGAAACAGAATAAAGCCAAAGGCTTAAAACTTTTCCCTGTTTAACATATTTATCTCTTCCACTTCAACGAAATGTTCCGCTGTGATGGGAAGATGCACCAAACCCTGAACATTTGGGGGGATTTTGGAAGTTGCAAGGCCTCTCTGTGCTTTTACTGCTCCCAGTGTTTTTCCAGATTCTGGTATTTAATCAGAAACACTTTCACTGATGTCGTCAGCGTTTATTGAAAATATAAACCTAACGCTGCCAGCCTTGATGCTAAACTGATTCCTTCAGATTAAAGAATGCACTCAGCACTCATGTGCAGATATGAGCAGCAGCAAAGAGCCTGTGGTGTGTTTGGTGTGTCAATGATTGTGTCTAATGAAGCCTTTTTGTCTTTTTTCATATCCAGAGAGCAAAGATTGGTCCTGGAAAAAACACAGAAGGAAAGTCAGCCAACGCTGCATCCCGCTTCGACTCCAATGGAAACCAAGATCGCATGAAGTTATCTGACTTTAACTTCCTGATGGTGCTGGGCAAGGGCAGCTTCGGCAAGGTAAAGCACATGTTGTCGCTGGCCTTGTTCTACCTGAAGGTGGCTGGATCCTGTTATTCAGGGGCGTAACTGTCTTTACTCATACATGATGCTCAAATGAACTCAGTTAAAGAAGCATTTCTGTCTGTACTTGTACACTTTGGTGAATCCCTCTGTAAGCACTCGTGTATCCAAACACAGAGTGCAGAGGAAGCAAAGATGGACAGCGAGCGACGATAAAGATAGAGGGAGTAAAGAGAGACGGAGCGCAGGTAGACAGAGATGGATGAAGGGAAAGAGACGGAGACTGTGATGTGACAAGAGGAGAGAGTGATGAAAGGAGAGACAGACGGAGATGTGAGAGCACGGCGGCAAAGTTGACATGAATGAATTGAGAGAGAGGTAAAAGCGTCAGACTGAATGAAGAGAGGGAGAGGAGGAGGGAGAGGAAGAGTGACATGAATGAATGAAAATCAGGGAGGAAGAGAGAGGAGGGTGAGGTGGAAAATTGGGTAAACAGCCGGTAAGCAGCAGGGGTGGAGAGAGAGAGAGAGAGCATTGTCTGTGTAGAAGACCTGTATGCCGACTGCCTGTTTCCATGGTAACAGGCATTTAAAGCTACAGCGATGCGCCAATGTGGAGAGCCCGAGTCGAGGGGCGATCATTACTGGAACACTGGACACACAAAAACATGCTCACACACACTCCTGATTTCAGCATTTCACATGAATGCAATAGAAATAAACATGAGTACAGTTACTTGTGACAAATATACACACGTATAACCACACACACACACACACACACACACACACACACACACACACACACACACACACACACACACACACACACATGGGTGTCCACCTCATGTCATGCATGTTTGTTTTAATGGTGCTAATGGTGTCGGTGTTTGTATATCCAGCTCTGCATCACAACACAGCTGCTGACATCTCTGTGCAGCCTATATTCTGAGTATTACGGTAAACGGGAGTGGATGTAATCAGCCTGTAAAGACTGTTACACATGAGATGTGATCACTGAGAAGGATACAGACCATTTAATTACAGCACAGCTCAGTATCATGGGGTGCAACCGAGTGTGCTTTCGTTATTTTCCCTGGGTAAATAAAATCACGGTGCAGGGTCAGCAGATAAAACACAGCAGCATCATCTGCAGCGTATGACGGCTCATAGAACCTGAGGACTGCTCCTCTCTCCTCTCACATGACACTGAACAGCTTTCTTAGATCTAATAAAAATGTTCAGTTCAAGATTTTGAAAATCAATTAAGATCTAAAAGTCGTCTCATGTGTGCCAGGACTGATAATGATAACAACTTCTTCCAAAATGTAACAGCACAGACAGTTTCTGATGACAAGCAGCTTGAGCTGCAGCTCTGTGTCCTGCACGTCTTGTCTGCAGAGGCGTTTTGATTCTGGATGAAACCCTGTGGTTTTCCCGTCCTCTCTCTCTCTCTCTCTCGTGTTGGGCTCGTCCTTGTCTTTGCGGTTGCACAAAACGAGCTTTGGGCCAGATGGTGTCCTTCCTCTCTGTTTCGACTTTACACACTTTGTATTTACATGGAGTCACACTGCTGCCATATGGGACGAGCTCGCACAGACGCACAAACACAAAAACACACTTTCAAAGCTGATTTCCGATGAATCCGACTTCAGCAGATATCTAAACTTTGATGCATGCAGGCTCTTGAACTGTAGCCGTCTTTAATGCAAACACCCTTTTACACTCCCTCACACACGCACACACTCACAGCATACCTGTGTGTCTCTGTCCATCTGTGCTGCACTCCCTGTAGTATCCTACACCTGGAGACCCCACTTCATTTTCATGCCTGAATATTTATGAGGCATAAATAGCAAAATTTTACATCTCTGTGGGAAAAAAAATCACCAAGTGGGCATAAGGTCACCCTAAATGCTTTATTCTTATTCTGAATATTGAAGTAATTGAATAATGAGCTTGAGATGGTTTCCATTCACGTCACTAAGCTCATCTTCACCTAAAACATCTTATCACTTATAGTTTGCTTTTTGCAAAAACTAAAGCTCGTGGTTTATCTTTTAAACAATGCTCCTCCTCAGACCCCGTCCATCTCGCCCCCCTGAAGGAATGGTACGTTAAACAGATCAATAAATCAATCAAACTCAGCTTAACTTGAGCACCAGCAGCTGCAGTAATATTCAAACCACAAATCTCACCCCATGTTTTATGCAAATGAGCATAAGAAGCGTAATAACTGTAATAAAATGAAACACAATTGGATAAAAGATCCTTTGTGCAGGTCTCAAAACTCAATTAGCCTCGTGGCAGCTACAAACACTCCGTGCTATATGTGACGTACAGCTCAGCACATTTTTCTCTCACGTTTTTCCCTGCCCGCCTCGTGTTTAGATAAAAAGTTAAAGGCTGTTCATTAATTTGAGAGTAAAGAGGAAGACGACGCAGGAGATGACAAGTTTCAGCTTGTACTAGTCTGTCAGGAAGAGACTGAATCTGAGCTGATAATTCATGTAACTCAGTTTCTGACAGCCGTGATGAGTCTTTGTCACTCATGAGTAAGTTTTCTGATGCTAATAGCCTCAACATGACTTCATATCATGTTTGTGTAACATTGTGTCCTAGAAAGTCAAACATTAGACAATGTTTATTTTGTGCCTTCGCTCTCTATCGCATATAATCTTGCTTCAAAAATGTTGAATCATCCTTTTAAAGTTCCACTTTCTTATTTTGTCAAGGGCACAGACCCTTCAATCGTTGTATTATAGTTCATATAATTCCTTCAGACACAGACTGAGGCCCGGGGAGTTGAACTTTTGTTACCTGGTCACAGGCCTGCTAAAACTTTTATGAGGTGACCTGTGAGCTGAGACCTGACCCACATTTTTCCTGCTATTTACAGCAGCGAGTGGATTCTTCAGGAAACAATATATGGGTACCAGTGAAGGGAGGGAGGTAGTAAAAGGAGGAATGAAGGCGCTCGAGGAAAGATATGCTGTTGAAGGAGAGAAGAGGAGACTGTAAACAAGAGGACGATAAGATGGGAGCTTTTACTCCTTTGTTTGAGAGAAGGGTTTGACCTTGACTGGAAGACAAACTGCTGACAACATGCACGCAAAAGGGTTTCCAAATGCACCAATGTATTCAGTATGTTTGTTTGCCTCACAACTTTAAAGTCAGGGTTGGTAATCAGATTTAGATAGACTTTTTGTTATACTGGTTAAAATGATGTTTATGTCCTGATGTCAATCAATGCATGATGTGTACTTAAAATAGAGAGCCTCCTCCATGTACATTTTGCTGGAGGGATCCAAGTACGCTGGAGAATGGCAGAAAAACTACCTATACCCCGATTACTGGAAACGTAGAGCAAACAAAAACGATGTACTGAGGACCGATTTGAGTCTGTGGTATATATGGTAGCAAATCAGCAGCGCTCGTGTATGTAAACAAGGGTGTCGTTTTGGAGGAGCTCCAAGTGTGGGAGGGCGGGGGCTGAACAGAGTCCCGAAAAGATGCTACATTCAAATTCATGCTAGTTTTCCATGACTACCAACCCTGCCTTTAAGCAAACCTAAAAATTACAACCATTATGATTTTATCTTTTTTGGCAGAGATCAATCTTGTTTTCTGCAATCCTTCATCCATCCTCTCCTTCAGCCCTTTGTGTCTTTGTCCCCCACTTTAACTCCTGCTCTCCTCACCCGTTTGTGAGCCCTCAAATAAAAAGAACATAAATTAATCCTCCCTCTTTCTCTTTAAACTCATTTGACTTGTTTACTCCCTGCATCTATGAAGGACAAACAGTTTTAAACTCTCTCTGACACGCTGAATGATGTGGCACTGAGAGATTAACTTCTGATCCAGCCGGCGCTCTTCTTTGTTTCTCTTTGTTGAAGTAAAAGGAGAACAGATGTGCATGCTAGCAGTTAGCTTTCTCATCCCATATAGCACATCAAGAAATAGACTCCACTCTTAAACAAAATTCTCAATTATTTAATAAACCATTGGTACTTCATTAAAAAAAAAGATTTCTGAAAGCAGCAGGTAACGCCATGGACAAACAGTTTAGCAAGTTTAGATAATTATAAACTTGTGTTTGTCTTTGTTTTCATGCAACTTTCTTTCTTGCAAAAGTGATCACTAAAGTTTTAAATGTTCATGTCGTCTTTCCTCTCTCTCTCTCTCTCTCTCTCTCTTTCCAGGTGATGCTGGCAGAGCGTAAAGGAACAGAGGAGCTGTACGCTATAAAGATCCTGAAGAAGGATGTTGTGATCCAGGATGATGACGTTGAATGCACCATGGTGGAGAAGCGAGTGTTAGCATTGGCCGGAAAACCTCCGTTCTTAACACAGCTGCACTCCACCTTCCAGACCATGGTGAGTGAGCCGAGAAGTTACCATCTCCAGGAATTCAGCTTTTGTTACACTCCCATATTTAGGGTGATGAATGATCATGAGATTGATTTGTAGTGTTTTCCTGTGTAAACTTGCTGGAATGAGGAAAAAGCATGAATTGCTCTTTAGAATACGCGGAGCCAAAGCACTCGATGCTAGATCAAAAAAGATCAAACCAAGTAAACCGATCACTGATTGTTATAATTATGAAACAAGGTAAACAACATCTCAGCATGCAAGGAACGAATTCTGACCCTTTCATCACTTGTTTTTAGAGACATAATTCTGAAAGTTATTTATGAAACTATCGCATTTTAAAGACAATTTTAACCCTTTAGAGCCTGACCCATTAAAAAAATAGCAAGAAAAGTCTAATTTTTTGAAACTGAGATGTTTATTGACCCTTCTAACAAAATTCATTTTTATAAATTGGGCAACTTTATTTGTAAAGTTTTTAGTAAATATGCATTCTTTCAATGCAGAAATGCTTGTTTTTAAAAAAAAGAGTAACAATTTTGATGTTATTCTTACTATAACTTCTTGAAATTTAGCGATGATTCTACTAAAAAGATAAGGTATGAAAACTTTTTTAAAGTTATTTTTTATGGGCTTTTTTATGCCTTTTTTTACGCTCCTTTAAACAGATTTTTTTTATGAAACTATTAATCATGTTGATGAGATAGAGGTCTTTGAAACTATCTGTAATACTTTAGGCAATAAAGGGTTAAAGACCTTGAATCACATGTATTCACTGTTACGTCAAGGGCAAATCTATAACTTCTTATATATACAGGGGTTGGACGGTGAACCTGAAAACATCTGCCAATTTAGCGTTGGAGGTTTCATGGCTAAATTTGACCAGCCTGGTGGCCAATCTTCATTGATTGCTCATTGCACCAGTAAGAGCATAGTGTGAAGGTTCAATAAGCAGAGTAATAGCACAGTTTTGCTCAAAATATTGCAATGCAAACAACATCATGGTTGACGTATCAGAGTTCGAAGGAGGACAAATTGTTGGTGCACGTCTTGCTGGCACATCTGTGACCAAGACAGCAAGTCTTTGTGATGTATTAAAAGCCACAGTATCCAGGGCAATGTCAGCATACCACCAAGAAGGACGAACCACATCCAACAGGAGTAACTGTGGACACAAGAGGAAACTGTTTGAAAGGGATGTCCAGGTGCTAACCCGGATTGCATCCAAAAAACATAAAACCACAGCTACACAACTCACTGCAGAATTAAATGTGCACCTCAACTCTCTTCTGTTTCCACCAAAACTGTCTGTTGGGAGCTCCACAGGGTCAATATCCATGGCTGGGCTGCTATAGCCAAACTTTTTGTCACTCGTTGCCAATGCCAAACGTCAGTTTCAGTGGTGCCTGCAGCGAAATTGTTGGGCTGTGGACAATGTGACACATGTATTGTTCTCTTATGAGTCCACCTTTACTGTCTTTCCCACATCCGGGAGAGTTACAGTGTGGAGAAGCCCCAAAGAAGCGTGTCACCCAGACTGTTGCATGCCCAGAGTGAAGCATGGGGGTGGATCAGTGTTGGTTTGGGCTGCAATATCATAGCATTACCTAGGCCCAATACTTGTGCTAGATGGGCACGTCACTGCTAAGGACTACCAACCATTCTGGAGGACCATGTGCACCCAATGGTTCAAACATTGTACCCTGAAGGCCGTGCTGTGTATCAGGATGATATGCACCAATACACAGAGCAAGACATGTGACAGAGTGGTTTGAACATGAAAGTGAAGTTGAACATCTCCCATGGCCTGCACAGTCACCAGGTCTAAGTATTATTGAGCCACTTTGGGGTGTTTTGGAGGAGCGAGTCAGGAAACGTTTTCCTCCACCAGCATCATGTAGTGATCTGGTCACTATTCTGCATGAAGAGGGGCTCAAAATCCCTCTGGCCGCTATGCAGGACTTATATCTGTCATTCCCAAGACGAATTGATGCTGTATTGGCTCCAAAAGAGGCCCACACCATACTAATGAATTATTGCGGTCAAAAACCAGGCGTTTCAGTTTCATTGTCCAACCCCTGTATATATATTCTGTGTTATATATTGTATAGCTTCTAATTCTGTATTATTTAAGTTGCTGCTAGTCTCCTTGTAAATCATGTTGCGCCAATACACCAAGTCAAATTCCATGTATGTGTGAATGTATTTGGCAATAAAACACGGTTCTTATTCTGATAGCCGATTTAAAAACTCCTCACGAGAGCTTTAAATGCCAAAGAAAACGTCCTGTTTCAAATCCTTTAGCTGCTGGAGTGACCCCCCTCTCTACCTCACATTACATCAGAAATGAAGCGTCACAGTGCAAGCCCCGCTGAAGGGCACGGCTCACTGCTGGTGAGTGCCGTGGTTCACCAGCAGCCTCTCTTCCTGCCGTCACCGGCTCCCAGCTGGAATACACACGCTGGATTCACAGTTGATTCACGCTCGTCTTCTGACGTATAATCCATCTTATACTGAAGATGGGTCAACGGAGGAGTAAATATAGCTCAGTGATCTCATACTTAACAATGAGGATGTGAAATTTACATTCGTACGCTACGTTGACGCACGTGTTTGGTCTAAAGATTATCTTTTAGAGCTGACCTGGTCTTCACAGAAGCAGTAAGATTTACCTGCATTACTGTTATATTTGAGGCATTAGAAACAACAGCTCATAAGACTTTTCACTCTGTGCAGGATGGTTTACTCACATACATAAAGCCACACACAGAATTTCCTCCAAACGCACTCTAAATCCCTCCACTCTTCCTCTCATACTGTAACATATTGGCAATTTCTCTGGATAATAGAGGAGGCCGAGTTCTTAAATTGAAGTTGCTGTGTCCCCTCACAACCCAGTCACCTCTGTTTTTACACTCTTTACTCTTCCTCCTTCTCTATAACCTTCCATTTTTTAAGCCTCGGTCATTCTTCGGTGACACCCTTCCTTCAATCTTCTCTCATTCGACCCCTCTCTCTCTCCATCCACCATCTTTGTGACCTCTGACACGTTTCTATGAGCCTGTATTTACTTTCTTTTTTTTTTAATCCCCTCTCTTCTGTATCTCCACAGGACCGCTTGTATTTTGTCATGGAGTACATAAACGGAGGAGATCTCATGTATCAGATTCAGCAGGTCGGGAAGTTCAAAGAGCCCCACGCTGTGTGAGTACACACACACACAGACACACACACCAAGCATTTTGTCGACCGAAAGGATTCAGTCTCATGCCATCATGAGACATAATCTTAATCCCGCGCTTAGAGGTGTTTCTTTTTTTAAATAAGCCATCAGCAGTTTGACGGGCTCAGGTGATGGCTGAGCAGTCTTTAGCAGAGCCCGGGGGTGAAATATGTTGTTCGCCCTAATACTCGAGGCTGCTCTGAAGAACTTCAAAGAAATAAAAGTAATCCAGCGGTGAATGGGAGTTTTTCCGGTGTGTGGTAGAATACCTCCGAAGGTGCAGGATATAATTAAAACGGTCGGGCGAGATCACAAGTCAAAGCAGCGGGCTGACATGTTTGACAGGAAGGATGTCGGGAAGCTTGAGCGCTGCCGTTTGCCCTTCAGGTGCTTTGTGGGGAATTAGAGTTTCTCTCCTCCGGCAGACGTTCAGACTGCTGAAGGGCGAGTCGAAAAGGGTGAGGAACTCATTTACCTGAGGCGGTGTGCTTCTTCTACTCTTTCATTGAGACAACACGTGTGAAGCTGTTCTCTATAAAAAATATTGTCTTTAACTTTCGTCTGACTATCTGAAAAAGTCCAAAAATATAATTTTAACTAACTCTTCAATCATGTTTAACCCTTCTGTAAAGAAAGGCGTTTAGGTATGGTGCGTAATGGAGATTGATTTGTATTTGGGGGCAGCCTCTAGTGGCCACTCAAGGAACTGCAGTTTTTCATCCCTTTCACCTTTTCTTCATTCCAAACAGGCTCTGCATATTTAAATCCTCTCTGCACACTGTTGAAGACATTCTGACAATGTCTGCTGTTTGTGTCATCCACACAAACACACACACATCAGATAGTTAGTTTGCTGCGTGTTGAGTGTGTGCACGACTTCCTGTTGATCTTATCAGCTGCTCTCTGGCCTTGAAGAGACAGCAGTGACCTTTCAAAGACACACACACTCACAAATGATTCCTCTTGTCCTTTCGCTCAGCCTCCATCTAATTATTTGTGTTGTTTCATCTTGTGTTTGTGTAGATTCTACGCTGCAGAGATAGCCATCGGACTGTTCTTCCTACATCTAAAGGGCATCATCTACAGGTAACTTCCATCCTTCAATCATTCACACAGACTTTGGACTTTGTCTTTACTAACACACTTTTCCTCTTGCAGAGACCTGAAGTTGGACAATGTGATGCTGGACTGTGAGGGTCACATTAAGATTGCAGATTTTGGCATGTGTAAAGAAAATATGAACGATGGAATCACAACCAAGACCTTCTGTGGCACGCCTGACTACATAGCTCCCGAGGTAAAGAGAGTGTGAGCGAAGGTGGACAGACCGGCAGAGTGCATGAGCTCTGATCCTCGTCTCTGTGCTCGCATTAGGTCATATGTGTGTGTGTGTGTGTGTGCGTCTGTGTGTGTGCCTTCATTAACAGACCCAATCCCACTGAGCAGTAGTTAAAACATTCTTCAGATTTTACTTTGAAAATGTATCCTAGGTCATATCTAGAGGGTTCCAAAGTAAATTTAAACATTGTTATAATTTTTTTTTTTTAAATTCAACTTTCCTAATATGAGACACAGAAAAATTCAAGATAACAAATTCTAAGAAGCGTAGAAAACAAAACCATACAACATAAAAAAATGTTTAAGGTGCTGTATACGGGTGAAAGAGTAAGTTGGTGTAACCTATAAATGTAAATTGGCCTAACCAGTGTCTTTGATCAAAATCTTATACTGTGCAAAAAAGCTAGAATGAATATGTTTTTATCTGCTAAACTGTAAAAATGAAATTTGAAATTATTTTAACCCAACTGACCCAAAACAAGAGAAAAAACATTGATGTGTGTGACATACTGTTGTGCGTAACAAAACAAAAACCCATTTTATCAATTTTAGAAATGAAATGAAAAATGAAATATTTTAAGTATATATTAAGATATTTCATAACAGATAACTTATTTTATCAGTACACTTCTCATAACTTATAGGAGAGTGAATTATTTAATACTCGTCATGCTTTTGTGGTTACACTATTTGACAGTTTATTTGATTTGACAGTTTATTTGAAATGAATTGTGTTTTTATCAAATATAACTGCAACTAGTTTTGCAAATTTTGCTTTTTTTTTTGCAAGCAACATCTTAAAATTGCAACATGCATTGAACTTTTCCTAAAAGCTGCCGCAAAATAAGTGATTTTGGCAACAACAATCCCCCAAAAAAGTCAGTAAAATCCTGGAGGGACTGATAAATTATGAAAAAACATCATGATATGTGGTTTGTTAGACAATGAAATATGATTTATAATAAGATAGTGTTGTTGAGCATTTGTTTCTCCTGTTTCAGATCATAGCCTACCAGCCCTATGGAAAATCTGTGGACTGGTGGGCGTTTGGTGTGCTGCTGTATGAGATGCTGGCTGGACAGGTGAGTGTGTGTTTAAATGCATGTGTGTTATAACTCGTATACTCTGAATGATCACACATTTCATAAAGGTTAATAGATTAAAAAAATAGAAGAAAACATTTCGAGGCTGCTAAAACATCAGAGTATTAGAATTTCTGAATGTGACAAAAGCAAACCCTGGTGACTGCAGCCTTAAAATCTTACATTGTGAATTAAAGGTTAGTGATTGAATTACACCTCGTCTGAGAGTTTCTTTTGTGGTTTTAATGAGTGTTAGGGTAGATGTGACATTTTCAAAAAGTTTCATTTGGATTGTGTAATAAAAAAGGGATGAATAATGATTCAGTGGAAATAACCTCTGTTTGTTCTTCTCTTCTCTCCTCTTCAGCCTCCTTTCGACGGAGAGGATGAAGATGAGTTATTTCAGTCCATCATGGAGCATCACGTCTCCTATCCCAAGTCAATGTCCAAGGAGGCTGTCGCTATCTGTAAAGGGGTGAGTCTACACACAAACATACACACGACCACACACACACAGACACATATACACACGCACAAACGTTTAGCAATACAAGTCTGTGTCCATCTGTCAGGCTTCACCTTGCTCTCTGTCCTGCTCCCTCTCTCTCTCTCTCTCTTTCTTTCTCTCTCTCTTATACACGGATGAGAGAACTGAGACGGTATTAAATGTGATTCAGGACGGATGCAGGAGGAAGAGATGGGAGGAGGTTAATGGAGAAAGGAGGCAGAGAGAGAGGGACATCAAAATTATCTGCATAATTAAAACTATTGTGGAGGAACATTTATTAGGAGTGAAACAACACCGTCTCTCTCTCTCTTTCTTTCTCTCTCTCTCTCTCCTTTCCTCACTCTCTCGACCATCTTCTCCTCTGTGCTGTGTTCATTGTTAAGCTGCTGTTTCACTTTTTTATTCTACATCCTCTATCTGTCTCTCACATGCAGGCATGCACACTCACAAATTCCCATCCATAGCTCTCTTACAGAGAGAGAGAGAGAGAGAGAGAGAGAGAGAGAGAGAGAGAGAGAGAGAGAGAGAGAGAGAGAGAGAGAGAGAGAGAGAGCTAGCTCTAATAGCCTAAGCTTGTGCAGTGTGCTCAGCTGACTGTGGAAACTCCTCTTCAGAAAAGCTTGGCCAGTACCAGGCGAGGCCCTTACCCTTCCCAACAGGACTTGGCTTTTGTGTGTGTGTGTGTGTGTGTGTGTGTGTGTGTGTGTGTGTGTGTGTGTGTGTGTGTGTGTGTGTGTGTGTGTGTTTGTGTGTGTGTTTGAGCTTATTACTGCTATAAACAGAGCACTCCCTCTTTTCTGAACCTCCACCCCTAACATCTCCTTACTCTTCACTTCACTACTCTTCACGTATGGATTGTTTAGATTCCACAGGAGAGTAAGGAATATGAAAGACAGACACAAAGACGGGGAAGAAATGTAAGACAGAAGTGAGAGAGGAAGGAAGGAAGGAAGGAAGGAATAAGATCAAACATGATAAAGAAAGAAGACAGAAAGTTAAAAGAAACATTTGAAGATAAAAAAGGAGAATATATTTCCTTCTTTTAGCAAGAAGGAAATAGAAAGGAGCAAAGAAGGAAGGGAAAAAGGAAAGAACTAAGGAATGAGACATAAAGAAGCAAGAAAGGGAAGAAGAGGAGAGGAGATGAACTAAAAAACAGGACCTAAGGAAGCAGAAAGAAAGGAGCAAGGAAGGAAGGAAGGAATAAGACTTCAAGAAGCAAGCAACAAAGGATGGAAGGAACAAGACTTTAAGGAGCAAGGAAGCAAATGAGGGAGGAAGAAAACAACTAAAGAACAAGACCTAAAAGAAGCAGGGAAGGAAAGGAGCCAAAAAGAAAGGAGGGAATGGATGAGCACTGAAGAAGGAAACAAGAATGAAAGGACTAAGGAAAGAAAGAAGGCAGTAAAGAAAATGGATGAGGAAGTAATGAAGGAAGAGGGAGAAAAAAATAGGAAGGAAATGGAAGAAATAAGAAACAGGAAACGAAAGATGGCAGAAAGAAAGAGCAGGAGAAGATGGAGGAATAAAGGACAGAGAGATACAACAACGGTTTGAGCAGTGATGACCTTCAGATAACTACAAACACACAAATGTACAACAGTTATCATCAGTTAACTAAGAAAAGACATCCATGAGCCAGTGATTATGTTCCCTTAGACACACACACACAAACACACGCACACGCACACACACACACACACACACACACACACGGCCTGTGTTATGTATTAGTGATGATAACTGGGTTGTAGTGCTAAAACAGTTGATCTTCAGTGGAGCGTGAAAGCGCTCCCCCATCCACCCCCACATCTCCCACTGCGCCCTGCCAGCACTGCCCGGGTTAACTCAGTGTTCGTGTGTGTTTGTGCGAGTCTGAGCGTGTGTGTTTGTGTGTGTGTGTGTGTGTGTGTGTGTGCATGCATGTAAGGACAACATGAGGCTCTGCTGTGCAAATCAAACAAGACATTTCCATTTTGAAAAAATGAAAAAAATCATCCTGTTGGGTTCAGCGCAGTGAACGCAGCACGGCCACATGACAGTGGAGGAATAGCTCTGCTGTGTTAATGTGAAGCAGGTTATCATTCACCTGTTAGTTTACAGCAGTTAAAGGTTAATTCATCTTAACGTTGACAGAAAACACTCCAGCGAGCTCACTGTGGAGTGAGTTCATGTTCGCAGTGGGCAGGCCCGTGGTTTGTGTGTGTGTGTGTGTGTGTGTGAGAGAGAGAGAGCACGTGTGTGGAGAGGCAGAGATCAGAGACGTTTCCACTCCTCTGCTTCCACCCTGACCAGCATCCATATTTCATAGCCAGCAATGAGCCACCCACCCACACACACACACACACGTATACAGAGAGAGAGCGAGAGAGAGAGTCGCCTGAGCTGCTACTGTATTCTATAGGCACATGATGTCTTTAACATCTACTGATTTTACAGTAAAGATGAATTGTGCAGAATGTTCCTGCACATGCAAACACACACACATACACACACACTCAGGCACATCTGTCCACTCTGATTCTGGCTCCTTGCCTTGTTGTGTTCTTTGATGCATGTCTCAGGTCTTAAGTGTCCGAGCATCAAATCGACAAGAATGGAAAAGACAGAAAATTCATTTTAGACGCAGCGATTATTCCATCAAAACTTGAGATATTTTAATTCAAGAAAATGTGACATTTGGCCTTTAGTTAGTGTGTGCATCCAAGTGAAGGACGACGTATCAAAATTAGCATTTCTGAAATATCATGTTGAACAGCCTCTTTCATCAGTCATCGAAATACCAACATGTTTCTGATGTGCAATAAAAAGTGAAAGTGAAAAACAACTTGTACTCTTGTTTTATCACATTCCCTTCACATATACAAACAGTTTGAGCATCTGTGACCAGAAAACACTCCCCAAATCAGTGAAATTATCCCCCCCCACACACAAAAAAGTAAAATAAAAAACCAAGAATAATAAGCTACAAATAATCGCACCTTGAATAAATGTTTATTTGAAAATTTGAGGTCGTCAGATGCAAAAATCATCCTCAGAGTTACACGTGTAAAAACCACATTTACATCCTGAGTAGGGCTGCAACGATTAGTCGACATAATCGACAACGTCGATTACACAAATTCGTCGACGTGAAAAAATCAGTGTCGACACGTCGTGCTATTGTTGTTGTAAATAAAAATCACACATGGACCGCTTTATGCGTCATGCAGCTGTAACTGCAGTACACTACACTGTAGTGACTACAGGTAGTGCTGGAGGCAGAATCAGAGTCGGCGTCAGACAAAATTCAAGGACACAACGTCTTGATCATGACTGGATTTATTCTGTATAGCTATGTCTATGATCGCCATTTAAACACACATCAAGAATCACTCAACAGATTGTACAAAGTTCAAATTTACGCCCGCAGGAAGGCACTTAACCACAGCTGAGAGTCACGCATCTCTCTCTCTCCTCTCCCTCCGGTGTGCACACAACTATGCGCGCTTAAGCGCACCAATATTAAACACATTAAACAGCGATTAAATACGAAACGTTTACGTTAACAAGGAAACCCAAACGGTAACAGAACTTTAATGGTACCTCTAATTTAGAGGGGGGAAAATGAATTCTAGAATGTTAATATTATTTTTTTCCCGCCCCCCCCCTTGACGCCGACACCGGGCCGAATCGCTCGCTGCCAGCAAACTCCGTAAACTCCGACCTAAAGTTTCAAGAGTTTGGAAACATTTCACTGAAAATAAACCAATGAAACACGTGAAATGCAATCTCTGTGAAGCTCAGCTTTCATTCCATGGCAGCACTACGGTGATGCACGAACATCTTAAACGCCGACACCCCTGAGCCGCTATGTTGAAAAATATACCAACTATATGACAGAAAAATGTTTCATGGGTCAGTATTTAATATATTTTTTAAAAAAACATACATTGTTAGAGTATAACAGGGTAACTTTGAAAGGTGTGAAGATTTAAGCAAGTTCGGTTGCTGGACACAGAAGTCCAAAATAGGTGCTTAAAAATAAAGAAGATAATCGTGACTAATCGACTAATCGAAAAGATAAATGATAGATTAGTCGACAACAAAAATAATCATTAGTTGCAGCCCTAATCCTGAGCTTGTTTGATGACGTTCAAGATAAATGAGTCTGAATTATCAGGATTGTAAGTTTGGCCTATAAGAAGTGATCGAGCAGAACAAGTAGTAAATATGTTTTCTAAGGGCCCAAGCCCGAGAAATCGAGGCGAAGGGGCTCTTAAAAAGGGTTTTTCTTTCTTTCTTTGTTTCTGCCACTTAAACCCCAAAATGTGTGCATCCAATGTGCTTCAGCATGCCAAAAAAATTAATTCATGGCAAAAAACTAATGAATCTTGTGTTTTTGTGCCCATACAGCGCCCCCTAGTGAGCTAAAACTGCAGCCCCTCAGGCTACTTTAAGCTACAGGCCTTTTTTTTGGTGTATATAACTAACATGCAAAGACTTCCAAAAAAGTCTCTTGTCACCAAAGTGAACTCTGAACAGGAAGTTCGGAAATTGGAGTTGAACGTATGATTTTGATGATTTATAGGGTACGTATTTTACCAAACTACTCCCAGAGTTTTCTCGGATCATCTTCTCATATTTTGTATATTAGACACATTGATGATTAAAACTCATCAAAGGATTTTTTGTAACTCAGTGGGCGTGGCCACAAACAACGGCCAAAGTTGACGATTTTTTCGGCTAAATGCAAATCTTCATAGCTCTCATGTAGAATGTTGGACTGAATGTTGAATGTTGAAAATGCACACACATGTTCAGTGTCACAGCCTGAGTACATCTATATGTTTTTTTTTCCATCTTAAACTACAGCGCCCCCTACTGTCAACTGGAAGTCATGTGTTTTACTCTATGATTAAAAACTTCTCCCGTTTTTCCAACATGTTCTTCTCCATCCTGCTCGGTAATGTCTCTCAGCTCTTCATTTAGCATCACCAACGGGCACGCGGGTGCAAGGGCCCACTTATCGCTGCTTGCGGCTTTAACTTTTTTTTTTTTTTTTCCCACGTGTGCCATTAAATTCTGCAATCGGTGACCTATTTCACAGCTTTTTGGTCCAATGAACTGAGAGAGCCTGGCTGAGGAGAGAAGCAGATAGATCTGCTCTGTCTGCCCAAAAAGAGCCCCCAGATCTGCAGCCAGACTGTTGTGAAATAAAGATGCTGAAGGGGTCCTAAATGAGACTAATCAGCTGTAGGAGCACAGCTGTTGTTTTAAGTGTGCCCCACTTTAGTCATAGTCGACTGAGATGAACAAAAGCCTCTTAGCAGGGACAAAGATTGAGGTTGAAGTTCTGTGTGCGTGGAAAATGCATCCGTCTACACAAGATGCATCAGGTGAAAGACATACCTGGAGATTCATCACACTCCGAATTCCAAAGAGTTAACGGACTCTCAGGGGGTCAAGAAATATTGTATCCAGTGTTAGAATCTTGTTCCAGCTCAGTGGAAAACACAAATTTATTACCTGAAATCATCAGCGAAGGACTGAATTAAGTTACACGGTGCTCGTCTTGCTGCGCCTTTGACAGGAGCAGCAGTGATGAGTGGTAGAGGACGGGGAGCTGGCATTATGAACGGCAAACCCTACTTAGGCAAACTGCCTCATATCAGCTGTAATTTTATCAATCTATGCAGCCCAAAAAGCAGAATTCCTTATAAGCTTCCATACTCCTCCTGAGGCGGGACAAAGCCACTGACTCCTTTCCTTTTAGCCTACCTTTCTTTCAGGTATGCACATGTTTAGATCAGTAACTGTGTGTGAGTCTATACATTTATTTCTCAACAGCATGTGTGAGTATGTGCACATGAGAGTGCATGTGTGTGTGTGTGTGTGTGTGTGCATGCAGCGTAAGGTTAACTGACCCGTGCTAAATGTTATTTTAGTTGTAATGTAATGAGTTATGACTGCTGCTCCTGGGGGAGGCACACACCATCTACACACACACACACACTTGCGTCACCAGCCTTGATGCTTTTCTTAAGATTTTGTGTGAACAGACATCCTAAAAGGTCTTTAATGACGCCCGGGAACAAATAACGCCGCGGATAAAAAAGGAAAAATAACAACAGTTATTCATTTATCTGCAGGCAAAGGTTTGGTGACTTTTATTTGGTCCCCACAGGGAGGAATCTAACAAGACGGATAGAGGGACTGATGGATGTAAGGAAGGAAGGAGGAAAAGATGCTGAATAAATGATAATAAGCATTGTGATGTTTATTTATGAACAGAGATGAATGAGGAATTGAATCCTGATAAACACAGAAAGACAAAAAGCCTTCAGATGACAGCTGAATGAAGCCAAAGGGTCAAACTCGGGGCATCAGGGCTGCACACTGACGCATATTTGGCTCTTCTTTTGTGTTAGCGTTTGGTTATGATCAACATTTGACCACCTGTTTTCGTCTCGTCTCTCCAGCTGATGACGAAGCATCCAGCGAAACGACTTGGCTGTGGTCCAGAGGGAGAGCGAGACATCAGGGACCACAGCTTCTTCCGCTACATGGACTGGGAGAAACTGGAGAACAAGGAAGTGCAGCCGCCATTCAAACCTAGAGCCGTAAGTCTAAACCTCACCAGGTCCCGAAAAACAAACAGGAGAGATGGGATGAGTCGCCTTCCACAGTGGAGACCAGGAGTTCAAACGATGTGTGTGGTTGAACTCCTGGGAAAGATGCATTTCTTTCCTCTTGTGCTCAAACTTTTCTATTTTACTCTGACAACTCACTCTCCTGTTCGCTGTCTCCCTCCTTTTTTACTTTCACTGTGATGCCTCTGTCTCTTTCCTGTCCTCTGAATGGGACGATATAACAGGTAAGTCAGAAAATAGGTGCTCTTACGTTGACTGTTCAAGACAGTGACTTTTGCATACGACGGAATTCAAAAATGCAAAGACCCGAATGCTTGTGTGGATGATGATTTAGTATCGTAAGTGTGACAAGAAAGGCAGCTTGATGTCGAAAGAGTGCAGTAGTGGTTGACCGGTTTTGGTTTTTCAAAGGGTGATGTTGATGCCGATAAAAAATTGCTGATGTCACATTGTTTTTGTTTCCTTTTGTGGCAAAAACAGAATATGTTTGAAGATTAAAGACGAGTAAATATTTGAAAGGTTTTGGCAGGTTACCGACAACTTCACAGCACCTAAGCTCTGCCCATAGAACACACTAAACAAGACTGCCTGCAGTGTCTGCAGCACAGATTGTATAAAATATGGACGTTGTCTCCACGACGTCACCCGTCTGTCCCTGATATAGTCAAATAAAGACAATCATTGGACAGGGCCATCTTGGATATGACGCAGACTTTGAGCTTCCTTTCTAGCAGCTATAGGGCGCCTGTCAGCCACGTGAGCTGAGCTCAGCCTCTGATTAGACACACTCGTAATCCAAATATCGTCTAAACCACTTTCAAATTGTCCCCAATTGCCTTGATCAGTGTTTTCAATCTTGGGATTGTGACCCCACATGGGGTCACCTGGGAATCAAATGGGGTTGCCTGAAATGTCCAGTAATTGATAAAAGAATACTAATAAAAATGTTTTTTGAACTAATTATTACTCTTTTTAAATTTAGAAAATCACCCACATCCTTAAATAACTGTATTCTATAATTTCACTTTCTTAAATATAAATCAAATCATAATCTCAAATATAAAAATATCTGAGCTGGCGCATCTTGATTGACGGCTGCGATCATGTGACTGGGATATCGCTACTTCGACCTGTATAAACAAACTTGCAGTAAGTAGAGAAAAACAGAAAACAAAAACGAAAGGATGTCTTCGTCCGCCTGGCCCGCCCCTGGCTGAGACCTTTAATATTGCCAGCTATCTTCGAAATGGTAAAAATGATTTGCAGGGAGGAAGAAGATTCAAAACTAAAGAGCGCCAAAGAAACATGGTCAAAAACTAATTTTAGAAAAAAAATGTCTCAGGATTTACCAGAAACTAGTGACGTCAAAATGGGGTTACGGCCCAAAAAATGTTGGGAACCACTAGCCTAGATTATTTATTTAAAGGGACAGTGCATGTTAACAAACCTTTAAGTATAACATCCTTGTAAACATACCAAAGATAACAACAATTATGATAATTTTCATCAGTCACTGATCCCTGTCGATTACAGATTTTGACTTTTTATTGGATTTCTTGGTTTTGGCTGTTTAAAAATCAAAATAAGTCAAAAATCATATTTTGTGTTCTTCACACTGAAGAAAATAAAACATTGATTCTAACTAAATTTATTATGTCAACAAGTTCCATGTAAATGTATTAGGTTAGTTGGAAGTAATGATTTCAAGTAATTTTAATAAATTATAACCTAAAATCATTGTTTTCAACTAACCTAATACAATTACATGGATTTGACTGACATAATAAATTTAATTAGAGTCTATGTTTATTTATATATCTATATTTTTACTTTATTTTATTAATTTTTTGGCGTGCAGGAGCTGAAAATGTTCCTTTCTTTATCTTTTTTAGTTTGTCTTCAGTGTGAGCTGGCACTGTTTGACCTCATTACCATACCGGTGCGTTTAAGCAATGACAGCAGCAGTGACCTTGAGCATGTTTGTGTTTTTTCTCCTTTTTCCTACAAAGAAATTAGTTTGATCCTAACTCAAGTCAGAAAGACTTTGTTTCTCACACACACACACACACACACACACACACACACACACACGAACACGAACACTAACACACAGCCTCAGGCCAAACTGCTGCTGAGAAATTTCCCTGGCCTTTTTTATGCAGCTGTCTCGGACCATTGGAGGCTTGTGTTTGTGAATGTGTGTGTTTGTGTCTTAACTTAGCCCACTTTCAGGGACCGCCTTGTCCAGCCGGGGACGTCTTTGTCTGAGATATTTACAGGTCAGAGGTAGAGTTTGAGGAAAGCTGAGGTCTCTCTCTTCCTCCTCTGCTGACTGCACAGATGGACTGAGACTCAAAGTGAATGAATAAATCTGCAGCCTTCTCCTGATATCCCCCGATGGTGTTAGCACTGTCATGTACGCACACTTCAGGCTTTATGTATGAACACAAACAGTATGACGTACATTTTTACCTGTGTGGGTCACCTTCAGGACTCAAGCGTGTCTTCACTCTGAGTCTCTGCTGGCTCTCCTCACATGTGTTGTCTGATCTCTCCCCTTCCATCGCTCTCCTCTTTCTGTTTGATCTCATCTTTCTGAACTCTTTTGTCTTTCACCTCTCTGCTCCGTCACTTGTAATCTCTCACGTCTTCTCTTTCTTCTTCTTCTTCTTCTTCTCTTTTTTCTTCTTCTTCTTCTTTTTCTGTACAAACACAAAGTGTTGAGATGTTTAGAGGAGCCAGTGTGTTTACCCTGCTTGAAAGTTTGGGTCTCACGTTAGCGTCTGACAGCGGCTCTTTGATGTTCGCGGTGTGCATTCAAGCTGTGTGCGTGGTTTTCCATGGAGCTCCTTGTGTCTCTCGAACCGTTTTTCTTCAGAGCGGTAAGTGATGATGTTTTTGTGCGGATGATTGTTTATGAAGTGTTCAAAGTCACTGCAGTCGGTTGAAGTTGCAGCGTTTCTTGGGTCTGAAGTTGTTTGATTAAGGTTTCATACATGCAACTGAAAAGTCGGCTTGATGTCTCATCACACGAGCTTTGAATGAGTGACCGACTCACTGACGAACGTACTGACTGAGTGTTTGTGCTTTATTAGATCAGGGTGGGTTTGTCCTCAGTATGTGGTGATTGGATTAAGTTCAAATGCAGATTAGTTTTTTCTGCTTTGATTATTTCTGTTGAATTGAAAAGATTATATAAGGTTTCTCTGGTTTACAGCATTTTTCTTGTTATGTCACTCTCTCTCTTAGGCTGCTACACATTTAAAGACCCATTTAGGGCCTGATTTGCCTCCTCCTGTGATCTGGGAGTATGACCTGATTCAGGGCTCATTGTAACCAATTATTTGTCCAAGTAATTCTCACGTTTGGAAGTAGGGATGGGTGATATTTATAGTCTTCGTTAGCATCTTAAATGTTGCTTTAACAATGTGCAATTTTACATCATCGAGTCCTCATTTGCCAAATGCGCACCTTAGACTAGACGCCAATCAGCAGACAGGATTTAGTCAGGTGACTCAGTGGCATTCAAAACACAACATGTTCTCATATGGAGGAAAAAATGCAGCAGTCTCCCGTCTCAGCGGATGATTAAAATATGTAATAAGGATTACGTTTTGATCTTCATCCTAATTTAAGGATATTTGTTTACAATTTTTTATTTATTCATTCTACAAAAGCTTAACTAAGATACTACTGAGCAAACCTGATTTGTCATATTATCCTGTGATTTATGTACAGCCTGGACGCAACTTCACGTTGGTCGTTGTTAGATACTGGCGTATAGTATTGTTGGGTAATGTTTTGCAGACGTATGAAGCACTTCAAAAATAAACAAGAGCCGTTGTTCTGAGATGCTGTGTCTATCTATAGATGTCCTGAT
Source organism: Labroides dimidiatus (assembly GCA_030710495.1). Lineage (NCBI taxonomy): Eukaryota > Metazoa > Chordata > Actinopteri > Labriformes > Labridae > Labroides > Labroides dimidiatus. The sequence goes on from CM061163.1 coordinate 5,273,210, forward strand.
AAGCAAGTAGAGTTTTACAGCATTTTTTGTAGGATATCGTCAAATTATCATTATGGAAAAATTTAAAACATAATCAAGATATATTAATTTGCCTGATATCGCACACCCCTAGTTTGGAGACAAAGTTTTACTCCTCCTACTGCATCAGAGCCTCTCTGATCTAGGATCATAAATATTAAAAATGTTTAAATTGGGATTTTCATTTGCCAAATGTTACAGCAGACGTAAACTAAACTGTACTCAGAGCCAGGAGGAAAAGTGACAAAGAATAGCAGCTTGAAGTCAACCAGATTATTTTCCGTCTTTTTGCTGTTGCTGAAAGATTAAACCAGGAGCCAGGGTCCATATTCACAAAGCATCTTAAAGCTAAAAGTAGATCCTAACCTGACGATTCAGGAGAAACTCTCTAAAATAATGTCAGTCCTAATTTTAGGACTCCCAAATTTCTCCTCTTACAGTATTTCACAAAGTATTTTAGCGCTAAAACAAGCTCCTAAAAATGTGAGGACTTAAAAGTAGTGAAGAGGACTCCTAATTTACTGAGACCAGTTCAGAAAGAGTCTCAGCATGGCGGCTGCTGGAGATCCACCTCATGATCACATGAACAGTTTGGTTTAGTCTTTCTTTTTCCTGTTGTTTTCTCCGCCATGGTTGTTGCAGAATCTCAGTCATTAAAACTTTGCTCATATGTAGATCTGCTTATTCTTTAATCTTTAATCAGTAGCCTTTTTTTTATAATTATTCTAACCCTAAAAGCCTGAGCCATCAAAAATAGCCAGGTGTTTTTTGACTCTGAATGAAATCCACAAAAAATGTTTCTATATCATTTTGTTTATAATGTTTTTTTGTATCACATTCAATAAATTAGGTGGTTTTGGTAACTTTTTTTGTAAAGTTTTTTTAGTAAATATGCATTCATTCAATGCAGAAAATACTCACTTTAAATAATGAGTAACAATTTAGATGTTATTCTTACTGCAACTTCTTGAAAATTATCAATGATTGTCCTGAAAAATTTTGTGGATAATTTCCTGAGAGCCGCAGTTTTGAGAAGGGCTAAAAAACAACTTCAGCTGCTTGTAGTGGGACGAAAATCCTCAAGGGGGAAGAAAACATTTTTATTTTAACAGGTTTTTAATGACAAATCTATCATTAGTGGTGAGATAGAGGTTTTACACTCATGTATCAATATGATATGTTTGGTAATAAAGAGTTAAGGTCTTTATTTGAATATGGCAACATGAAACCTTTCTCTAAACTGAGTGATTTCTATGTAGAAAGTCCTCACAAAGACACATTCACTGTCAGCCAATCACTGTAGGCATGGGAAGTCAGATGGTTCCTGAAACGTGACATCATCCATAGCGACGGGGTCAGCCCCACCCCTTTCTTTTAGCTTCAGAGTTCTCTGAATTCCACAGTAAGAGTCAGTCTGAGCAGCTTTGTGAAAATGTTTGAAAACTCTCATTGAGGAACTTTGAGTGTCATTTAGGAGCTCACCTGGTGGTCAGATAAAATAATTTGTGAATACAGGCCCAGTAGTTGATCAGTGATTGTTTACCTTCTGAAGTTAAGTCATTAGGATTCGTTTGATCTGAGAGAAGCTGTCTTCGTGTGTGATCTTAAAGTCATCCGGTTTGTGGCTGGCAAAGCAGTGATCTTCATCTCACTTGTTGAGCGAGCGAGGAGAGCTTTGAACGTAGTGCTTACAATGGTCACTTTTACTTCTTTGTAAATTAAAATGCTTACAGTGTGTCGCTAAACACAAGTATAAATTTTAGCTATCACAGGAAAAGAAGTGTTTGAGTGATTTGATCAGTGTGAAGATGCTCTTTCGTCTGGTTGATCTGATCCTTAAAGTCTGCTGCACCGCTGCTGACTGTCTGATTCATCCTGCAGGAATTGAACGGTTATGCCGCCACCTTGGACTTTCATATACGCCTGTTGTCTTCATGTATTCTTGTTCATCTGCCCATTAAGAAGTCTGTTTCTAACCCATTCCTCCATCCATCTTTAAACCAACGCATTCATCTGGTCACTCGTTCATCCACTCATCTGTCCGTTCATCTGCACATTTTTATTTGTTCTTTTCTCTGTTCTCACAGTTCTCTCATGTTGGTTTTGGTTTATTTGCATGCTGTAGAGCCTGGTCTCAAACAAAACCTGTTCAGCAGTGCACAACAGAAACTTCAGAGGATACCAGAATTTTTACAAATAAAAAATTATGAAAAAAGCTTTGAATTCTGACGGAATATCATCAAACTTTCTTGGGCTGACGAAACAAATCCAGAAATTTTATCACCGTAAAAAAACTTTTAAAGTATGAGAGAGATGTTTATCCAATCAGATGACAGTTCTTCGTTAAGGTGTCATGGCACTCATTTAATTTCCCAATGTGGCAAATTCTTCCCGTTTGGTTCCCCAAACAGGTTAAAACAAAGTAATTAGCTGAAAACACTACTTGACCCTGGTGTATTTCTAATTTCACATATTTCCCCAAACTCTAAACAGTCTGCTTTAATTTCATTCGGCTTTCTAGACTTACAAGAATTTAATGAGTTTGTAGTTTTCCTCTGGGTGATGTAGTCAGAGGACACTGAATCCTTGTTGTGTTAATTAAAGCTCAGCGTAGTGATGGAGACGAGGAGGAAAATGGAACAGCACGGCCCGGAGAGCCCGCGAGGCAGACTGTCGGGAAATATTGTTTCCAAGTTAATGACTTGTTTTATGTACTTAGATGGACGCTGATCTCATGGGTATGTAAACTCTCTTTGGGTTCCCAGTGGACAGAACAGGATATAAAAGAGCATGAGATAAATAATGACGTTTTGATATCCCAGAAAACATTTTTTTCATTCAATCTGATTTGCATGATTACTTTGTAGCAGTTGATTTTGGGGAATGTACCTTTAGTATAAATGTGATCGGTTACTTCTCAATTAGCTGTTCAAAAATATCAAAGTATCACCTACACAAAAACAATCTAGAAGTAAATCAAACAAGTTTGGGTGTTTTTATCGTGAACGACACTTTTCCAGAAAGTTCCACTGCAGTGCATTGCCACAGGATGTTTGAGATGTCAAGTTATGTATCTATTTTTTGATCTGAACTTGAATATGTTTCAAATATTCAAAAGAGGAAAGCATAAACCTGAGGTGTGCTTGATTTTTTCCTCTCAGTGAGGTATAACAAACACAGAGGGAGATAAATCAAGCGCACCCGCAGCCCTCGCACCTCCTTTTGATTTCTGAAACAATGTTCATATGATGTCATCTCACACCGCGGTTCAACCCATCATCCCCTTCTTTTTTTTTCTTATCCCCTTGTCCTCCTCCTCCTCCTCCTCCTCCTCCTTCCCTGATCCATCCATTCCTCTCCATCCCCACTCCTTCCTCCTCCTCTCTGCTCCATCCCCAACAGTGTGGACGGGAGGCCGAGAACTTTGACCGCTTTTTCACACGCCACCCGCCGGTGCTGACCCCTCCTGATGAGGAAGTGATTCAGAACCTGGACCAGGATGAGTTCCAGGGATTCTCCTTTATCAACCCAGAGTTCCCAGGAACTGTTGCTGCCACCCCTGCCACTGAGCAGGCTTGATTTGAGCTCATGCATGGACACATGGACACACACACTCACTAACACACACTCATAAAAATAAACATAATCATTCCCCCTGGATTAAACACACCAACGTGTCACTTTTAAGTATCCCTGAAATGATTTGCGCCCTCAGAGCTGCCTCGCCGACATGTCGAGTCAGCTTTGAACGTGTTTGTGCTTCAAACTGCTGCAGCCTGGATGATGTTTGTCTGGATGCACGTAGCGCGTTAGTGCAGCGATTTCAAAATACGACTCAAAACCACAACTTAAGAACAAAAAACTCTCCATTCTTCTGAGCAGTACAACCTTAAAGGGATAGTTCATCTTTCTTAAATGAGGTTTTATGATGCACTTGTCATTTGTAGAAGTGTTAGCCACTGCGGTTGTATGCCTAGCAAAGAAGCTGCAGACAGGCTCAGCTCTTAATTTAGCTAGTTTCAAGAAAAATTTAACCTAATGCGTTAAAATTGGGCTGAAACATAATAAGCTAAATAAGGTAATAAGATAAAGCTAAATTAGGTGGTACAGTTAGCCTCATATGCCGAAGTTGAGAGCCAAGCTTCCTTACTTGACGTCCGTTGTGCGTAACACACACTTATGGTTCACAAGAACCTTAAACGACTCTACTTAAAAAACAGCGAGCTTGGTAACGGCAGAGTCGAAAACATATTTTTCTGAGACATGAGTACTGCTGTTAGTAACGCATTCACTGACAAAAACCTGTAAGTCCCCAGACTCTGATTACTCACACACACATACACAATCACATCATCTGCATACAACATATCTACAACATTCAATGTTATACAACGATATTGGTGAAACTTGTGATTTAACTTTTCTTTACGTCATTCCTCGGCTACTTAAGCGCACCCTGAGTTCGGCCTGTATTTCTGGTGTGCTTTTTATTCAGTGTTTAATAATAATATTACTAGTAGTGTCTATGTTTATCCTTATCTTAGCTAAAACTGGAATGCTTCGCATACTTGTGCATGAGTTTCTATATCAATAATAGTCCAGGACTCTGTCTCCCAGCAGTGTTTTACCACCTGATCCCTGCATTCATCTGCTGCTTTTCTGCAGCTGTTTCTTTTTTCTTTTTTTTTCTTTTTTTTTTGGTTCTAATCTGAATGAGACAGCTGACGATCTCAGATTTCTTCTTCAAGGGAACATGATGTTAAAAGGCTGCTGGGAAATGTAGTCTTCCTCTAAGCTTCAAGTTAGTTGAATAGATAGATAATCCTACTTCTTATACTCTGGTTCTCTGTTATCTAGTATTTAAGTAATGGACGAGACTAGCAGTAAGTTTCTGTGCATGATACCAATACTTGGGCGTTTGTTTACAGCGTGCGTGTGTGTGTGTGTGTGTGTGTGTGTGTGTGTGTACGTGTATGTTTTATATATGTGTGTGAAGGAGTAATTGTGTAAGAACTCAAACAACTGCGTTTGTATTTTTGTATGTGTGTCTACGCCTGCCTTCCCAGCACCTGGAGTTCACTTTTTTTTTTTTTTTTTTTTTTAATTTACCATATCAAACAGTGTTTGTATGATCCACTTTACTTCCAGCCAGCTGCTCCACCAGGTGGGAGATGATAGGAAACCAGCTGTTTTCTGTAGGAATGCATGATATTAGAAATAAAATCAGCGGATTGGCAAATATTAAAAAGTTTCAGAAAGACAATTAAAGCAGTGTAAGTATGGTCTTAACTGGGACACAGTACTGCTGACATTCTGTGACGCAAATCCCATCTGGAAAACTTTAAAGCCACTGAAGTTTTGTAGTTTGTGACCCGTGGTCTGCTTTAGAAATGCAGGTTATGAATCTTTGCATCTGGAAGTTTCTCAGCCTCAGAGAAGTTTGTGCACCAGAAGGCCTCTAACTGGATCAGATGTCTAATATATCATGCAGCCCTACTTCTATGGTCTACTTTCTTAGTACAGGTTTGGACACAACGTTTGAGGCTTAATACACTGTGATCTGTGTTTTTCAAGAAGCTGTCTGCACGCGCAATAAGAATTTCCATCCGAACTACAGGCAGCAGCAAATGTGGGCGCAGGTTAATGCAGGAAAATCCTTTCTGTGTGTTTTATCATTTGTTTTTCCAAAGCTAGCAATAATGTTGTTGACAGGAAGGACCTGATCCAACCTTCAGAAGGAAAGCTGAGTTTAGGGCTGTAATTAATTAACATGCAAAGACAGCGAGGTTGTAGGGCTTATTGGTTAGCATATTTATCTCTGCAGGAGGAGAGAGCTGCAGAAGCAGCTGAAGCGCTTCCACACATCGCACCTCTCTTCACCACATGTGAGGAGTAGTTGCATGAGGTTGTTTTTAAAGTGACAAGCAAAATTATAACCTCCAAATAATCATCATGAAAGTACGGCTTAAATCCTCATGCATGTCCTTGAATCTTTGAGGTCTCATTTTCATGACTAAATCATGGCTTACGACAAGATTAAGGAGCCTAATTTTGGTACGAGTGGTTCAGGATGTCAAAGCGAAGGCCAGACCCCGTTAGGAATGACCAGAAGTCAGACTGAACGCCCCCTCACGCTGAGGATTTAAACGTTTTCCTTCTGTCACCTGTGAAGTTTTTAGATTCTATCTCGTATCAATGTGCAGAAACGTCCCACCTTGAATCACAGCTAACGCGGTGAAAGCTAACACAAATGAGCAGCTACGACGCTTTCACATTGTCAGCCATTAAAAATCCACAGATAATGAAAGTAGAGTTTATGACCTCATAAATATGTGTCCACTGTCCGTGTCGTATATTCACGTCTGTATTTTATCCGTCATTGGCTAATGTATTCTTGCAAGGGGTTACTATATATATATATATATATATATTCACATAAACGCACGTATGACTGTGTCAAATGTTGATATATAATGATTCACCATGTTGTCAGTATTTCAGAGGACGAGTGAAGAAGTCTTACTCCAGGATTTGTGTTTTTGTTTCTTTCATTCCTTCTTGCTGACGGAGAAGCAAAATGAACTCTGCATGAACAATGCTTTACCTTTTTATTAGTAAGAATTTATATACACATAACATATTCAGATGATTTATGTTTTTTGTGTCAGCAGTGCTCCAAAAGTGTGATCCAAGCTACTGTGTGAAAATAAGGCAATATATTTGAAGAAAAAAAAAAATGCTTTTCACAATGCTTTCCATGTGCCAAATTCTTTTTTTTTTTGTTTTCCAGGAAACAGGCAAACCTAAAATAAAGATATGAAAGATGTGTGAAGGGAAGATTTTTGTCTTTATACCATACTGGGGGAGAAAGGGCGAGTGATAAAGGGGGGAAAGTAGATGAAGAAGAGGAAGATGGGAGCAATTCAGCGATGACAGGAGGCACGAGGACGGGGTAGTAAGAAGGGACAGTAGTACGGAGGAAGCGCATGGAAGCTCTGTGAAGCGAGGCAGGCGGCTACGACAGGCTGTGCATATTTCATGGCTGCCACTTATCATAAGAGCCTTCCCCTGATGGGGAGCGTAGGTCTGATGACTTCAAGGAAATAACATGCAGAACACGGCCTACATATATACACAGCCCTGCTGAGCCACTCGGCTGCTTCTCGCCGCCTCTAAAGCTGCTCCTGATCCACTTTAGTCAGGCTGCTGCTGCTGCTGCTCTTACCAGCTGCACATTTACTTTTAATAGGGGTTACTACAGCTTGCACCATTTACGATCCCTTACTACAAAGCAGTGTTCACCAGCGTGGTCTAAAAATGGAAGTGAATGGATCCAAACTGGGTCTGAGTGCAGTGTTTAGGAACAGTTTTACTGCACTCTGGGAGTGTGGGAATAAAATGATCTGGTTAAGATTCAAAATCTGTTGACTGAAAGAAAAAAGGTGCTGAGGTTAAATTCAGGTAGAAGGTATGCTAAGGTGTATACCAGCAGTTAGCATCAGGAAATGGGTGCTTAATGAACAAAAGATAGCACTGCAGTGTGAACATATGAGCATATCTGGCTCTCACTCTTTATTTTTCAGGCTGACATTCAAGTGTGCAATTTTCGCCCAGATCTTAAAGAAACTGCATAAAATACTGCTCAACTTCCCACTGTACGACCCTAAGCTAACTGCTAGCTGTTTATTTGTGGCTCCTCTGTTTTAAATGGAGGTTTTTTTTATTTTTTTAGTGTTAATTAAATAGAGCCCAGTGTAGCTACAATTTGCATATATAGTTTCAATTGGTGGTAGATGTAAAACCAGATGAGATAGATGGATCTTTCTTTGTGTATATATAATCTGGGGAGTTACATGTTTGTATTTCATTCACAACGCGTCCCAGAGTGTTTTCCTTCCACTAAAGTGTTTCGAAAAATCCAGTATAAAACGTAAACACCACAAACTGAATATAGAAGGGACAGCATGGCTCCGCCTTTTATCATTGTACGGTTTTGCCAAAATAACCCTGTCAGAGTCCGGGCTGTAGAGAATCTGAGTGGAGCTTCTTGGATCTCCTTCTCAACTACAGCAGAACAGTCATGGATTTTTTCTTTATTTATGCACTGTTATCTCGTGATAACGACTTATTATTTTGTTATCTCAACATAAAAAAGATTGTTTTCCCGTAATAACGAATTAATAATATCGTTTTTTGATTTCACCCTACAAGAGCTTCCATGAACAGCTCTCAGCCACTGGGTGTATCTATAGCCTATCAGTGAGTTGCACTTTGTTTACTTTAGGGGCTACAGGTTAGCAGATGAGAGGCTGGCAAACTCCTATTTTTCCGGCTGCTTCAGCTAAGCTAAGGTAACGTAAATGTAGGCTAACCTTAACTTTGCAATGTAATGTGAGACATAATTAAACATTTATTAGTTAATTTAATCAACATTTAATTTGCTTTGGTCCAGCCTCTCATGTACTAACCTGTAGACCCCTGAAGAACAAACTAAAGTGTAACTTAGTGGTAGGCTTCAGCTACACCCAGTGGCTGGAAGCCGTTCATGGCAGCTGTTGTAGGTTGAAATCAAGACAAACATGTTATTAATTAATTCAGTATCACAAGAAAACAAACTTTGTTACTTTGAGTTAATGAGATAATAAGTTGTTATCAACAGATCCATTGCTGGTCTCATCCTCCGAACCTGACGTGTTTACTATTCTTGAAAAACTACTCAAGAACAGCAGCTGTCATTCATGGTTAAACATGACATAAAACTCAATTTTTAACATCTAGTAAGTAATAACTAATGAAAAAGAAACTTTTCAGAAAAAAGAGGAGTTGAACACAATGCAGCCCAATAATATCTAAATATCGCCACAGCATACAGATGTGACAAACATTTCTATGAGGTGTATTCATTATTTAAAGTTTGACCTCAGCCCATCTGGAATGAATAGTTTTTGACCAATATTGCAGCCAGCCACCAGGGGGAGCAGTTTTGTGGCGACCTCAGTTTGAGCCGAACATCAAAAACGTGACAATCCAGACTGCGTGTGTTCAAATCACTTTCTATTGAATACCTGTCATTGTTTTTTTACAGTTATATTTTTTAAGTGATACAGCCACAAAAAATGTAAAATGTTCATTTTTTTAATAGTTTATAGCACTTTTTTGCAATTTTTAAGTTAACCTGGACATAAGTCTACATATTTTGTTAAAGTTTGGGGTAAAAGGGTTATACTGATGTCTAGCAAGAGTTTAATGCAAAAAAAAAAAAAAATGACACCACAGCATGTAAGAATGTAAAGGTATGCTCTGGCAGACCTGCTATGGTAGGTCATAAAGGGTTTTTTCCTCCACTTCCTGTTTCCCCCATACTCTGAACAGTTCTGGTAGAGGACCTTAAACTTGACTTTGTTGACGACACTCTTCATCCTCATGCAGCTAAATTTTATGCAAATTTCCCACAACAGCAACACAAGCTGCCGTGTAACAGTGAGTTCCAGCACATAAGCTGTATAAAGTTTGTATTGGAGTGGATGTAATAGCCATGTACACAGTAAGCCGCAGCACTGCTGGAGTGTGTGTGATAATTAATTCCAAATGTTGCGGCCCCCAAATTAAAGCCAGTGGCTTCAGCACAAAGCCGCCTGCGCTTATCAGCCCAAAACAGGTCAGCGTTCGATACCGCCTTTCATTCACCACTCTCTCCTCCTCACCTCCCTTTTCCTCTGTAGCTCTCACTCTCTCACCACATCCTCGGCTGACATCGGCTCGTCTTCCGCTAATCCTCTCGTTACTGAAAAGAGATGGGGTGAAAGAGAGAGAAAGAGGTGGAGGGGAGTGACGCAGAGGAAGAGAGGGAAGGGGAAGGGAGGGAAAGACTAAATTAAAGACTTACAGTCATGTTTCTCTATTAAAACTCTGCCTCTGGAGCACAGTGACTAGAAAATAATTGTTTTTTCTACTTTGTTGCCGCTCCATACTCTGAGCTTTCTATCCACACATCGCTACCAAGGGCCACTGATATTTATCTCACTCCCTGTCCTTTGCTGCTTGTCTTTTTTTCCTCTCCCTATCTCTGTCCCTCTGCCTCACAGCACTGAGTGCAATTGAAGCGTGTTGAGATGGAACACATTATGAGCTGGCCTACATGGCTGGCAGCTGTATGTATGAGTGTGTGTTTATGTGCGAGAGAGAGATAATGTGTGTGTGTGTTTTGGGTGATAAATATCTGTGTGCATGATATTCAGCAGTGAGTCACACGGTTTGTTGATATGAACGTATACATGCTCATCTTTTAGCTTGCATTTGGATTTACAGTCAGCTGGGTTACGTTGAATTCGATGAGCTTCACAGAGTAATAATAAGCAGCGCTGACATGATCAGGGTGATATAAGTGGATGAGGGTTCACTTCTGTTTTTAAACTGCGTTAAGATACAACATATCAAGGCTGTGACTCATCAGAGTCACGCCCAAAGTCACCACTACCAATCTTGGTGTAGCTTAGCATTACTGTTCCACCTCACCTGCTCACTATACACAATCTTTGCAACTTTTAAGACAGCCACTACAGCTCCACATACAGTTTTTTGGATTTTAACGTTAGAGTTTACTACACCACATCCTTGTGAAAGCTGTACCAAACCTCTCCTGGATGTGCCCGAGTAACATGAGGTAGATCTGGGCCAGTGGTGGCAGCTGTGTCCCTGCGGATGGAGGGAGCCCCTAACAGGCGGGTGAAGGTAGGAGACTCCTGTGATCTGACACACTCTCCTGTCACTCCCTGTCCCTCTGACTGTTTCTGACTTTGACCCAAGTCTGTGTGGCTAGATGCCCCTTTTAGTCCTGTCTTATATTTCCGTTTCTTCTTTCTGGTGTCAGAAACTCTGAGATACTCTGACCTTGTGGATGTATTTGAATGTTTTACAGTTGTGAGATTACACTTTGTGTCTGTGATGGCTCCTCTTTGAAGTAATGTGAGTGTTCATTTGGCAAACTTGTACTCAGTCAATTTCCTATCTGAAGTAATACCTGGTCTTTCTAATCCTGCAAAGAGAGGAAGAGAAGATATTTATTGTTCAAACTGATGAACTTTGTTTTTTGCAAATATTCACTCATTTTGAATTTAATGGCTGCAACACGTTCCTAAAAAGCTGGGACAGGGTCATGTTTCCGCTGTGTTCCATCCCCTTTCCTTTTAACAACACTCAATAAGTGTTTGTGAACTGAGGACACTAATTGTTGAAGCTTTGGAGGTGGAATTCTTTACCATTCTTGATTGATGAACAACTTCAGTTGATCAACAGTCCGGGGTCTCCATTGTTGTATTTTGTGCTTCATAATGCTCCATACATTTTCAATGGGAGATTGGTCTGGACTGCAGGAAGACCAGTCTAGTACCTGCACTCTTTTACTATGAAGCCACGCTGTTGTAACAGGTGCAGAATGTGTCTTGTCATTGTCTTGCTGAAATAAGCAGGGACGTCCCTGAAAAAGACGTGGCTTGGATGGCAGCATATGTTGCTCCAAAACCTGTATGTACCTTTCAGCATTAATGGAGCCTTCACAGATGGTCAAGTTAGCCATGCCATGGGCACTAACACACCCCCATACCATCACAGATGCTGGCTTTGAGACTTTGACCTGAGAACAATCCAGATTGTCCTTTTCCTCCTTGGCCTGGAGGACACCACGTCCATGATTTCCAAAAACAGTTTGAAATGTGGACTCGTCAGACCACAGCACACTTTTCCACTTTGCGTCAGTCCATCTCAGATGAGCTCGGGTCCAGAGAAGCCGGCGGTGTTTCTGGGTGTTGTTGATATATGTCTTTGTCTTTGCATGGTAGAGTTTGAACTTGCACTTGTAGATGTAGTGATGAACTGTGTTAACTGACAATGGTTTTCTGAAGTCTTCCTGAGCCCATGTGGTGATATTCTTTACACAATGATGTTGGTTTTTAATGCAGTGCTGCCTGAGGGGTCAAAGGTCACAGGCATTCAATGTTGGTTTTCAGCCTTGCTGCTTACGTGCAGAGATTTCTCCAGATTCTCTGAATCTTTTGATGATATTATGGACTGTAGATGATCAAATCCATCAATTCTTGAGAAACATTGTTCTTAAACTGTTGGACTATTTGCTCACACAGTTGTTCACAAAGTGGTGAACCTCACTCCATCCTGGCCTGTGAATGACTGAGCCTTTCAGGGATGCTCCTTTTATACCCAATCATGACACTCACCTGTTTCCAATGAACCTGTTCACCTGTGGAATGTTCCCAACAGGTGTTTTTGGAGCATTCCTCAACTTTCCCAGTCTTTAGTTGACCCTGTTCCAGCTTTTTAGGAACGTGTTGCAGGCATCAAATTCAAAATGAGTGAATATTTGCAAAAAACAATAAAGTTTCTTTTTAGTGTATTCAGTCGAATATAGGTTAAACAGGATTAACAAATCATTATATTGTGATTTTATTTACGTTTCACACAACGTCCCAACTTCATTGGAATTGGGGTCTTACATCAGTTGGTTGATGGGTATCACCAAACTGTGCTGGTTCTACCAATCTACTGTCCTCTGCACTCACGGACTCTGATTCATGTCACGCTGCCTTTGAAGAATCCACCAGTGGCAAAACGTGGCATACAGAGACACAGAGCTCCCATACCTTCTCCTCTCTGCTCTTACACACAGAGTCTTAAACATGACTTCACACAGCACGGTTAGCATGGGCAGAGTTAAACCTCAAGCTACAGCATCAGGGAATCCAACGGCTGCTCTTTTACTGCCTTGAACATGCCCCTCCCCCCCGCCAACAAACACACACTCCTCCATCTTTAACACTCTGCTCTTGCTCTCTTCTTGCCTCCATCCACACACCCACCAAGCCAAGCAGTGCATTAGCAATGCCTGCCCCAGAGAAACCCTCTACTACCACTGCTACACACACACACACACACACACACACACACACACACACACACACACACACACACACACACACACACACACACACACACTTACAGACATCTTTTCCTCACCTCCTACACAAAGTCACAGTTTCCTGTACTCAAGTGTCTCCGTCTCTTCGCTTGAGTCGTAGCATCTGTTTTCCATCCTTCTGCCTCTGTCTCCTTCCTCTTCACTTCTTCCTCTCTCTCTCTCTCTCTCTCTCTCTCTCTCTCTCTCTCTCTCTCCCACTTCCACTGAAGTTTATTCATAATCGTGTATTTAACATATCTTTTAACAGAGAATGATGAAGTCTGAGACCGGACAAACACAGAGATGACAGTGCAAGAGGAGGGTGCTGCAATTGTTAATGTTTTGAGACAACCCCCTTTTATTTATTTCTTTTAGAGTAACTGTGTTAAGAAACATACCTCGGCTTCTGTAACATCATACTCTCCTGTCAGGTCAGGTGTGGTATGTCTTCCACAGTCTTGTACCTGTCAAAGAAGACAAGAGGGAGGCTGTAGAAATATCCTGGCTTTATCCTGGTGTTCACTTCGGAGACTTTTGCTTTAGAGATATGATTTAAGGGCAATAGAGAAGTGAAAGAAACACAGAAATCTAGATCTATTTCAGTTATTCTGGATAAATGACATGCTAAGTTATTAAGTGAACAAGACAGGAAAATAGCCAGAGCTTGTTTAACCCTCAGGATCCCAAACCTGCCAGCAAGATAAGAATCCCACCTATTTTTAAATGACTGGCATTTACAAACCATTTCTCCAATCCAAAAACTGAAAACACCGGGGTAATCATTAGATTCTCAAGTCTCCAAAGGTCCCTGAATGTATCACAAGTGATGTTAGCAACATGTCTAAACAAAGCAGAGAAGACAGGAGAATTTCATCAACATCACTTTAATTCTCATGTCTTCTTTGAAAATTTGCAGAAAATGTTTGCTGTTGATAAATTCAGTAAAAACAAATCATTCAGAGCTCTTTAATGTTTTCAGTGAGCTCTGAATGATCCACATACACCCTGTAATCACACTTCAAAAACTCTTTGAATTTTGCTTCCCATGTCGTTGTCTTGCAGGTATATAATTTGCTCTCAGAGCCGCTCAGCTCTCTGTCTCATTACTGACAGAAACTTCTTTACAGATGGACATGATGCCTCTGCAGTGTAGACTGTAAACTGTGTAAACAGTAGTGACAGTACTGACTGTAAATAGTTTATAAAGAGTAAATATCTTGTAATAATGTTGTAATAATTGTTTCATTCTGATGATGTTAAACTGCTCAGGAGACATTGTTGAGTTATCCTGAACCCAGAGAGGAGCAGGACTTCATACTGCAGAGAAAAATCAGACCACAGTCAGGAAAAACATTTACAAACAGCAACATCTGTAGATTCTTTGAATGTAGAGACACCACCAAGATTCAATTTGTTTTTCTTTTTCTCTCATGATTTATAGCTTTTAAACGTTGTTACACTTCATGAAGACATAATTGAGTTACATCAGTCGATAGCCATGGTTGTCCTGAATCTATAGAGGAGCAGGACTTCACTTTGCTGAGAAAAATGAGACCACAGAGAGTAAAAATGTGACAGAAGCAAAAATGACCAGAAACTGCTCGGCATCCTGAGGGTTAAAATCTGTAGGGTTAGGGTTACCATGTTGGTGGCCTTTTCAACCGTTTCAAAGCCTTTCTGCTAAGCTAAGATAACTAGGGTCTCAGTAGAGCACAAATGAAAATGATCCGTTCAACATGCTAGTAAACTGTACACCTAAGCCATCAGAAAGTGCACCTCTCACCTGTACGAAAGCACGCTCCTAGTGAAGCTCATGTGCACCTCTATGCAGACGATTCTGTACTAACAGGGAAATAACAAAAACCCTTTCTCTTCTTCTTCTTCTTTACAATTCATCACATTTACCTCCACACATTTCTTGCCCTCCCCTTCTGCATCATAACCTCATTAACTCCACCTGCAGAGGAATCGGCGCGACACCTGCAACTTTGACAAGGAGTTCACCAAGATGACGACGGACTTGACGCCGACAGACAAGCTTGTCATCATGAACCTGGACCAGGACGACTTCCTCGGCTTCTCCTACACCAACCCTGCCTACGTGGCTCCTAATTAACCCACATTTGATCACACCGATGGACTGGTTGAATTTCAGGCTGATAGGAAGGCAAACTAGCACTTAAACTTTACTTTGTGTTTAGTTAACATCAGTATCCTTTAGAGGCCACATTGAGGTTTGTCCAACACAAGTACAACAAAAGATATCACACATTAAACTTTCAACTTAGACTGGACACCAAAGACTTTAAATTAATTTATCAAACAAGGCCAGGAAGCACATGGGAGGCTGTTCCAAAAGCCAAGAATTGATGGTTTCTGTACATCACATTGACAAAGACAGCCTGGATGCCATACAAACCTCACCTCCTCTTGATTATAAATCATATGGTGGCATCTGAAAAACACGATTTGGTCTGCTCATTTTCATGATTCTTTGTGGTGTTATTTCAAGTTTCGCTGCATCATGTGACCTCTCAAACAAAATTATCAGTTGGGAAACTAAAAGACTGAACTTTAGATTGACAGAAGCCAAATTTAAAGGGGGGTATTGTGCTCTTTTTAGGCTTTAGTCTGTCCCCCTGGTGCCCCTGTAGTATCTTTACATGATTAGCAGCTTTAGAAAGTAAAGTTCTGTTTTTTTCTCACATTGGTGTTTTAGAAAACTCTCATTCAGCCTTTATTAGCTTTCCCTTTCGCTTCACAAACCCCCTTCCCTCTAATTGGCCAGCCCTGGGAGCTATGGGCAGACCTTGGTGTTTGAGGCCCACTCCTCCAACGTGTCATGAACTTGTTAAGAGATCCTTATGAGATGACTGAGAACAACAACTCAGGAATGGGAGCAGCTTTTAGATTTCAGTGTTCAGTCTTTAAAAAAGCAAAACATGGAGTGATGGGACCAAACCAAGCATGAGCTGCTTTTAGATTAGCCAGCGTCTTTAGCCTACAAGTGGACCAAACTGAAAAATGCTGCTTTCTTGCTAGCATGCCTGTTTCATACGTTTTACTTTGTAAATTTGTCAGTCAGTGAAAGGTTGAACTTCCTGAAGCTTAAAACCACATTAGGATGAGCGGTGTCCTCTGCAGCTGTTTGAAAAGAGACGCTGAGCGTGCAGTTAGCATAAAAGAGCGCTGTGCATCACTTCATGTGTGTTTTGAGCACCGCTGCCTGTTTAAACTGTCATGAGTTTGACTGTAACAGCGCTGACCGCTTCACACTCAGCAGTCACAGAGCGATGTGCTACATGAGCAAACCTCACCGTCTGTCAAAGCTTTGATTTCCTCTCTCTCTCTCTCTCTCTCTCTCTCTCTCTCTCTCTCTCTCTCTCTCACACACACACACACACACACACACACATCCTCTGTTGTCTCCTTCATTTGTTTATTTTGTTTTGGCTCCAATTGGTGTATCTGACAAGGCCTGCTATGACATGGTGTCAAAACACACACCCACACACACAGCACAGGTGCACTGAGTAAATAAGGAGCTGCTTTGACAACCCCCAAGTGAGCCATTCCCCAAACAGCGATGATGAATAATAAGCTATGCTGTTTTCTCAATAACTGATTTAAAGTCTTCCCCCTAACCCCCTATGGGTTTCTGTATGTTTGTGTGCACATTCTCACTAGAATATAAGTTTAAGCGTGTGTGTGTGTGTTTATGAGTGTGTGTGTGTGTGTGTGTGTGTGTGTGTGTGTGTGTGTGTGTGTGTGTGTGCATGTGTGTGTGTGTGTGTGTGTGTGTGGTTTGTCAGGCACCACTGGGTCGAGCCAATTACTTCAAATTCTGCTCAAATTCAACCAATCTGCCTTCCAGCTTCAAACCACATTACATAGGCTATAATGCCAACATGCTTTGTGTACTGTGCACACACACACACACACACACATACACACACACACACACACGTGCAGCCATACAGTCCAATCCATGACTGAGGGTTGGAATTATGAGGTGAAGCGTAACAAGGCGGACAATGACTGTGAAATGTTCGCTCCTGGAGGCACAGAAGACATATACTGTAGGTCCATTACACAGGCCTAGATAGACCCCTCCTCCCTCTGCAAACACAGCCCACATGTATACTATATACAGCACATGTACTGTGCATATTTATACTTTCTGTATGTGTATGTAAACACACAACATCCCTACTTATTTATTCACCTTTTGAGAAAATGACTCTCATTTAGATGTTGTATATTCTGAGATATGAAGTGATGTTTGTGGGTTTTTTACCTGCATATTGTTCCTGTAAATGGTGTAAATATCTCTAAATGTCAGTCACGCCTACTTGAACATCTGCTGTAGGGATAGTTAAACGCTTAAGAAATTAAAAGCACTCGACAGCTGATTTTGTCAAAGATGTAAGACACTTTCTTGACACGACCTCTGTAGCTGATCACTTCTTGGAGTAGGAGCAATCTTAGCTGTTTTCACTTATGTTCAATCTCATTAAAGCCAGGGTTGGTAGTCATGGAAAACTAGCATGAATTTGAATGTAGCATCTATTCTTGACTCTGTTTAGCCCCTGCCCTCCCACAGTTTGAGCTCCTCCAAAAAGGCGCCCCCGCTCGCATGCACGAGCGCCGCTAATGAGCCTGACTGATTCTAAACCACAGACTCAAACAGCTCCTCAGCACATTGTTTCGATTTGCACTACGTTAGCTGTAATCAGGGTATAGGTAGTTTTTCTGTCATTCTCCAGCGTACTTGGATCCTTCTTGGTTATGAGCATTGAATCAGGGCTGGTGAACGTGCAGGAGGCGGACAGAACGACAGGACAGGATTTGATTGGTTTAACAAATTGGATCCTAAACTCTAGGATTGGTTGGTGTTTTCCCAGGTTTACTCCTGCAGATATTTTTCACTCTATCTTAAGAACACATCATGAATTGATTGACATCAGGACATAAAGATCATTTTAACTAGAATAACAAAAAGTCTGTTTAAATCTGATTACCAACCCTGACTTTAACCAGTCTGTGATATGTTATTTTCTAATTATCAGTCTATAAACACCACAGTATCCTGCACCATACTTGGTTAAGCGTTAACTTTATGCATTATCTTGAGTTTTGCAGTTCTGCATCCCTCATCTCTGCTGCTCTTTCTTCCTTGT
Source organism: Labroides dimidiatus (assembly GCA_030710495.1). NCBI lineage: Eukaryota > Metazoa > Chordata > Actinopteri > Labriformes > Labridae > Labroides > Labroides dimidiatus. The sequence goes on from CM061163.1 coordinate 5,291,375, forward strand.
CTCCTTCCCTTCCTTGGTTTTTTCACTGTAAACAAACTTACTGGACTTTCTTTCTTTGATACTCAGTCGGTGATGAAAACAGGATCCCTGGCAAGAGTCTGAATCAAGGACTAAACACAGATGTGTCATATAAGTAACGGCCTGTTTTGTATCTACAATAACACAAAGATAGAAACACTTACCCATAAAGAACCCATCACCTGTTCAGTGTGAAAGTTTCCCATCAGGACTTTTAGGAGTTTTAACTATGCATGCATGTGATGATCTCTATTTCTCTTTTACGTCTGGAACCATATCTCATGGATTTATCTTAACGTGTTGGTTGATGGACTCTTTGATAACTTCTTTATTAGACATTATTAGGGTTTATGTTGTAGAAAAAAAGTGTCTCATGTTGTTATTATCTACTTATGGGTATTATATGAGAGCCATGTTTTGCTTCATTTTACAACCACTCTGTAAGTCTTCCATCTCTGTTAGAATTATGTTTTAGGGATGAATAATTCAATGGGCTGCAATGGGAACGTGTAAAAAGGGTCGAGAAGTATCGCGATTGTTTCTTTTATGTTCGTCAAGTTTTGGCCCCAACGTGTAGCGTCCTCCCTCCTTCACTCCTTCCTTTCTTTGCGACCTTTTCTTTGATGGCGCCTTTTCATCCATCATTTGATTTTCCTCTCTGACCTTTTCCTCTCCTCCATTCTCTCATTCAGCATCCTCATTGTCTTCTTCTCACCTCATTTTCCTTTCTCTTGACCTTTACCCCCTCTCAATAATCACAGCCCATTCTCTCTGCTGTTTTCTTCCTTTATCCTCTCCCCTCTGAGGTCCATTTTCCTCCTGCTTTTTTTTTTTATTTTACTACCTGTTGGGCTTCATTTCCCCCCCCTGGTTTGTTCCTCACTGTTTCCCCTCAATGGTCAGCCTTTCTACTCCTGAAACATGTAGCTTTGTTCAGGCTGACATCAAACTGTAAATATAAAAGCAGTTAGTGCGTAAACTTGGTTTGCTCTTGAACTTCTGCTTTATTTCAGATGAGCTTATGTGCCAAACAACCAGTAGTTGAAAATCTTTGTGAAAATAATCTACAGTTTCTACATGCAGAGAACAAAGATTCTGCACAAGACGTATAAGAATGTGTTTTGTGAGATAGTTCACTGATAAGACAGTGTGTGTTGTGATGTTTCTGGTTGTAGAATAATAAATGTTTCAGTTAAATGTGCTTCTTGTGCTTTCCTTCAGCTCTCCATGCACAAAATGAAGATAAGTTTTGAGCCAGACATGGTTACAAAGCTGTTACTGGACTATAGCTGCCGGGGCCAGAGTTCAAAGAACGGTCAATTAGCTGTGTTATCAACAGCTCTGCACAGATTCTGTTGTTTCTGACGCAGAGAACGGGATGACAGGAAGGAGATGGCATGCGCGGTAAATGACAGAAGGTCACTGCAGCACGCTGGAGAGGAAGAGATGAAAAAGAGTAAAGTGACAAAAGCAGAAGGGATCTCCTCTTTATTTCATTCTGTGGATCTTTGGAAACGTTAAAGAGGGGAGCATGACGGAGGAGCTTATTGGATTTCTCTCTCTCTCTCCCTCCCTTTTTCATTAGGCAAACATATTCGACACACTCTCACACCCTCAGAGATGTGGCCTCACAATTAACCCTTAAAAGCCTGAACCATCAAAAAATAGCCAAAACATTCTAATTTTTTGGCACCAATATGTTTACTGACCCCTTTAACAAAATCCACAAAAAGTATTGCTTTGTCAATTTTTTTACATATATATTTTTTGTATCATATTTGACTCAATAGGCAGTTTTAGCAACTTTTTGGTAAAGTTTCAGTAAATAGGCGTTCATTCAATACAGACAATATTTATTTTTAAAAATAAGTTACAATTTAGATGTTATTCTTACTGCAATGTCTTGAAAATAAGAAATGATTATCCTGAAAAAAAAAAGTGTTTGGATAATTTCCTGAGAGCAGCAATTTTTAAAAGGGCTGAAGTTTAACTTTAGCTGCCTGTAGAGGAATGATAATCCTCAAGGGGGTAGAAAACATTTTTTGAAAATTAAAAGATTTATTGATTGATTGATTGAGTGATCTATTTATGTATTTATTTATCTATTTATTTATCTTAACAGGATTTTAAGGAAACTGTTTATCATGTTGATGAGACTCCACCATTCTCATGGTGCGGTCACACCAGCCAACCGTACCGTGTTCAAGCCCACTTTAACCCTAAGACCAGGGCCCATATTCACAAAGCTCACAGAGCTCCTAACTTAGCCTAAAAATTTCCAGCAAGGGACAGAAATTTTGATCTCAGTGAGGAGGTGTGGTTGACCCTGTTGCTAGATATGACGCAGTCTCCTAAGAGCTGTGATTTGAAAAAAAAAAAAAAAAAAAGCGCTCAGCGCTCCTAGTAATGACTGGATGGTAAAATCAACCAATCATGTTACTTAGAATATATTAAGAAATGTGTGGTAGTGAAATTAATTTTATTTCATGATGATGAAACTCAGCAAAATTAAATTAATTGTGACACAGCTTCACAATGTTTGAACGTACCTCATTTACATGCCAATATTTACTGTCCATGCTGCTAATTTTACCGCTTAATGTATTTGATATTAATGGTTGATACAGACCCAGCTGTCAGCAGTTCCTGTGATTACTGGAGTCCTTGTAAAAAGAAACAAAAACAACAGCAAAAATGGATTTAAAAAAAGAACTCGAAAGACCAACTGGACACAAGACCAGTGTCTGCTGCTGTCCCAGCAGAATAAGTATAAGCGGGGTACACACATAATGATTATCAGGCTGTTTTTGTCCCAACTTTCCTCCTTCCTGACCAAGGATGGCAAACGCCCTATTATCTTACCTCTTTTAAAATTATTTTTAGACACAAACCATTTTTTGAACCGGGCTGTAAATATGCTTTTTAATGCTGTAAAAGTTTGTTTTTTTCTGCTTGATGTGTTTGTGACTTCCGGTCTTTCTGCAGTCAGCCTCCAGCAGATTCTCCATGAACAGCAACTTTTAGCACTTCCGCATAGGCTTCTTTTTTCTCTGCCTGATGTTTCCCCTTGAGAGCTGACCACTCCTGAGTCATGACTCAGTGAACTGTGACATGTATGGAGTGTAGCCAATCAAGAAGCAAGCTGACTGAGGAACGAGGAAGCAGAGGTAAACAAAGACAAGCTTGGCTGACCTGACAGGGAAACTTGGTGAGGAAAGTCTGTTTTCCTGCCATCTCCAGGATTTTTTCCACAGTCATTTATTTTTTATTTGGTTCTAGAATTTTCCATTTCAAATAGGCCCAAGACCATCATCATTCCCTCTTCTATGTCCTCTTCCATGATGTGTTTGGTGTTAGCCGGTTGCTTCACATTTAGAAAATCCTCATGTGTGTACCCTGCTTTAGAAGGAAATTGAGTCCTGGAATCACGATACAAAGGAGGAGGCAGATTTTGGAGCGCATTGCCCAACAAATCAATGCATCATTCCTTCTCCTTGTGCGCATGAGCGACTAGTGTGAGAAACGCTGGTACGTGCTGCAAACCCAAGAGAGAGTAGAGATTACAGCACACAAGTAAAGATATTCTCAAACAGGTGTTGTTGGCAACCATTTAGGCTGCTGACATCACTTACTTTATTGTTACAGATTTTCATCTGCTCACTTACTGGACTGTTTAGGGACTGGATCACCAGCTAATCAGCTGTCACAGGTGCAGAAACTGTGTTTAGCATGCTGGTAAAGTCCAACACCAGTATCACTGGCCACTCTTTGCAGGGGGGCAATCATGCTTGAGTACGGCACGGTTTGGATGGCCAGTGTGACCGTGCCCTCTGGAGCTTCAACTGTACAAGTTGGTTCCCCACATGGGACACTCCTCTCAAAAACCTGTGAACACGCCCCTGCTGCTGCTGTTAGAGGCTTCTCCCCGTGTCTAGGAGTCTTTCACTTCAGTGACCTCAAACTGTTGCTCGGAGAAAACACCTTGAGGCTCTATCTATGGATGTTGAAGTCATAAATCACAGTTTCGACATTTTATTACCATGCCAGATTCATGCCTCATCACCATATGTCCTCTCTCTGCCCTGGAGACGTTCCCATCTGGTTAAATTACACAAAAACACAAACAAACATAAACACAGATGCACACAATAGCAGAGATCTATGCACACGTACGTACTGTAAGCGTCGTAAATGTACACATGGTTCTAATGATACGAACACCTGTCTCCATAAGCGTCTGCCTCTCTTTCTGTTCAAGCTTCCTCTCTCTGCAGTATATTTATGTCAGTCATTTAGCACTTCTTCCTCCAAACACTTTATCTCTTCCTCTCTCTAATTTCTCTGTGGTTTTTCATTTCCTCTCACTTCTTCCTCTTCTCTCGCTTCCCCTCCTCCTTTACTTATTCTTCCTCCTCCTCCCCTCAGTCTCTGAGAACTGGCCAGAGGCATGAGAAGGTTCCAGCTCACTGAGCAGAAGCCCTGCAGTCCTCCTCCTCCTCCTCCTCTATTCAAGATCCAGCCTGTCCCTCTCTCCTCATCCTCTTGTTTTACAGCCAACATCCGAGAGAAGGGGAGGAAAGTGAGAAATACAGAAAGAGATGGAAACATAGACTTAAAGAGAAAGGGCAAACACAGATATTCCAGCTTTAAACATCACAAGATGCTTCTCTGTGGAGTTTTTGACCTGACAGCAGCCCAGAAAGAAAGGAGTAAGAACCAAGAGACAAACACACAGACTGTTTGGATAAGTTTAAACTGAATGAACCTCGTGAAGAAAAGTCAGCACGGTGTGTAAAGAGTTAAAACAGTAAAAGGAAACACTTTCCAAACACAAACTGCTGGCAGAGGATGAGATGTAAAGGGCTGATCCGTCCATCAGGATCTTAGTAATCTCATTCACACATTCACACACCCCTGAGCCATTGCTCAGGGGTGTGTTCAGACTTCTGCGGGGGTGCATGAGGTGCTGTATATGCCCACGCACTCTTACACTCACATATATGAATAAATAGCATTTGTTTACTCTCTTCATCTTCTACATCAATAAAAGAGGGAGATGCTGTGAGCGATTCCCTTCTCTTCCCCTCTAACTTCCCCTTCAAACTTTGATGGTGCACTCGAGCAAATTGCTGCAGTTGTTCAGACGGTTTTCACTCGGGTGGCCAAACTTGGGCACAGGCCAGCATCAGACCAAAAATCCAACCTTTAAAATAATCTTGATGTCATTTTAACGCATGTTGAAACTCTTGAAACGTCATTTCTTGAAGTCCTGTTCTTTTTTCACCGTCTCCTTCTTCTTCTCCTCTCAAACACTAGTTCCTTTCTTTCATCCCTCAACACCTTCCTCCCATTCCTACTCCTCATCCTTCCCTTCCTTATCTATCCTACCCTACCTCCTCCTCCTCTCCCCTCTCTTTTTTCCTCTCTCCTTTCCTCTCATCCCGCGCTGTCACTCCACCTCCCTCCCTGCCTCCTGTCTCTCAGCCGAGGTGAAACGCTGTACTTCTCTTCCTGAAGTCATTTCTATGTTAATGAGTCTCCTTGTGAGATAATGCAGGCGGCAAAGGCCTCGGACACACACACACACACACACACACACACCCACACACACACACACACACACTGGCAAAGCTAGTGAGAAGGATGATAGGACCTGTCACTGCTTCCTCTGTTGATCTGTTCATGCAATTATTTAATTATAAACTGTAATCCCTCTTTCTCCCTCTGACTCCATCCACTTTGCTCCCTCTCTGTTTGTTTTAGATCATTTTAATTCTTCTCTTTCATTTGTAGTCCATCCAGCAAACTCCTGTTTGAGGCGACCCATTGCCCCGTCAATCAGCACATCATCCAGCCCATCTTTCAATTATTTACAGCCTAAAAGTCAAGCTGTTGACTGCTAGGCATGTATTAATGCTACTGCACTGAAGCAGACTTCTTCTACAGTGCCAGTTCCTCTAAATACCACTACATCACTGTTAAAAGGAGAATCTGTCTCTCATTTGCAACATTTACAAACATGCGAGTCATTCTTGTATAAGTGCAATATTTAAGGTTTAATATTACCTTCTGATGAAGTGAAAAGCTATCAGTAAATAAACATATCTAAATAAAGGTTAGAGGGGAGGAAACATGCATTTATTCATCCCTGCAGTCCTCTCATCCAATCATTTGTATTGGTCTCCAGGGAGGAGGATGGGCTTCCATTCACTGCTGTTTAAGCAGGCAATACGACAATACGATGAGCTTTAAAACAGACCGACCTGCGGCACACACACGCACGTGCGCACACTAGAACATGTCCATATATGTCACCGTACTTATGCACAACTATGTCACGTAAACGCAACAACCACACGTCTCAAGAGCGTGCACACATACGCGCTCCCGCATGTGAAGTGGAGTGTGAACCTCAGACCGCCTTCTGTGGGAGCCTCGCTGGAGTGGAATCATTAAAAACGGTCCGTGGCTCTTTAAGTGGCGTCTCTGCTTCTCTCTCGGGCGCGATTCTTCATGCACCGCTTGCCAATCTCTCTCTCTCTCTCTCTCTCTCTCTCTCTCTCTCTCTCTCTCTCTCTCTCTCTCTCTCTCTCTCTTCTCACTAATCAGCGCGGTGCAGGGGCTGCTAGCGCGGCACAGGCAGAGCAGAGAGGCAAACAGAAGGGAGAATTTGACGCTACGCTCCCGATCAGCACCACGGACAGCTCCTCAGCACGCCCAGTCTCAGATGCAGCACCATGGACAGCTCCTTAAGCGCGGCAGAGGCCCTCAGCGCGGCTTGCTGCAGGCGACGCACTGACCGTATTACTCATAAAGAGAAAATGTTAAGGATTTAAGTACAAATATGATCAACAAATAATGTTTATAACACTTCCACCGCTTGGAAAATAATGATGTGTAATGATGCTGCTTTGGCATTCACAGTGAACCATCTCAGAGACATTAAAATATGCATTAAATTTTACATTAAAATGTAAAAGAGTGGGTCTTTGATGATACAGGAAACTCTACATATTACCTCCTCTCCCAGGCTGAGCCTCTCATGCTTTTTACTGATGCCTCTGCTGCGGTGGTAGGCGGGACATGAAGCACTGGCCGCCCATGATTGGCTCCAGATGGGCGCTGTCACCCACAAGCCCAGTCCGAGCAGAGCAGTGCGGCTTTGGGCGGAGTTCGAGGAGACGCGCGGTTAGTTTTAGTTTGTGTTGGTTGGACCGAGAGGAGGAGGAGGAGGAAGACTACGAGAGGGAGGAGGAGAGGGGGGTGGAGGAGGAGGAGGCGACGGCTGTCATTTTTTTTCATTTGTACCAACGGGCACGTTTCTCGGGAGCAAATCCAGGCGGGTGTAGCTGTCCTACAGGCTCCGTCAGCAGGCGTCTTATCGGTCGGTGTTCGGGTGGGGGGCTGAACTCCGGCGGTGACAGAGAGAAGAAGACGTCCTGTTTTTGGATGAGCAGTCTGATTAATACCATCTTGGTGCCTATTTAAAGCCAACTTAAACACCCGTGTGTCTCTGCAGATTCTACTCAAAGGTGACTTTATGAGAGCTGGTTTCTGTTCTGTGGACATCGAGGAGGAGGGAAAACACATGTCAGTGAGTCAACAGCTGGAGAAGAGGAAACACGACGGACCTCATTCAGCGTCTCTTGGCAAAGCCGAAGTATGGGCTTTAAACCATACCGTCCATTCATTCAGTAATTTAACTGGAAACTGAACCAGAGAGAACACATCTGGACGATCTCTCCGCTAAGCGCTGCTTAGACACAGATTGTCGAAGGAGATCCTTCACCGGTCAAGGAATCCAGCGGTGAGTGAGGGGCGATGTTTGACTAGAATCTCATCAGAAACCCTTTCCCTCGACCTGTGCTGTGCGTTAACATCAAACAGACCCCCCTTTTTGTTGTTCTTTTAAAGATGGAGTCCCTCCATACAGACCTTGGTTGTTAATGGTGAACTGATTAATAAGGGGGCTGTTTTGGGAAAGGAAATAGGAGGGAAGGGAGGAAGGAAGAAGGATAGATAGAGAGGAGAGTGAAGAAGAAAGAGGAGGATCTGTGGTTACTGGTGGATAACGCGGCTAAGCCCGGGACTCATACATGGAAGAAGGGGAGGAGAGGTGGAATGTGGCTTCACTGTGACTCTCCGCTCTGACTGGGCAGCGTCAGGCAGTCTGGGTACAACCGGTGGTCGTTGAACCCTCCGGTGTGTGCGTGTTTTCATGAGGGTGGTGTTGTTGGTGGTGGTGGTGGCGAAAACCGGTTTTTGATGCGCGAGAAAGTGACGCGCCGCCCTCCCACCTTCCTGCCCTTTGCCACGAGCCTCTTGTCAACTCCACAGACACGCTAAGCCAAGTACTTCCTCGCCTCCTCTCCCTATAAAATCTCCACCTTCACCTGTACTGCTTTCATTATTTATTTTTAATGCCTCTCTGTTGAACCCCTCCTCTGTTTTGCCAAGTCTCGCGGGATATTGAGGAAATTTGAGGGTGAATCTGAAAGAGAAGTAGAAAAAGACTAAGTCAAACCGGAGCCGCCTATATGAAGATGCTGATGTGTGACCGCGGCGTCCAGATGCTCGTGACGACGGTGGGCGCGTTCGCCGCCTTCAGCCTCATGACCATCGCCGTCGGTACTGACTACTGGCTGTACTCGCGCGGGGTCTGCCGCGTGAAGAGCAGCAACGACAACGACACGAGCCGCAAGAACGAGGAGGTGATGACGCACTCCGGCCTCTGGCGAACCTGCTGTCTGGAAGGTACGTGATCAGTCTGACTGACTGTCTATCTGTCTCTCTGTGTGCGCGTACGAGTAGTGTGCGCGTGCATGAGCACGTCTCTCTCTCTCTCTCTCTCTCTCTCTCTCTCTCTCTCTCTCTCTCTCTCTCTTCATGTTTGTGTACCTGTCTGTTTAACTCTCTCTGATTTTCGTGTGTGCCTTTTTTCTTCCACACACACACACACACACACACACACACACACACACACACACACACACACTATATTGTTCCCTGTCTGCCTCTATCTGTCTGACACCAGAAGAGCACTGGCGGTGAGCCCAGTGAGTGTGTGTGTGAGTGTGTGTGCATGTGTGGTTCTGTATCCTATAATCCCTCCAAACACAGTTCCTCAGAAGCTGTCCTTCCCTGAGTTCACAGTTGCCTCTGTTCCTTTGCAACACAATGAACTAGAATATTAATTAATGTGATGTTGTTGTCAACACACTCCATAGCTGAAGGCACAAATAAAGCACTAACAGGCACAAACACGGGCAGCTGGCAGCGTTATCAGTCAGTGCAACACTAACAAGTACCTGGAGCTGCTCTCTCTTTCTGGGAACCCTCATGCACAGTCTTGGTAAGAATTGGTCCCTTTAATTTTGGAGCCATCTTGTTGTCTTACAGCTAAAAGCCAGAAGACAGATTAAGGGGACTGTGGTGAAGACCTGTGCGCATTTAGCAACCACAAACTGTTGAAAGAGAGACCCAACGATTTTTGGAAAAGCTTCAGAAGCACACCCAGGTTTTAAGTCACAAATGCAAGTTCGGCCTGTTGAAAGGAAATCTTTTTCTCGTCAGTGAAAAGAAGGTGGATAAGTGATGCTCTCAATGTAATAAAGCAGATTGAGGTTATGTTTGTGTTAAATGTGCTCCACGGATACAACTGATTTGAGTTCAATAAGTGTTTCATCAGAAAGTATGATACTGCTTTAGCTCCTGGTTCTGCTGTCTGAATGATGAAGTGTCCCCAGGAAACTGAACCCCAAACTGCCCCTGGTGTCTGTGACAGATCTCTGCTAGCAGTGTGTGAGTGTGACATGTAAAGTGTGAGAGCTTTGTCTGACAGAGTCAGATTTAAGGACTATATTCAGCCTAAATGTCACTGTGTTGAAGTTTTCCTGAGAAATGAGCGTTTGAAATCTATCAACATCAGAATGGGTGTTTCACTCCAACACAAACCACATCAGGCTCCACAGGTGTCCCTGTATGCTGCTCTGTTAGACTTTAACAGCTTCAAAGTCAGAAATCTGTCAACTAATATCATAGCTGAAGTGAGTCCACCCTATACTGGTTTCCAGCCTCCAAAAATTCAAATTACAGCGCCAAATCATAACAAGAATCATCTCATTAGCAGTTCAAAAACAGATCATACAGTATTCTGTGATATGATTGTAATTTTGGACCCCAACAAAAGGCTCCAAAGACCTGTTAGCATCGCTTTACAGAAACCTGGTCTAAGTTCCATCTAAAGACTTCTAGAAAGCAGTGTCATGTAGCTTCCTTTCACTGTGGACACCTCTCACGCTGCAGCAGAGCTACCATCGATGGCAGACTTATTATACCGACGATCTCAATCTGCTTTTCCTCATTAAGCACAGAAATACTTGTTTAATTGAAGAGCTTAGGATTGACAGGCTGTTTAAGCAGAGGGGATGTAGTGAGTGAAAAGAGATGCTCGGTGCAACAATGTGATTAACAACGCCCTGCTTGTCTTTCAAGACTCAAATGTGCACAGTTGTTAATGCATTTAGGTTTCTAGATTTCAACAAAGGACGTGAAAAATGCAGCTCTCCTTTGAATAAGCATGAAGTAAGATACTACACATGATATTCATGTCATGTCTAGTCCACATTGTTTAAAATCGACACCCAAGGATCTCCGATTTCAGCAGTGGTGTTGCATCAATATCCACTCGTTCCACCAAACTCTCAAGCCTCGCTTCCTGTAGGGGCCACAGGTTGGAGTCAAGCCCAGGCCTAATGATCTGCAACCATATGATCGTAACTGATTCAAAACCACAGACTCAAACTGGTCCTCAGCACATTGTTTTTGTTTGCTCTACGTTAGCAGTAATCAGGGTATAGGTAGTTTTTCTGCCATTCTCCAGCGTACTTGGTGCAGCGAGTGCACGCCAGCTAAATGTCTGCACAGGAGGCGGGCAGAACAGCAGGACAGGATTTGATTGGTTTAATAAATTGGATCCCAAACACTAGGATTGGTTGGTGTTTTCCCAGGTTTACTCCTGCTGTAGACAGCAGATATTTTTCACTCTGTTTTAAGAACACATCATGTATTGATTGACATCAGGACATAAAGATCATTTTAACCAGAATAACAAAAAGTCTAAATCTGATTACCAACCCTGACTTTAATCTGTTACCGTGCTGTGCAATGCTAGGACAAGCTCACACTATCATCTATTAAAGGGACTACATAAGCTTTAGCAGTTTGGCAGTTTTGGATGCAGATCAGTGTTTTCATTCTCATGACATCCAGATGTGGACACAGCGGCTTAAGAGAACACATGCAAAAAGACAAAACACAAGCAAATTAAGAAAACAGCTTCATCAGTTTGACAACACATGCACAGCATTTAGAAAACATACTGCAAAGACCACAAGACAACCAAAGTGTTTCCTGAGGACACTTAAAAGTGATGCACACGTCCCAACATGCTTGTTGTTGATGCAGATTTTGCGTCACAGCCCTATTAAGGTTCTCTCTCCATCAGTGGTGTTGGAAAAGGGCATCAAAGTAAGTGCTTTGATTTATTTTAACATTGTGATCACATGATTCAGATATCAGCATACTGGCTAGTAATGGACGTGTGCATCACTTTCAAGTGTCCTCTGGAAAGTCTTCTGTTGTGTTGTGGTCTTTGTTGCGTGCTTTCTAAATCCTACTCATGTGTTGTCAAATTGATGAAGTTGTTTTCTTAATTTTCTTGTGTTTTGTCTTTTTGTTCTCTTAAGTTGCAGCGTGAGCTCTCGGGGCCACCGTACTAATGTGTGCTGCAGAGGAGGGATAGAGAGAGAAGCTGGAGCGAAAGTGATCCACGCTGATGCTGTTGCTCAGTCTGACTGTCCTGTGCACAGTTGTGTAAATTTTTGCTTCGTCATGGGGACTTTGGGAACATAGTTTAAAGTTGTGTCATGGTGCATGGACAGTGACTTTGCTGCATCCTTTTGGATTTTAGTGCATCAGAGAAGCACAACGCTTCACTTGTAGCTCTGTGAATTCCTGCTGCGACCCTCTTTGCACAGGAGGAGTATAACCTGGTGATCTCTAGTCATTTGTAATAATATGAGAGTGTGTATTCAATCTTATTACCATAAGAATCTGTGATCAGTCTGTTTTTTTTTTTAAGTCCAGTGCAGATTGACATCTCTGTGAATCGAGACTGTGTTCGTTGTGGATTTTTGTCATCTCTGTGCCTCTTTCCTGCTGAGGCTCACATCAGCTGCAGTGACAATTATAAGTGAAAGTTTTGACAGCAGCTCGGGTGCAAATTCAGGTTACACAGCATGGAGGCAGGTTCATGGAAAGGTTCAAAGAACAGTGACGTCTTGTTATGGTTGCATGGATGAGATGCATTGTGTAGTTTTTGGTTCTTACAGCAAGCACAAAAGACGTAATGTGGGCTTTGAAATCACTTCCTCTGGTTACGCTCGACCCTTCAGAGCAGGATACAGGACAACGAAATCGTCTGGTTTTATTATTTAACGCTTCATGTGTCCATATTCGTACATTTTTTTCCCATCCTTCATTCTGCTGTAAAACATGACTCACTGTAAACGATTTGACTTTGATCCTCTGAAAATACTCCGCATTGAGAACTTTGTTTTCAATTACCATAAAAAAGGAAACATGGCCTGGAGGAGAAGCATGTGCGTGTGCGTGTGTGTGCAGCCAGACATAACCATCTCATTCTGGGGGGCATAGAAGGCTATTACAGGGCCAGATGGCACAGGTATAAGCTTTATTGAACACACAGTCTCATTTACATACACACACTCAACACACACACACACACACACACAGACCTATAATTGAATGAATAAATAGACAAATTCTAGGATATTCCCAAGCCACCAAATAAGCACAGCTGCAGGAGCGGCACGCCAAGTTAACACAATGTCAGCACAATGTCAGAACATGCACACACATACACACGCACACGCAGCCTCACATGAAACAAACTCGTGCTCATGCGTGCACACAATCGAGCGAATTAGTTCTCTGTCTCATTCGGCCCATCTTACCCCCCCCCCCTTCTTTTGCTCCATCCATGTCCCTGGTTGTCACGGTTTCATAATTCATAAACGCCTCATAAAGTGACAGGAAATGGATGTTTCTGGCTCGTCATGTGGCTCGACATCAGAGAGCAGCTGAGTGAGGGATGGAAGAGCAGTAGGGTGGGGGTGTGGGGTGGGGGGGTGGAGAAACATCATGTATGCAGGGTTCTTGCAGGAAAATGTACAGAGCATGTAAGGAGCAGTCATGCATGAGGATTGTTCAGCGTGTATCATGCAGCTCTTTACAGAGGCAAAGTTTGTCTAACTGGAAGCATGAGGGAGGATTTATGTGCTGATAATCATCCATTAAAATATGGAATTGCTTTGGCATAACTCATTGTTTGTAGATGAGCCTGAAGTCACCAAAAGTTTATGTTTTTATTTTTATGTGATGCAGCTGTGAGCTGATGGGGAACATGTGTCCATGATTTCCAAAGAGGATGTCAGACCTCCTCCCCTCAGTCTTAAACGGACTCAGCTCCAGAGAAGATGCTGAAGTCAGTCACTCGTCTTTGAGTTTGGTTCCCACCATGGTGCATCGTACAATTTTAACGGGGGCTGAATGTTTTTGAAAAATAATCTAATTGCGATTTTTTGGGATCAATATTGCAATTTTTTGGGGGGTACGTTTTCCATTTCATTATTCACTAAACACAAACAATAAGCCCCCTGAACAATACCAGAGACACATTATGATTTTTTTTCAGTCTGGCCATGCGATTGAGACTAATACACGCATAGAACGTGACATTCTATTTCAAAAGTAGTGTTATTTATTTTATTAATAGTGTTGTTATTTATTTATTTCCTGACTTTTTTTCTGTGAAGATCCTGGAAAGGGTTATTAATATTTGGTTATGTGTGGCTTTCTGGAAAACAATAAATGTTTACATTAAGGCACCCCTGTGATCGTCACATATTTTCTGTCACAAACTGACCCCGGCCCCCCATCAGAGAAGGGAAAACTTATGTGGCCCTCACAGGAAAAAATTAGGGGACCCCTGATATAAACAGTTCTGTCCTTGGTGGTCGGGGTTTTAGCCATGCAGTTGTCAAACATGGCCTTGTGCTGCTTTCTTAAACGCTGGAACAGGTTTGTAGTGTTGAGCCTTGTTGTAGCTATGGTAACCAGACATGTTTATGCACAACGCCTTACACTGTGCTGCATCTTCTTTCCTAAATCTAAAATAGGTTCAGACAACTGATGTGCTATTCCCCTTTGACACCAAAGTCTCCTCTTCTGTGTCCTCTGTCGGTTCTTCTGCTGAGGCCATTTTTAAAGATGTCAACAACACAACATATCAAAACTTAGCCTGGCTGAAGTTGTTTATCCCCCGTTAACACACGTCTCGTTCTTCTAAAATTTTTGGCTGATGGCAAACCAGCTGAAAGGTGCATTACCACCATCTACTGCATGCATGTTGCGCAAGGTTGTGTCTGTGTACACGAAACTTTTTTTTTTTTTTGCAGCCTTTGTGATTTAAAAATTGCTTTCTATTACAGTGTGATGTCCACTTATATTTGATTTATCGTTCAGCACTAAATTTAACCCACATTAGTGGCTGCAGCAACAAACTGTGTTTTCTTGCAATCTGTTATTGCTTGCATGCAATAAATCTGTTGTGTGCTTGTGCAGGTGTGCCACGGTGTTAAGCTCCCAGTGTGATAAATGAGCATGAGAGAGCGAGGAAATGAGAAGGAAGAGGAGAGAGAGGGGTGTAAAAGGACGGAGCCACAGCGTGAATGAAGAGAGAGCAGAATGTTCATGGGAGAACTGGGGAGAGTGGTTGGAAAGTGATGGATGAGCTGTGCGTGGCCTCTGTTTCAGGTGAATCTCTGGGGAGTGTTTGACCGCGCCGGGGATCTAAATGATCACCTGGTAATAGAGAGAAGGAACAGGGTTTTAAACGCAGATGGGGGGTAGAAACGATCACCCAGGTGGCTGCAGGAGGACGGGAAGAGGAGGAAGAGGTAGGAGCAGGACATACTGGAGGATGGGAATAGGTAGGAAGAGGAAGTGTGGATGTGAGGGGGTAAATAGAGGGGCAAAGAGTGATTTCGTCGACTGTATGTAGTAGATAAACTGTGGTGGTCGAGGACAACAGGAACCTCCTGCAGCAGCAGCTTTTGTTCTCGATGCACATGTTAAAACGAGACAACAACATCCATCCATCTTATCACACAGCAACGTTTAAATATGGCCGTCGTGCACCGTGTCAGAATGAGCTGGTTTGCTGGTTTACTCCAGGGTACAAAGAGTGAAATCTGCAGCACATCCGTCACGAAGGCTCCCGTCCTTATTCAGCTCAGCATGTGTAGGCTGACAGATTTGATCTCCATCAGGATAAGGGGCACAGTGCAGCGCTGTGCTGCAGAAAGTAGAGATGCTAACAGCTCGTCTCCACAGTAAAACACAAAACAAGAGCAAACTGTGAAAAACTGCAAAAACCTGAGAGCGTGGTTGCATGTTTATATCAGTAAGAACTGACCTTAAGATGCAGCAACATCCAGACGAATCATTAAACTCGAGTTCTAGTCTTGTTTTGAGTTCCCAGCGTTTCATTCCAAGTTGAGAACGAATCAGATAAAAGGGATGCAAGTTCAGTCAAAGAAAATGAGGATGGACCCAGAAATGGATCAATGGATGTTTAGTCAATGAAAATGAAGAAGACGTGGTAAATTAAGGAGATGAGAAGATTTAAATCAGGAACAAATAAATGTTTTGGATATGAAGAGAGAAAAGGGGACATGGCTGTTTGAAAAACAACAGATTGAGAAAAAGAAAGAAAAGAGAGGAAGGGGAAGAGGTGTGCAACCAAGCAGAACCTGTCTGGTTCTCTTTCATCAGCCATCACTGTGGAAACTAGCCTCTTCCTCTCTTTCTCCCTCCCTCCCTCACATCTTCCCTTCCCTTTGCCTGGAAAGAGGTAATCAGAGAGAGAGAGCGAGGTAGGTAAAGGGTGGGAGAAAGAGAGAGAGAGAGAGAGAGAGAGAGAGGAAGAGGCACAGTCACCCACACAGAGCTGTCAGAGGCGCTCTGAGGAAACAAGCAGTCCAATTTGCTTTGCTTTTCAACTTCCCTTTCCTCTCCCTCCTCTTCCTCTCCTCAGTTCTCGACAAAACGCTTTATATTCTCAGTGTTTGTGTGCGCACGAGGCGGTTTGGAGAGGCCACTCGTATGCAGCATTTGGACGACACATGGACTGATTAGGGACAGCTCTCCGAGGAACGAGGCTGTCTGCTCCACACTATCTGCAGCTCTGGTTATGAGTTTCTGTGACTCAGATTTACTGAGACTGACCACTGAGACACGAAGAGGAAAGACACAAATATGGAGTCTCACTATTAAAAACTCCAACAGAAGCCACCTGATTTCCAAAACCTCCCAGGGCTCATAATTATGAATCATTTTATCTGACCACCAGGAGGACTCATAAATGACACTCAAAGTTCCTCCCTGAGAGATTTCTCATCAAACCTTTTCACAGAGCTGCTCAGACTGACTCTTACTGTGGAATTCAGAGAACTCTGAAGCTAAAAGAAAGGGGTGGAGCTGACCCTGTTGCTATGGATGATGTCATGTTTCAGGAACCACCTGACTTCCTTTGCCTTCAATGATTGACTGACGGGAAGTGTTTCTTTGTGAGGACGGCGTGAGAAGGTGTCATGTTGGCATATTCAAATAAAGACTGTAACTCTTTATTGCCAAACATATCATATTTGATACATGAGTGTAAAGATCTCTATCTCATCAACATGATAAAAATTATCATTAAAAACCTGTTAAAATAAAAAAATTTCTCCCCTTTAGGATTATCATTCCACTACAGGCAGCTGAAGTTGTTTTTTAGCCCTTTTCAAAATCGCTGCTCTCAAGAAACTATCCACAATTTTTTTTTTAACATGAGCAGATCTACATATAAGCAGAGTTTTAATGACTGGGATTCTGGAACAACCATGGCAAACAAAGACTAAACCAAACTGTTCATGTGATCATGAGGTGGATTTCCAGCAGCAGCCGTGCTGAGACTCTTTCTGAACTGGTCTCAGAGACTTAGGAGTCCTCTTCACTTCCTCTGACTCCTCACAGGTTCAGCAGCTTGTTGTAGCGCTAAATTACTTTGTGAAATACTTTTAGAATAAGAACTGACACACCCATTATTTTAGAGAGTTTCTCCTCAATCATCAGGTTAGGAGCTACTTTTAGCTTTAAGATGCTTTGTGAATACAGGCTCAGGTCTCACATCAGAGCGCTCTCACTTTTCCACGGTGACCTCAGTGATCTGGGTCTCTCTGGGTTGTGTAGTTTATAATGATTTGTGTTGTTTCACTGTGTGACCAGTACATCTCCTGTACAGAGTGTGTGTGTGTGTGTGTGTTTGTGGGAGTGATCAAGGACACACAGCTGACACCTCATGGCCAGCTTTTCTAAGTTGTTGGGGCATGTGGAACATTTTGTTTCTGTGTGTTTGTCTCCTTTTTACCCTTGATTTGAGGGACTTTTTGTTTCTGGTGGAATATTTCATATCTCTCTCTCCCTCTCTCTCTCTCTCTCTCTCTCTCTCTCTCTCTCTCTCTCTCTCTCTCTCTCTTTACCTGTTCAAGTTAAGTTAGTATTTCGAGCATCATTAATCCGATATGGATTTTTTTTCTGTTTTTGTAGCGTGTGTGAGTAATGTATGTGAGGTTCTCATTTACAATGCTTTGTTTGGCCTTGTGTGCCCGGTGTGTGTGTGTGTGTGTGTGTGTGTGTGTGTGTGTGTGTGTGTGTGTGTGTGTGTGTGTGTGTGTGTGTGTGTGTGTGTGATTCACCGGTTTCTCTTTGATGAGATCATAGGCTGGTTGTGACACTTGACATGAGCCTTTGTGACAGCCACTGACTCACACACTGATGCAGCGTATAAAGGTAGCTGTTCAGAGCCGCGTGTACACCTGCACACACACATACACACACACACATTCTTGTGTATGCACGCTGTAGCTGCAGAAGTGGGGCAGTGTCTGTTTTCAGGCTGGCAGGTATACAAACCCTGTTTCATCTGTTCAGACACAACTGATCCACTTATTTATTATCTTTTTTTTTTTTTTTTTTTGTCCGCCTGTTCTTTTTTTGGGGACGGGTTTTGTAACAGTTTTAAACGGATCCATCAACACTCCATTTTTATACTACAGAAGATGTGTCTCTTTTGTTTCTATATTACAGGCTGTAAAAGAAAGATATCAAACAGCAAAGTTTTAGCTTCTTGGTGCCTTTCAAGAAAAAAAGGAACTTGTTTTAACACTTTTCATTCGAGCCAGAAATGATAAGCTCAGTTACTCCGGGCAGCCGGGTGAAAGATGTGGTCAGTTGGTGTAACCTATAAATGTCAATTGGTGTAACCAATGTTTCCCATAAAAATCTGATATTGCACAAAAAAGTTGCTATAAATATAAATATTTTTGAGATGATATTTCATAACAAATCACTTATTTCATCAGTACACATGAATAACTTCTTGGAAGGTGAATTATTTAACCCTTTTCAGGCTTTTGTGGTTTCACTGTTTGGCAGTTTAATGGGACTGATTCTTTGATTAGTTAAAAATGGTAGAAATATCATAGACCACTATGACACCAGCAGAACACATTCAAACAAATATCTAACATCTTGATTGAATGTGTTTAAGCTGAATTTGTTTTGGATATCAAACCAACCCCTATCGGTCACTGTCCCAGTTATTGCTGTAATCTGGCAGGCTGTGCACATCAGGGCTGCACGAAAAAAAAATGACATTGTAATATTTTTGTTTCCTGTAGGTATAACACAATATTTTCTGAAAGGTTTTAGAGCTGCCACAATTGCTTGAATAATCAATTATTAATCACAAAAAATCACTACTAAATTAATTGTCAAATATTTTGATAATCGATTAATCGCTTTAAGTAATTATTAAAGACAGAGAAGTCCAAATTCTCTAATTTCAGCTTCATAAATGTGAATATTTTCTGGTTTCTTTGCTTCTCTATGACAGTCCTGAATATCTTTGGTTCGCAAACAAGACATCGGATGATGTCATCTTGGACTCAGAGAAACACTGACATTTTTCATCATTTTCTGACATTTTATGGACCAAACAACTACTCAATTAATCGAGAGAATAATCGATCGATTAATTAATTATGAAAATAATCGTTAGTTGCAGCACTAAAAGTTTACTGCTTCGCTCTGTTCAGCTGAAATCTCCCTGACTCTCCCTGATAAAGCATCTTATGTGATATTAACTATAAGCAAACTGTCAGATTGTTAAAATCTCTGCTATGCTCCGCTCACATTCACGCTCTCTCTTTCTCTCTGTCACTCAACCACTCACACTGCCCTTAGCTCTGCAACACCCTGACAACAGCAGGTGAGATGACAGAATGAGCTCTAACTGTATAATGTGATAAAATCTATGGAAGCTCATTCAGATCTATTTGTAATGTGATTGGAGGTGGACAGGCTACGTAAACTTAACTTAAAGGCTCAAATATATTGCATAACTCACGATATGAATATTGCAATGACGATATTGAAATGATATATCGTGAAGCCCTAGAGCAAATTTGCTTTTGCATGAAGTTTAAAGCATGTTTGTATGTCCACAGTCTGTCCCATCACTTCCAGGTGTTAGTTAAGGCTTTCCTCAAAACTCAGAGGGGGGTTCCAGGTTTTGGAAAAGGTTGCAAGAGATCCTCTTAATGAATGATGTATCTTCTTATGTTTAATGCAGTTCTTTCATTTATTTAATGCTGAAAGAGGAAGTTAGAGAGACCAGAAATAATTATTCTTACACCTCTGTTTGTTTTATTTATGATTCTGTAGTTTGGCATTTCTGGGTATTGGTTTAACGCTTTCCTTTAAAGGACACATCAGAAACAGAACCAAAGAATTCTTCTTCCACCTCTGTAAATCGCACGACTCAAACCAGAAACACTCATCCACACCTTCAGAACCTCTAGACTGGACGACTGTAACAGCATCCTCTCCACTGACCTTATCCTTGCACACTCATCCTTCTGCGCCTTCAGCATCCACTTCAAGATCCTACATTACCCCCAAAAACCTCGCCTCTTCATGCCTTCTCAAACGCTGCTCCCTACCTCCCTGACTCTGATCATCAGATGCTGACCCTCTGTCCTGTTTTGACCCCCAACACCAAGAGCACAACCGGCACCTTAGGGGACAGGGCTTTTACCATTGCAGCCCCAACTCTCTGAGCCCTCTTCCTCCAAACATCTGCAACTCTGACTTACTAAAAGTCTACCCTTTCAAAATAAAAGTCCTACAACATGTGACTTTTAGCACATTGCTCATTATGTTGAGCCTCTTTAGGCATTTAGAAAAGGACAACATAAGTCCTAAAGAATACAGATAAATAAATGATAATAATGATTAGGTTTTTTCAGATTTTTTCTTTCAATTTTAATAAAAAATAAAATTCAAAAACATTGTGGGGGCATTCATAGAACTATTTTAAAGACACCCTAGAATTAATTTATTACCTTTTGGGTTTGTTTTAAACCTCTTAAGATACCCGAGGGGTAGATAACCCCTTCTGGGTACACCTTTTGAGGTTTCTGAAAATTCTTAAATTTCTGGGAAAAAAACCCAAAGTGTAAACTTTTTTTTAAAAAAAAATTTGATTAAAAAAAGAAACAAAATGGGGATAATAATAAGAACCATGGACACTCTGAACCTGCCCCCCCCCCAACCCAATAGTATATGCATTTTTTTTATTTGCTTGTTGTAATTATATACTAATATCCTGTAATATTTTATGCACATCAGATAATCAGTTACATTAACGGCGAAACAAGAAATAAGAAACCAGAGTACATCATCAGGTGATTCTCATATTCCCATCGTTTTTGGACCAGTTTATATACTACAATAGCACAAAAGAATTCCTTAAATTCAGTTATGGTTTTTAGTGTGCCAACCCAAGACTTTCAGTGGTCCAGTCTGGCCACCCCTAGGAAAAAATCATGGAGGCGCCACTGCCATCGAACCAATTTTGACATCATGAGGCGATGAAACTGAGAACGACTTAATTTTCTATGTGAATCAGCCCATTTCAACCAAAAGTGCAGAAAAGCAGAGATGAAAGTATGAAAGGATGAGATGTTGTGCAAAGAAGCAGAGTACGCTTCAATTCATGTGAAAATTTGACAGATTATGACTTTATTAAATCCAGATATTTAACACTCTGAAACGTCCTCTTTGTCAATCAGAGTCACAGTCAGACTTCAGTCACTATCCCTGCTCTCTGCATGAGCTGCTGAATCAATTTATGAATGAGTGTGTGTGTGTGTGTGTGTGTGTGTGTGTGTGTGTGTGTAGTGGAAAGAACCTCTTCATATGCAAATAAGCAATTAGCGTTGAGTCGTTCGTTGTTCGTGGCAGGCCTCTATCCTCCCATTTCTCTAATTCTCCTGTGTCGTTTTACCACCAAACTGCTTTCAACCGGCACTTCCTCCTCTCTTCATCCTCCTTCATCTCGCTCTCCCTCCTCTTCCCCTTCATCCCCACAGAGTCCACACATACACACACCAATACACACACCTCTCTCTCACACATCCCCTGTGGTGTTGACCATGTGTGAGAGGGACTGAATGATGGGCTGGCATTAAGTGTACACACACATGAATGCCAACAGATGTGTGTGTGTGTGTGTGTGTGTGTGTGTGTGTGTGTGTGTGTGTGTGTGTGTGTGTGTGTGTGTGTGTGTGTGTGTTGGAGGAGGATTCTTACTAAGGAGAAGAGGATGACTCACTCTCTCCCTGACACACGGCACACTCGTGGGAGACTGCATCCTTGTCAATACAACAAAACACACACACACACACACACACACACACACACACACACACACACACACACACACACACACACACACACACACACACACACATTGATTGAGAGAGTGTAGATATAAAAGATTTTTACTAACACACATGATTAATGGTGTTTATATATCAGTGAAATGAGCTCTCGTGTGTAAGCTTGATGTTTGTAGCTGAGGTAAGTGTGTGTGTGTGTGTGTGTGTGTGTGTGTGTGTGTGTGTGTGTGTGTGTGTGTGTGTGTGTGTGTGTGTGAGGGAGATACAGCATTTCAATGGTGTTTTCCACACATGCCCTGAAGGCTTCATCTCTGTCCTGCATCATCTGTCATCTCTCTCTCTCTCTCTCTCTCTCTCTCTCTCTCTCTCTCTCTCTCTCTCTCTCTCTCTCTCTCTCTCTCTTCTTTCTTTTCTGCCGTTTTTCTCTTGACTTTTGAAGTTTATTCATGTCCTCATGCCGGGTGTGTTTATGTGGAGTCCTGAAAGCGTTATTTGGCTCAGCACCATCAGACAAAAACATTAATATTTGACAATAGAGCCTTGAAAAATAGATGATTCATTCTAATCCAAAAACCTGTCAGAGTCAACAGCTATCTCCTCACGGTTCGATAGCTGTCTGTTTTGACTTTGTGTTTAAAAATCTGACGTTTGCACACACTGTTTACTACTCTCGTATACTAGCTGCAGGTTTGTCTCTAAAGATATTACTATGTCATTATTAATCCCTGAAACAACACAGACTTGAGTCTTGGCGATACCAAACACCGCTCAGAAGGAGAATATCTCTGGTTCTCTTTTTTTTTGTTTTTTGACCCTAAGAATCTGACTTAACTTAAACTGCTCTGTTTCTCTCCCCTAAAGGAACGTTCAGAGGAGTGTGTAAGAAGATCGATCACTTCCCAGAGGACGCAGACTACGAGGCAGATGCTGCTGAATATCTCCTCCGTAAGTCTGATCACAACACAAGCACAACACAATATCCCAAGCAGCTTTAAATTTCATCCCTCATTCAACCTGTTTGTACGGTGGCCCTAAGAGCTCACAGCACTGCAGCTTAGGAAAGCACATGCAAAAAGACAAAACACAAACAAATTAAGAAAACATCATCAATTTGATGACACAGCATTTTGAAAACGCGCAGCAAAAACTACAACACAAAACATTAGAAAACACATCAGAGTGATGCATACGACTGTTGTTAGCCAGTATGCTAACATCTGAATCATGTGATTACACTGTTGAAATAAATCAAAAAGATTTGCTTTTTATCTCTTTTATCACCACTGACGGAAAGAGAACCCTAAAAGGGCTGTGACTCAAAATCTGCCTCAACAACAAGCGTGTTGGGACGTGTGCATCATTTAAGTGTCCTCTGGAAACACATTTGTTGTGTTGTGGTCTTTGCAGCGTGTTTTCTAGATGCTACTCATGTGTTGTCATATTAATGAAGATGTTTTCTTAATTTGTTTGTGTTTTGTCTTTTTGCGTGTGTTCTTTTAAGTTGCAGTGCTGTGAGCTCTCAGGGCCACCGTACATTTGGGACCTCAGAAACCTTACAGCAGGGTAACCATGTTGGTCTACTCTTTGGGTGCTGCTGTGGGTAGATTTTATTGTCCACAGGTTGAGTGGATATAATACAAAGAGGGGAAAAAAGAGGGTAACCCCTTTGTTGTCATTTTTTTTCCAGAATTTTGACAATTTGAGAAAGCCTTGGGAGCACTCCAAGGGCTTTTTAAAGACACCCTATGATCTAACCATTCAGGGAACATCTTTCACTTTTATACTTTTTTTTAAGGTTTTTTTTTTAGGTTTTTTTCTTCTTCTTCTTTTTCAAAATTCTGAAATGTTATGGGGAAAAAACCCACAAACAGTGAACCCTTTGTGTTTTTCATAATTTTGAAAAACAAAACTTCACACATTTGGATACTCCTAGAGCCTTAATAAAGAAACCCATGTAGCACTGAGCGGGTTTGTTGCGCTAGTTTTGATTGGACCTGTTTTGTCATACAGCCCTAGTATCTCTGATCATACTCCAGGCTGCTTTCTTTACCATTTAAATGCCGTATTCCACGGTATCAACCAGAAAATTCAAGAAAACTAAAAAAAAAAAAAACGTTATGCTTACTTTTCTAGATTTTGACTTGCAACGTCTTTTCACTTGCAAGAAATGGAAGTATTCTCAATATCTTTAGATTTCTTTGTTGTGATCACCCTGGGAGAAAGGAAAATGTCTGCCGTTAAAACTGATGGATTACTTGTAAAATAACAAAGTATATATAAAAAGTCAACTCTTATTTGATAATAAAAAAGGGGCTTTCATGTTGAGAGTGAGGCCATGAGTTTGGCTGGACATATCTGATTCTCAGAACAACATGCTAACAATAGCAGCAACAACAAAAGCTCTTACAGCTGACGTGTTATTTGAAGTCGAGTAGTCGTCCCTAAAAAGAGCAGATGAATAAATAGAGAGGGTTAAATGGAGAGAATGAAAGGAGGAAACACCTTTTATTTCTAGAAAGAGTAATAAGACTCAGGATGAGAAGGAACCAGAGAGAGAGAGAAAGAGAAGGGGGTTGGTCAGTTTTTCTCTCACAGTAAACACAGCGTAAAGAAGGACACAGAGAGAAAACAGATACAAAAAAAAGGTTGAGGGGTTTGGGGGGGGGGGGGGGGGGGGGTTGTTGGAAGGATTCAGCCTGTGCATCTTTTGCATTGCTCCACTGAACACAGAGCAACATCCCCAGAGGCAGCCAATTACATCTCAGGCCTCAGAGTCGGCCAGCCAATGGGAAGCAGGGACCTAGTGACCACCATTGCACACAGCCCAAGGGTGTGGGCCATGGGGGAGGGGCTTACACGCTAGGCCACACAACGCCACTGGTCGCTGCAGCTGACATGCCAAGCTTGAAGTGTTTTGATACGTAACGTTACAAATGTAGACGCAGGATCTCGATGTTTCTGTGGCGATACACTCAAACATCAGCTTTGAAAGTGGAAGTCAAAACAGCTCAGCCCTGCATGACAAGCTGTTTGCAAATATCCTCCAATATGTTATCACATCACTCACACATATGGGCCTCTGACAAGTGCTTCACTCCCACTGCAGCCTCGCTCTCATTTTCATCATCTCTGCTAGTCATTATTTTCCTCACATATGTGTCAGTGTGACTCTCCATCTGTCTCACTTTTTCTCCATCTTCTCCCTCTTCTTGCATCCTCTCTCTCTCTCTCTCTCTCTCTCTCTCTCTCTCTCTCTCTCTCTCTCTCTCTCTCTCTTGCTCTCTCCTCTGAATGCTTTAACATGTTCTGGATTCAGACTCAGCCAAGCATGCAGAAGAACATTCAGCTTTGTGTTTGCATCTGTGTGTGTCTCATGCAAGCTGACACACTTTTCATGTTTTAATTCCAGCTCCGTGGATTTAGAACAAAACTTGAACATTTATGATCTGATGTTTTGCTCGGTGAGGTTTTCCGAAGATGCACACCTGTGTCAGGCCAAACATATGATCCTAGGTTACATGTTATGCTAATGTGTCCGGTGTTACCCCCTTTAAATCCTCGCTATGTTGAAGTTGTGTTCAGGTTTGGTTGTACATCGTTCTCCATTTTGCACAGCGTTCTGCAGAGTTTGTGGACTGACTGTGTTTCTTCTCCTCTCTGTGTGCAGGAGCTGTGCGAGCCTCCAGCATCTTCCCCATCATGAGTGTGGGTTTGCTGTTTCTGGGCGGGCTCTGTGTGGCTGCCAGCGAGTTTTACCGGAGTCGACACAATGTCATCCTCAGTGCAGGGATCTTCTTCGTCTCGGCAGGTAAGTCTGACCTGCGTGGCTTTGTTTGTTTGTTTATTTATTGTCTGCTCACCCCTCTGAGCCCCACTGCATCTTGATTTTAACCTTGATACTTCATTTCACACTGCAAAAACTGAAACATAAGCAAGTGTTTGTCTAAAGGGACTTCGAGGACTTTCTAAGTGATCTTGAAAAAGTCTCACTTCTAGATATCTGCCTGATCCTAATCCACAACTTAAAATGAGATTATCAGCTCCATCCATCCATCCATTCATCTTCTATACCACTTGTTCTGTTCAGGGTCGCAGGTGTCTGGAGTCTATTCCAGCTGTTTTAGGGTGAGAGGCGGGGATACACCCTGGACTGGTTGCCAGTCAATCACAGAGCTGACACACAGAGACAGACAACCTTTCACGTTCACACTCACACCTACGGGCAATTTAGAATCACCAATTAACCTGATGAGCATGTTTTTGGACTGTGGGAGGAAGACGGAGTACCTGTAGAGAACCCACATGTACATGAGGAGAACATGCAAACTCCAGACAGAAAGGTACACCATGCCTGAACCGGGATTTGAAGCAGTGACCTTCTTGCTGTGAGGCTGCAGCCCAAACAGCTGCACCACCGTGCGGCCCTTACCAGCACCAATAAAGGTTATTTCTAAATGCTATTTCTTAGCTTCCTGTTGGGGTTGGACAGGACTGGATTGATTTATGGCACACTGAAGTCTCTATGACAACACCACACCAGCTGACGAAGTGTCGTAGTGAGAAGAGAGCTCTGTTTTACTCTGCTGTAAACGATTTCTGTGATTAATTTAGTAGTGATGGTGGAGACTGGAGCTGAACTGACAGACAGAAAAAGGACAGAAGAGACGAAGAAAGACAGTGATAGAGCACATGGAGAGTGATAGAGCACAGGCTAAAGGCTAAAACAAAAACTAAAGGCTAAACTGTTTGTGACAATGTTCATTCCAACCCACATGCAGCAGTTATTCTGCAGTGATCTGATCAAACTTGAGAGTCTGTCAGTAAAATGAAGAGTGAGGTTACGTTAGCTCTGATTGGTAGATGGGCAGGACATAAGGATTCATTAACGTTACACGTTAGCCACAGATACATCTCAGAGCACCAGGCTGTGAGTAGCTCTAAAATAGCCGGCTACTAAACTACAGTACAAACTGTCGATGTTTGCTTGTTGTTTCAAACAACAGCGCTGTGTAACTGTTGATAAATACCTTACCTCGTCTTGTATTATCTGGTAAAAAGTTGGCTTGAACAAAGAAAAGTAGTGTTAAAAAGAAGATCTGATCTCCATTCATTTCCAAAACAAACATGATTTATTAAGAGTCACGTCATCACAACAGTGTGCGCACGATTCCAGCTAAAAGGTGTCGCTGCGATCCACCTCAAACAGTCCAAACAGCCTCTTTAAGTGAAAAATGTCTGAATAGATTAAATTTGAGCCATTTTCACCTGACACATCCAGAAAATGTCTTATTTTAAGGTAAAGACAAGAATGATGCCTAAATTGCTGAAAGTGGGGTCCAAAGTATTCACTGGATATGTCTCCATAACTGTGCACGTTCTTTTCCCACATCTGTGCCAACTGAGAGGTGTTTTCAGCTGCTGGACTTTAGGCTCCCAGACAGGTCTGGACTTTCAGGGACACACTGTTGAGTGACTTCATCTTTTGGTGAGGTAATGCTCATCTAAATTAGATGACTTACTGCTGCCATCTTTGCTCCATGACACACCTAACCTCACAGGACGTTCACTGATGCCTGCAATTGAGGCAGCTCCAAGGTTCTACTCTCGCACGCATGTGTGTGTGTGTGTGTTTGTGTGTGTCTATTAGTGTGTCTTTGTGGAGCCACTTCAAACGGGGGACGGGTGGTGCTCAAATATTTGTGGAAGAAGCCCGTCAGGCATCTAAAGCTCACAGAAGAGCCCGCATGATGTGCCAGAGCGAGGAGACACAGCGGCTCATTAATCAATCAGGCAGACACCGCAGTGAGAGTGAATGCACACATACATCCTCACACACAATCTATCACATGGATGCTGACACATAATTACATGTAAACACACACTCATGCTCCTTCCCCTCTCCTGTAATTGCTGTTTCGTGGGATGTGTAGGGTCCCATTGGGTTTTGTCGTAGATTTATGGTTCCAAATTGGTAATTATTTACCACAGTAGTGTGGGGCTGGTTCTGGTTAATTACAGCTGGCTAATTGTTCCTGTTCTGTGGGTTCCAGCACGCTGCATGAGCCCTACATTCTGGACTAATGATATGGAATAAGAGAGCCCAGCTGAATGCACTGACTCTCCTCCTCCTCATCATCTCTCTGATGCTTCACTTATTTTCTCTGGCTGTCCCCCATTTCTCCCCGACTCACATAATTTCCTTCAAGATTTAACCTACACTCTGATTTATACCGATTTTAGGGCAAGATACTGATCCGTCACAACGTTTGAGAGACATCGAGAGCCAAACGAGGCTTCATGATCAGTGCTAAATCCCCTACTGTTTTTCTTTCTTTTTTTTTTTCTTAATTTCTTTCATTATTTTCAGGTTACAGAATGAAAATAGATGCTTTTGACATTGTTTGGTATTATCCCATCCCTGATCGTCCTCTCTTTCATTCTCTCCCTGGCAGGGCTCAGTAACATCATAGGAATAATCGTCTACATCTCAGCCAATTCAGGAGATCCAGGCCAGAGCGACAGCAAAAAGTCCTACTCCTACGGCTGGTCCTTCTACTTTGGCGCCCTCTCCTTCATCATGGCGGAGATGGTGGGCGTGCTGGCTGTGCACATGTTCATCGAGAAGCACCGCAAGCTACGGGCAAAATCCCGCACGGAGCTCATCAAGAAGTCCGCCTTTAGCCGCATCCCTTCCTACCGCTACCGCTTCCGGCGCCGTTCCAGCGTGCGTTCTTCCGAAGCCCCCAGCCGCGACACCTCCCCGCTGGGTAAAGGCGGCTACACGGGGCCCGCAGCATCCGAGATGCCCATGTACACGCTGAACCCGCGCGAAGCAGGCAGCAAACCTGGCGGAGGCGGCATCGGCGGCCTGCTCAACTCGGAGAGGGAGTTCCTCCAGAGCAGCACACTCACTAAAGACTACGACAAGGACTCCAACCGCAGGACCACGCCCGTGTGAGAGGTGTGACTGCAGGAATCAGCCAATCAGAGTATCAGAGAGGAGGATGGTGATAACGGGGACACACAGGGTTACGGGGAGGGAGCGGGGTTTGATAAACTATGACTGTGAACTGTGAACTTTTAGCCTTTGAACTGTTAATCCTGAGCCCTGTGAGAGTGTGGGTGTGTGTAGCAGGGTTGGTTTCGGATGGAGAAGTTGTTCCCGACTCCACCGAGCCACATATCACTGTAATGGTTCCTGATAATCCTTAAAAGAAGGCACTTTTTATTTCTGATCATAAATTGGCCTCTTTCAGACGGGAAGAGTCGAAAGCTTATTGTAAGTGGTTTCCTGCTGGGGGCAACTTCTCCTGAAATCTAAAAATAATGTGAACTAAAGGGAGAGGAGGGAAAAAGGTGAGAGACAAGATGATCTCTAACCTTTGACCTCTGACCTCCTGACCTTTGAGCATCATCAGAGTTGCGTTAGTGCAGGGAAACGGTCTCTCAAGCCGCTTTCACACATGGACTCCTGACATTTCTGAGACATGAGGGCCCTGAGGATTTCAGTACTTTTCAGGGGTCCATAATGGATTCATAATTTGTGCTTATATGACTTGAACACATATTTAGATGTTTCTAAATAATCATCTGAGGTGAGCAGTAAAGAGTAGAAAGTAGCGAAACTCGTGACAGAGGCTATACAGATCAAATCAAGACAAAGTTAAAGTAACTCTGATCTGTTGGTGTCTGGAAACTTTTAGCTCATGTGTGAAAGAAGCTTCTGATTACTGTATAAAAGTTTGGAAGATGACACTTCAGGATTCAGGGCGATTCATTTTCAGTTCATCTTTGTTCAGAATACATATTGGATATTCTACTTGTCAAATTCTGGCAGCACATTTATGGCATTTTTTTATTTTTCTGTCAATACTCATGTGAACTGAAACTGAATTGAGCTCATCCTCGGTGACCCCATCTCTCTCTGCTGTTAAACCTTGAGAACTCTTTAAAGAAGGTTAAAGTTCGATCACCGGTGCTTCCTTGACCCCATTTTCTCCCACAAGAGTCATCTCCTCATTTGTTTTTACACCTAAAGGAGATGATCAGACATGTTTCCGTTCATGTGTGCGCCTTCACTCGTCACCTTTCACCTTCCACTTTCTCCTGTACAGCCCCATACCTCAGCACACCTCACTGCCACCCTCTGCATCTCTCCTCCGCCTTTCTCTGTCTGTCTCCTGTTTTCTGTTAGCGGTAGATGAGTTAGGGTTTCTGGAGGTTGTTGGTTGAGGAGACCGCTGAGCTGTGAATAAATTTAAAGGGACTGTGAGGACTTTCTAAAAGGCCGTTTACACGACAGCGGTTTTAGGATGAAACACAAAAGTATTGGTGCGTTTCGGCCAACCTAAAACAATTTTTTTAAAACACCCTTCAGAGTGGAATTTTTCTGATATGCTTCAGCCACCATTGTCCTGTAAACAGCAAGCCGGAGTCACAGCAAGACGCATTCAATATATACGCCAGCTGATCAGCCCACCTCTTCTTCAGCGGAGGGCTACCAAAAGACTTACAGTTATATCGCCACCTACAGCCCTGACACGCATACTGCAGCATTTTCAGTCCCTCGAGTGTAATACTGTGAATTGTTGTCATGTAAATGGGGCCTAACTGATCTTGAAAATGTCTCACTTCTAGAAATCTGCCTGATCCTAATTCACAACTCAAAATTTAATTGTCAACATCAATATGGGTTATTTCTAAATGTTTTTTCTTAGCTTCCCGATCGGGCCGGAAATGACCGGATTGATTTACAGCATGTTGAAGTCTCTATGACAACACCACATCAGCTGAGCTGTCAGACAAAAAAAAGGACAAAAAAAAGAAGCAGAAAGCTAAATGGGAGAGCCATAGCACAGGCTTAAGGCTAAACCATGAGCTAAAGGCTAAAACATGAGCTAAAGGCTAAACCATGAACTAAACTGTTTGTGATAATGTTCATTCCAACCCACATGCAGCAGTTATTCTGCAGTGGTCCAATAATGAAGAGTGAGTGTGTGCGTGCGCACCATTCCAGCCAAAAAGTGTCACTGCAATCCACTTCAAACAGATAGTCCTCACAGCCCCTTTAAAGGCAGAGCCAAAAAACGCAAAACAAATTAATAGATGTTTTTTTTTTCTTTTGTTCGGCTGCTACCTCTCACTGAAAATCTTTCAGATGTATTTAGCATTAGGTGTTTTTTCCCCAAACTTTAGCTGCAGATATAAAACCGCTCACTTGATTTTGAAGCAAACATCTCATCTCTCTTGGAACTGGAGGATTGTTTGATAATTTTAAGTTTAATTTCCTTCAGATTTGTGCTCCATTTATCAAAGCTGTCACACAGCCTCTCCTCTTCAACTCACTCGCACACAGTCATCCATCACCAAACACACGCTAACCCCACAAACTGAAGAAAACAGGGACGTGGTCTCACTGGTTCCTAAAGGGGCGTTTTGAAGTCCAAAAATGGCGGTCTCCATCGTAGCTTTGGGTTAATCTTGAAACAGGCATGGATTTGGTCTTCCTCAGTCAGTCTTCATTTATGCAGATTCAAACACCTGTAACTCTGCCTGTGTCAGTGTCAGATTGTTGAGATACAGCAGCACATTCGTGCAAAAGTTTGTCTTAGAAGCTTTAACTAAAAAACATAATGCAGATTAAAATTAATAAAACATTTTTTTTCCTGATTTGAGGAGCCAGAAGTGCATTGTAGTTTCATTACATGTTTATTCTGGTGGAAAGGTTGCAATGCAAGCTGCTTATCCATAGCCAAACTTTGAAAGTCTGTTTAATCCAAATGGGATCAAACAGTTCTCCATCCAGAATGTCAATTCTGGCTAACAAATAATGGGTAAATCCACAGACTGTTTTTTTTTCCACACATTAACAGATCGAAACAAGAGGAGGAGAGGGCTGTGACTGAGTAAGAAGGAGACAAAAATCCCCCAAAAAGTGAAATTTAGAGCCATGAAAGAGGAGCACAAGTAGCAATAGCATAAATGTTAACTTTTCCTAACTTTTTTCTGGGACTCTGAGTGAAAAGTGAGCTCAATGAAGAAAGAAAAACACACTTCTGTTTCTGTCTTTTCCTTCCAAAGCCACCATTGCACTGTTTTGTACAAAACTAAACATGAAACACTGAGCTGATGCGTCTCACCACTCCATGGAGACCCTGACAATAAAAATGTTTTTAAACCTCAGTCACTGTTTAATTTATGACGCTGCTGTTTAACTTATGTCTTTTACGCCATAAATGGAGCTTAAAGGGACAAACGTGCACCACCACGGATGAGCTCTCGCTGTCCTCCATGTGTAAATATTAATTTTGCAAGCTAACTACAACATCAGCAGTTGTCACGGACTGTGAAAGGGAAAAAACTGCTTTTCTCAAAGCAAGGGCTTTTAATATTTAAAGGACAGGAGCACACAAGGGCTTTTTATGCTCAGCGCTGTGGCGTTGTCTTAAAGGGTGTTATGTGGGAGCTGAGGAAGGAAAGGCAAAGTACATTTGCACAGGAACAAGCGTTTTTAAACCAGCTGAATAGCTAACGAAGGATAGAACATACTCAAGACGGGCAGAGGAAGATAAAACACAAGACTGTACTCCTCTGCTACAGGTTAGCTTTAGCCTTAGCTGCTTCTTTTGCAAACTTTAGCTTAGATAGGAAACTTTCTGACATAATCAGCGTTTAAGAATATCGCCTTAGGCAGTGGTAGGAAACCAATTTTAAAGTGAAAGTTATTTGAGTTAGCTTAAGGATCGAACATATATTAGCTTAATATTGTTAATCATACTTGGTGCCAAATATTACTCCAAATGTACCCTGTAGATCATGGCCTCCAGGTTAGCTTTCGATCACAGGTTCACATCTCTAAGTACTCTCTTCTCAAAGGTTTAGTGACTCAGAAGTAGCCATGTAGCTCAGCACATCCGAGGACCCCAGGATCCTGAGGGTCTGTGGGGTCAGATTTCAGAACTGCATCCATGAGCCATGTCAGCATTGACCTCTTAAACCATGCATGCCATATCCATCCGCTTCCAGTGCTAACATTCGCTGTATCTCTTACTGAGTCTCAAACAGCACCCTAACCTCTAAACCCTGGACCGCTACTTTTAAAAGACGCCTTACAAAGGGTGTGAGGGCCCGTAAGCCTGTGCTGTGTGTACTGATGTTTACTCCAGTAGAGCACAGGGTGCTGTTTGAGACCTCTGTCTATCTCTTCTTTCTGCCATACAGCTTTGATACTCTGATATCAGCAACAGATAATTGTATTATTAGTAAAAAAAAAAATCTACTCTAAAGGTGCCACTGTGCGGAGGATGAAAAACTCTGTCACACATTATAGTTATTAATCTATTACTGGGGGTTTAAGAAGGGAGCAGAGTTGGGAAGCAGGGGTCGTAGTCTTTGTAATAATCTATTATTCTAGTTTCATTTTCTACTCGATGTGCTTTGTGAGACTGTGTTTGTTTCGATCACATCTGAAGCCTCTGAGAGGAGGAGAGGAGACGACAGAGAAGCGCTCGGATGTTCCTCGTGGACATTAAGCTCACCTCACTGGTGCCGGAGGTCACTGAACACTGAGAACACACACACACACACACACGCACACACACACACACACACACACACACACACACACATACCCATACATACACACACATATATGCATTCAAAGAAGGGTTACTATACTTCTGAGGACTTATAGAGCCAACATACTACAGGTATGTTTAGGAAAACAAGGCAGGTGTGTAAATCAAGTTTAAAAATATCTCTGTGGAGACAAACAAGGGGAGTTAAAAAAAAGAAACAACTAAATACACCTTCAAAACTTTAAACATTTGAACCACTGCCACCAAAAATTGTAATGTAAATAATGTTTACATCTATAAGTGTTAAATTGTTTGCACTGTAGCGCACCTGGTTTAAAAGTGAGAGAATTGTAAAATCTGGACAAGAATTCATACCTGTGCATAAAATTGCAGTCGGTCTTAGAAGCCCCAGAAGGAAAAAGGTTTTAACTGTCTTCCTGCATGAAAACTTTCATTGCTTTTAGCAAAATAAGCAATGCGCACTTTACGTGCAGATGTGTAGCTCATTTTCAGATTTATTTCTGAGGGCCATTCTGGAGGACAGCTGAAGAGAGAACAGGAAATAAAGCATTTGGAGCAAGCATCAAGTGGACACTACAGAAACGGCAGCTTTTTGTACTCCAACCCATTTGCTATTAGCTCAACCAAAATATTCCCAAAAATAAAAAGGAATGGCAAAAAGTCCAGTGAATTGTGCACAATAGGTCCCCATAAGTATAGAAACACACACTAAGCAGCAATGCACACACTGATCAGAACACACTCACAGCTTCAGCTTTGCCCGGTACCGTGTGAGGAAACATATGTTATGTTGCCAGGAAAATCACTGTGTCATGTTTGGACAAAAAAACAACAAGAAAAAAACAAAAAAAAAATCATCTTAAGTGTTTTTATGGGAGGAAAAACTACAAACTGTTTCTGTCGCTGTCGTGTTGCTTCCGATGGATCTACAAGTACACTGAGCCAGCTAATCAAACATGGAGGACCAGAAGAACTGTGTGAGAAAATTTGAATTTAATGGAAAATATGTTATAATGCACACTTTACACTTTACTCTCACAACACACTGAGACACACACACACTGAGACACACACACTCTGAGACACACACACACAAACAAACACACAACCACTGAAACGTACAAGGTTACTGTGTGAGGGGGGCTTACGGGTGTGTGCTTGCATGTGTGTGTTTGTTTGTTACTGTTCAGTGTGTCTGTGTTTGTTTGTGTGTGTGTGTTTGTGTGTTTGTGTGTGTGTGCAGTTAGCCTCTCCTCACCCATGCACCCAGTGCCTGCCTGTCCTGCCTTCAGAAAGCTCCCAGATCAGCCATGGGGCTTCCAGTATAACCTCCTCTGTGTTCCCACGACCTGTAATGGTTGTACTGGGATCAGTTTAGAGCTGACTGCCCCAATCGTTCGTCAGCAGCCATACACGGTACACGGACTGTTCTGGAGTCAGTGGTTTCTGGATTATTAAGGTGTTTAAGTAACTAAGAAGGAAGAATTGTTTTTCTGGCTCGACTGTTGGCCTTTTATTTTCTAACAGCTGTTCCTCTTACCTAACTGTTTGTCTCTTCCTGTGCAGCTGATTCAGGATTGGCAGAGGGGACTTAACAGCAGAGACAATAATCTATCAGATCCCTAATGACAGCTGGTCCTGAATCTGGACCATTTGGAGTAGCCTGCTGGTTTTTGATCTTCCTTAATACAGCCTCATGAAAGAGTCATCTACATCTATTGAAGAGTCATCTGTTGCAGCGTTTAAAAGACAGTATTTAACTCTTTAAGATGATAAAAGAAGTTTTCTAGCGTGTACTGCCAGTTAGAAATAGAATATCTGTTATTTATACTGCATTAGCAGGGGCGTGTCCAGAGAGAGGGGGGCCAAGGGTGGCACAATCCCCAGGTACCATCCAACAATAGCAAACTGTCGCAGGATTACATTCTGCTGCTCAAACAGCCTTTGTTGTAATTTTTGAAAAATGGTTAACATTATTTATCAGAAATAAGAATTTGTCCATAGGGGGCATCAAAATCAACCCAAACTAAAAGTTCCCCTTGTAACTTTGATACAATTCAGTTAAAATCAATTTAAATCAATTCAATTCAATTTAAATAAGCTTTATTAGCATGAAGTTTTTGTTTGTTTGTTTGTTTGTTTAAAACATGTTGTCAAAGCTAATGTACTGTCAAAATTATTAAGTAAACTTGTTTACAATCTAACACATTATATACACTTATATTTGACTTCTTTATTATTTTAATCAATAGTAATAAACAACAGCAACAGTAAACAACAGAAATAATAATTATAATAAAACAGTCAAAAATAAAATTCATAAAATAAAAAAACTAACAATGATTTATATTTACATGGATATAGTTGTGTTTTTATTTTAAACTCAGTAACACCTTTTGAATCATCAGTGACATAAGCCTGTCTCACTCTGTGACAAGCTGACCGGTGAACAGTCGATACTTGATGTGCATCTTTTATTGAGTCCTTACAGAAACAAGCTGAAAGACTTAAGTTGACACTCTGTTGTTTTGACTTTCCTGGTCCAAAAATGACACAATGACATATTTGTTTTTAATTTGTGTTTTTATGCACATAGACGTCTCCAAACCTGCAGAGATCATTATCTTGAGTGACCCTAGTAGAAAAAGTCTGGAAACGCCCCTGAACCTGGTCCTGGATTAAATCTGGCCTTGATGCTCGTTAAGCTCATGTTATTCTTCTGCTTTCTTAACAGTTTCTTGCTTCTACGTGCCAAATTCATCCTTTAAGCTCAGGAGACTTTATTTTACATGTATTATCTTGATAGGAAGCACAGAGTCTTTACACAAGCCTGACATGGTTGGCTGACCAAGCATGAAAGGCCCGGAAATGGCAAACTGTTCTACCGGGTATCGAGAGTTTTGCTCTGCATCAGGTGTGTTCAGGCTCCCTCGTGCATAAATTGTTCATGAGCAGCAGCAACAGCTCCTGTAAAAGGTTTCTCTTCTTGAGTAAGAGTTTCAGAGTCACTCCAAAACACTTCCTTTTGACATTTCCAGTAAAGTTCCTCCAATTTTTAAAACAAATCCCAGTGTAGGCTTGATTTTTGATAAGTACATATTGGATAACTTGCATAAGATGTGACCAAATCACACTAGACTGACGAAACAATGGAGATCTTTTAAAGTTTTTCTTCACTTTATTCCTGTAGGTCAGATTTCTGACTTTTTTTCCAAGAAGCATTGGTAAATAAAGCCAAGTGTCATTTTAAACAAGTTGTGATGATGGTGTTAGCATTTAGCGTAAAGGTAGAGCGGCCTCACAGTGCAATATAGGCCTTTGGCGTCTGTTGTTCAAGCTGACCTTATTCCAAACTGACCTGAGGACTGTTACAAGAGCCAGACTACAAACTCAGGAGAAGGGATAGATAGGTTGTTAAGATTTTACCTTTTTATTTTTTATTTTTTCTAAGTGGGGTTTGAAGTTGCATTTATGCAGTGTATAGTGACAAAGATCAAGAATAACCTCAATTACAGAGCTGAAGTTTATTATCACGTCTTCTTTTCATGCTAAAGGTAGCAAAGGCGAAAAGTAAAACTTTATTTTTTTCCAGAAGAGTTTATCGCAGGCATTGTAGCAGTTTACTTAGAGGTAAACTTCGAGAGATAAAAAGCAACCAGATGTTTTTTTTTTATTATTCTATTTTATTTATTTTATTTATTTATTGGGGAGGGGTTGTTTTTGGTTTGTTTTTTCTGTATGCTGGAAACTGAAAAGCAAAAGACGAGAGCGAAACGTGCAGCTGAAACCCGAAGTAGCATTAATAAGAAAAACGAAACAAAACAAACTTAAAAAAAAAGTCCCCACTAAATGTGAGCTGTAATTCTGAAACACTCAAACCCACAGTGAGGGGTGGTACACGCTGAGAGGATTCTGAAATCTGTGTTAATGGGCAGCTTTTTATCCTGCTCCATTACTCTGAGATGACTCATGAGATGCACAGTCCTCTACAAACACACACACACACATGCACACACACACACACACACACACACACACACGCATGCAGAGACATACTGGCACTCACATTTGTCTCTCAATACACTGGCACTCTGACTGTATAACACACAAACACTTACAGACACACATACACACACATACACACATATACATACCTGCCAGCCAGTTAACTGTATACTTCCTGATGTAAACCTCCAACTAACAGCGGTCTGACACGGATACATGCTGTGAATAAAAGCACACTTTTACTTACATGATATAAATATGATTACCTATATCTAGAGAGAAGGAATATTATGTACAGTATAATAATTAGAGAATAAAGAGTCACCTTTTCAAAGCTCCTGTGGTGAGTTCATTTTGTGTGTGTGTGTGTGTGTGTGTGTGTGTGTGTGTGTGTGTGTGTGTGTGTGTGTGTGTGTGTGTGTGTGTGTGTGTGTGTGGCTGTGGGATAACTGCAGTTTGACCAATCAAAGTCAAGCCTGGTTAGTAAGAAAACTGGGTAGTTACCAGCTTTCAACACTTTGCTGCTGCATTACTAAATCTGGCGTCTTATCTCTGGCATGTTCGTGCTCATATGTTCCATGTCTATCAGATCTTCTATGTTACCAGAATTTACTACAGCTGCAAGAGTCTGTACTTAAAAGAGGAAGGATTCAGAGAGGAGCTCAGATTCACCTGATGAATATTCATAGGAGTGACGTCACCTATGGAGCTCCACATCGTAGTCATAGAGATAAGAGTGGATGACGGGATTATGGGAGAGTCTCCGACACACTGGGATTTTTCTGCCACTCTGCTTTTATTTCTCTGAACTGCCTTTATGTTTGCCATTTTGTCTCTCATCTCTCCTGCCGCACAGAGATATCGTGACCATCACCCACGTTTCATCTTCCATTTCCCTTCTTACCCCCTCCTCACCCCGACTTCACGACATCTCTCCTCCTCAGTGATCCTCTGAGCCGTTTCTCCCTCTGCCACATATTTCTGTCTGTTCACCCCGACCCTCCCATCGAGCAGTATGCCACAGTAGTAATTGCTTTCTTCAGCTCCATCAGCCCAATAAGAGCAAATGGGCCCTTGTGCTAATAGCCCATAAAGACACTCAGCAACTCCCGGCAGGAATCAAACATCAGATTATTTTACACTGCTGTAACAGACAGTCAGGTCTGACATCTGTGAGCTCTAAAAATAAAACAGGAGTGAGAGTGTTATTTGTTCTGAATACTGAAGGTCGGGGAGTTTATTTGGGACGAAAATGTTGAAAAACGTCCCAAACTCCAGCTTCAAAGACACACACCAACACACACACACCGCTTACAGTTACACACAAGTGCAAGAATCTGTGTTTGTGTGTGTTTGTGTCCCAGTTGGATGCTGCTCTAACAGCTGTTTGTGACTGAATGAGGCTCAGAGGGAGAGCTGCTGCCAGCTTTGATATCCTAATTATATCTATCTATCTATCTATCTATCTATCTATCTATCTATCTATCTATCTATCTATCTATCTATCTATCTATCTATCTATCTATCTATCTATCTATCTATCTATCTATCTATCTATCTATCTCTGTCTGTCTGTCTGTCTGTCTGTCTGTCTGTCTGTCTGTCTGTCTGTCTGTCTGTCTGTCTGTCTGTCTGTCTGTCTGTCTGTCTGTCTATCTATCTATCTATCTATCTATCTATCTATCTATCTATCTATCTATGTCCACTTTAAGGTGGATGTACATAGATACTCGCCTTCAAAATAAAAGCCAAAAGTTCAGGACAGAAAACAAAGAAACTGAAAACCAAACTTAAATCAGAGTGAATGGCAGCTCAAAGATATATATTTTTTTGTTCCCTTGTAGGAGTTATTTACAGCTACACTTAGGCAGAGTCTTAATCTTTATTCAAATTTTAGGCCATTGTGCAGATGTTCATGCAGATGAAGCTATGGTTTTTATCTGAAACTTGAGCAAGTTTAATGATACGAAATAAGACCACACTTATCTTATTACAGGTATGAATACAACATATGGCTCAAGTTAGCCATTCCACTGATATTAATCTATTCTTTCATGCTTTGGTTTTATCATCAAAGCATTTAAAGGCGAGAGAGATGATATACAGTTATACTTACAGTTTTTCTCAGTCGCTTTGCTGCATTTCTCACATCATTATTAACAATTGCGCAACAGTTAGTCAAAACATTTAGTACAAACTGCTACACCTAGTCAACAACCTGCAAAAGCGTGTCACTTGCGCAGAGTGGGTGGTTCATTCTTCAAAAGCAAGTATTCATGTCACTGAAAGTGTCCGAGTCATCAAGATGAAAAATCCTCACACTGTTGTTTATGAACAAGATCGCCAAACAGCTTTGTCACAGCACTAAACACTATTTTCACGGTGAAGTTACACTTTACTGTATTTAGGGAAGTAACTGAGTACAAGACAGTGAATATGTATATACTAAATTTTACTGCATTTGCTCTTTGCGATTCTAATTTGTTCGCAGCATTGTGCAAAAGAAAATACACACTTATTTACAACAAACATAGGACACACCCTTTGGGTCCCAACATTTGGCTGCACTCTTCAACCAGCCTCACCAATTCTGAAGCTGTGACTGACAAGATGGTTCAAACCTGAAGCCCTAATTTAATCAGGAATGTGTCTCAATACTTGGCCTCTTCTTCCTGTTCCCCTGTTTTGTCCCCTTCCACCACGCTGACCTTCCATTTCTGTGTCACAGTATTATAGAAACGGTACACACTATGTCATGCTCAGTTCAGGATGGTTTGGTGGTGTAGCATTGTTTTCAGCTAATGCTTCACACACACACACCTCTCCCCCTCAGTGAAAGGTGAGGATCACCTGAGAGAAATTGTTCATTTCAGGAGACATCAGAAAAAATGATAGGGACATTGATTATTATGATAATTGGTTCAACATTTTTGTATGTAATGACTCAACCAATCAATGAGGACTATTAGTTTTATAGGGACTGACCATTCAGCATTCACAGGTACACTTCATTTTGACTGACATGACATAAAAAAATGATAATGTTATAAAACAGCAGAGAATTATATGAAATAGAGCCCAATACATATAGATACAGATTTTTTGAGGCTGACGTCGATTCCGATATTTGGCAGGAAAAAAATCTGATAACCGATAAACCAGCTGATTGATTTTAAAATTATATAATGAATAAAATAACTTCTTTTGGGGTCTCTTAATGCCAACAAAAATAAAGATATGAATAACAGGCAGAAAATTTTACTGTTTTACAATACT
The DNA here is from genome assembly GCA_030710495.1 of Labroides dimidiatus. Classification (NCBI taxonomy): domain Eukaryota; kingdom Metazoa; phylum Chordata; class Actinopteri; order Labriformes; family Labridae; genus Labroides; species Labroides dimidiatus. The sequence continues at coordinate 5,332,200 of CM061163.1, forward strand.
TTGTCCTTTACTGTTAGTTTAACTTAAAACAGTCAATTATCAGCAGAACCGATTGTGATTATTTTAAAATAGGGCTATAATCGGCCCATTAAATCAGCTGGCCAATATACTGGTCAGGCCCTAATATGAAAGCAAATGATGCATGCCCAAAAGTAAATTCAATTTGTTGGAAGGAACGAGGAATTGATACTATGATGTGCACAAATGACTACATGTTGTGGATGCTTGACTAACAGTTATGGGAATTTTTAATTCTGATCAGAGAAATGCACCGAAGCAACTGAGAAAAACTGTAATACACCAACTTGAGTGTGATATTTCATGGATATACACTGAGAACATTTCCATCCCCTGAGTCAAAAATCTACACAAACACTTTGCATTCATGACATGATTCGGATTGCTCCACAGTCGGAACTTGACGACAAAAAAGCTCGAGTTCAGCTCCAAAATGAGTTCACAAGACCTTCTGCAAGTTGAGCTCCTGAGGACAAGAGACACTTCTGATCTCTGAGAAGGACAAACACAGTGAAGAGCACTCTGAACCGAGAGCAATGCTGTGTGTGTGTGTGTGTGTGTGTGTGTGTGTGTGTGTGTGTGTGTGTGTGTGTGTGTGTGTGTGTGTGTGTGTGTGTGTGTGTGTGTGTGTGTGTGTGTGTGTGCTCCCTGAGTGGCAAATGGCACAATGGCAATCTGCATTGTGAAAAAAAAAAAGCCTTGGAGCTGTAAACGCTGCTCAAGCAGAGACAAGATGGAGAGAGTGTTAAACTGAGGCCGAGGTTGAGGGAAAGGACAAAACTAAACTGAAGATTTAAATTTACAAACACTAAACACTCAATTATTCAACACTTCTGGAGACGTTAGCAACTCACCAACACAGAAATACTTTTGGACTTACGGGTGACTTATAATTCTGATCATTCATAAAAATGTATGTCAACAACAAATCAAATTCAAATGAGTTTGGACCCATTTGCTGATGATCATACATTGGCCTCAAAGGGAGGGGGGGTGTCAGTTTTTTGTGTTGAAACATTTAGAATCATGTTCATCAATGCTGATAATTTCATTTTTATCTAAAGCTGTAACTTGGAGGGAACAAATAAGATTCAAATATAATCTTTCAGGCCCACTGAGGGCCTCCTTTCCCCCATCAGGGCTCTGGATGGTCAGTCCCACATTTTCCCCCACTTCAAAGCTCATGATCCACACATTTGTACAGACTTATTTGCGTGCACGCACGCGCACACACACACACACACACACACACACACACACACACACACACACACACACACACACACACACACACACACACGAAATTCTGAGGGTATAATTGTTTTCAAGCAGCTCTTTGATGGGTGAGTCACTGAACATGTCCTGTATCACATCTCGATAAGAAGAACATCAGTTTAAAGGCAGCAGCTGTTTCCCTTTCATCCCCTCTCCTTCCCTCTCCTCCTGCATCTCTCCATCCTCCCACTGCTTTCACAATGTGCGCTAAGCCAGGGAAGATAGGGCAAATCCCTCCTCTGAGCAGAGCAGGCTGGAGAGAGGAGCAGAGTGAGAGACACGAAGGAGCTGAAGAGAGAGAAGACCGAGTGCAAAACGCTTCCTCAAACACTCCTCTCTCATCTTTCCTTTCATTCCCTCCATTTATCAGCATCCAACCAATCAGCATGCAGCCCCCGCTAAACCACTGTCTCCTAGCTCCACAGTGATATCCTCGGCTCCCCCATGTGTGTGCGCGTGTTCACTGTGAACCTGAGGTGATATTGTCAGAGAAGGTTCCTGCTTTCTAAGCTTGCTCATCGTGTCCTCCCCTCTTGTCTCTTGTATTTCAGTGCAGACACTTAAAAAAAAGATTAATCCATCCTCCAGTCTCTACATCATATTAATCTTTTTTCGATTTGTCATGTACGAATTGAAATGTAATGCTAATAATTCATCATGCTAAGGAGGCTTATTTGCTGGATAGTATCAGTGCTGGAAACCCTCATCTTACTGATTAAACCAGACACTAGAGAATAGTCTGAGCAGTAAACAGAAAGTTAACTCATAATCAAATTACTCATAATCTCCATTTGTTGTTGTAAAATTTAAGTGTAGTCTTACAACAGCAATTCTTACCCAAATAAAAGCTCCAATAGACATGATACAGTGTGATTGATCATAACAAACATTTAGAAATTTAGCTCCCAATGGTTGACATGAATGAATCCATGTCATTGGGGTGGCTGTGGTGCAGTGGTAGAGTAGTCCTTGAACAAGACACTGAACCCCAAGTTGCTCCCACTGTTGTTCAGGGGTGTATGAATGTGGTGTGAATGTATTAGACATAGCTGATGGCTTCTGCCATAGCATCAGCCTGCATCCTTGTAAAGTGTTTTGAGTGATTTAGAAGTAAGAAGTAAGACTAGAAAAAGCCACTGCAGACTTTCAGTGATAAATTTAAATACTGGTGTGTGGCTAGACTGTATCAGCCCATTGACTTTATGCACTTCTTTTTGAGTAATTCGACAAACTGTGTTGAAATATTAACCTTTAACACTGCATGCAGCTACCCAACGCTACAGGACAGTTCAGCGGCGCACAAGCATCTTAAAAATGATGCTTTGTCTCCTCTTAGTGGATGAGTCAGGGTACAAACGCAACAAAAAAACAGCCAACTATTTTATTTATTTAAAAGATATTTGCACTTTTGTGATCGAAAATGTTTGTTTTGAATTAAAGTTCAGTGAGATACGATAATGAGTTGTTGCACAGGACCGTGCCCCCTCTCTTTATTTCACAAAGCTATTAATAACGTAAAAATATCAACAGGTCACATTTCAAACAGAAGAAATACACAAGTGACAGCCAGTGTTGAATCTTTAAGAGGTGTAAATCCAGTTTTATTTTAGCATGCCTGTTCGTTTTCCCCTGAGTCACAACAGGTGCACAAAACTACGTGTTGAGGCGAGATGCTGCCTTCAAGCTCTGTCAGGAGAATTTACAAAATCTAATCCGAAATGTTAGGCGTTGATTTAAGAACATGCTATTTTATGAAGGATTATTGGAAATTTTTATATGAATTGTTGCTGTTGTTATCTTGGCTTAATTTCAATTTATACATTTTCTCTTTTGTATCAAATTTGAGTACGGATGTGTAATAGTTTAGTCTCTTTTTAATATAACGTGTGAGTTTCACATATTTGAACAGAACTGAAGCCTTTTTGCTCGATATTATTTTATTCATTCATGAATTAATTTCACACTTATAAAACTGCGGATGCTGCTTTTCTTTTTTCCATATACCCTTTCCTGCTTACTCTTTAGCAATCACTAGTTGTTTTACAGAAAGTAGAAAACAGTCATAAAAAAATAATGCATTCAATCAAGGCACGTCTGTTATAGGTCACATTACGTTGTTTCACTAATTAAGTATCAGATAAGCATGTTTTGACAGAGCTGTAGTTTTTTTAATCAGTAACATGTCAGTGTTCGAGGTGACCTGAACGCACCATCAGATGGTGCGTGCACTCTGCTGACGAGCCGTTGGTTGTGGAAACAGCTGGTAGTTTCTGTCAGCGAGCATTTGGACTGGAGAGCAGCTTTAGGGAGGAATAAAAGTTCAAAGTACTTACGAAATTTACTGAAAGCGGTTGAATTCAACTCTCTGCGGCTGTTCCGGCAGACATACGGAGATGTCATCCTGTGAACGCCAGTCTAACGGCCGGTTGTTAATTAAGTAGCTTGTTAGCGGCGCACCGCTGACGTTCGACGCAGCTGTTGGCTAATACGAACTAGCCGGCTAACTTTGTAGTCCCATAACAACATCTACCAGGAGACAGAGAGGCTGTTAGGTTATTTTTTTCTGGCAGAGTAGGAGAGGGTTTTGCTTAATATCACCATGACTCATATTCATTATAAATTTTCCTCCAAACTCGGCTACAACACGCTGATTTTTGACGGGCCAAACATCACGCTGAAAGACCTGAAGATCCAGATCATGGAGAAGGAGAAGCTCCGAGCCGGTTTCTGCGACCTACAAATCACAGACGCACAGTCCAACCAAGGTAATGACCCAGATGTGTGCGCTGTTAGTGAGAGTGTGACTGTCATGACAGTTTTGAACTTTGGAAGACAAACACGTGGTCCTGGTTTGACAGCTGTGTGTGTGTGTGTGTGTGTGTGTGTGTGTGTGTGTGTGTGTGTGTGTGTGAGTGTGAACTTGGGTCAGCGTTTGGGGGGTCCAGAAAAGTCAATCCACAACAAAAGCGTGTGATGAATGGGCCACATTCCTGCTGTATTCACGCCTCATGCTCTTAATCAGACGGCCTGATGGTGCGGGATCAGCCCTGTCAGTGCCACCAGAGATGAGGGGATAAAAATAGCAAAGGTGGAGGACAGGAGTGCAGCTGAGGCACGACTTTAAGATTTAAGTTGAGCTTTAAACACATGTGTGAACAAAAATGATCAATACAGCAATTTTTAGTTTGGAAAACTGTCTACAAGATACATGAAGATACAAATCACACAGCAAGGTTTCCATTAAAGTATACCCTTAGAGACTATTTGGCATTCTTAAACTTACTGAATAATATGTTTATTGAAGGTCTACACCTGCTCTTTCTGTCAGGTAAGCAAAGACAAATATGTGTTGATTGTAAAAGTCTAAACATAACTGATCAAATGTGAGTCTTACAGCAATGCTGCATCAAAGAACCCCCCATATGCACCAAATAAATGAAACCCGTTTCCCTCGTATCCCTAGTTGCATGTATAGATTTTAAAAATGTTGAAAGACTTTATATAGATTTCGTACACGACTGGCACAGACCTCTTAATTCATCTGGAGCTGACACAAATGTGCCATAGATGAATTTGTCAACTAGGGAATTAGATATTTTGAAAACTAACCTAAGCTAAGACTCATCACGCGTGACATCTGTCGGCAAATCGTGCACAATTTCTCATGTGATGTTTAGGCCTTTCTTTCAGAGAAGCTATTTTCAAGCTTTAATCCTCTTTTTTTTTTACCCTGACTGACCACATCTGTTTTTCTCAGAGTACGTAGATGAGGACAGTACGATCCCCAAAGGTTCCTCTGTCATCGTTAGGAGAATCCCCATCGCTGGAACCAAGTCTGGCATGAACTGCAGCAAAACCCGCAACATGTAAATGTGTTTTTCTTTTATTTTCTCTTGAGAGGGGGATTTGAATGCAGGGTCGGCAGATTTTTGTGCTGTTACTCTTATTATTGAAAAGTCTCCACTCATGCTTAAAGAACTACAGTCCTACCTGGTGGAGGACTCCTCCAAGAAACTATGACTCGAGTATTGTCTGGTTAAAGATAAGAGTACAGTGGATGCCAGTAAGTAGCCTCATTCATACTAACATGAACTGTTAAAGGACGAGACTTAAAGTGAGGTTTATCAAAACACAGCACGATCCTGTTGGTTCAGAGATTGTTTTTTGCACGTTGTCACGATAAAATATACTCACTACAAACTGTATCTCAAGGTGACTCAGCATTAGTCAGGCTTACACAGCAGAGCCAGCAGTGGTGTGGATTCAAGGTGTGGAAGCAGCGTGCAGACGGGTGGAGAGGAATGAGGGCTAAACAGTGATTTGAGCAGCTCAAGAGATTAAATGTAGCTCACAAGCTAGCCAGCTGCAAGAGCATGTTTAAATCACACAACCCTGAAGTGGCACCAAGCAACTTAGACTCAGCATGAAAGCTTTTGTTAACATGTTTTTATAGATTTTTAAATCAAAGTTTTAATTTTTGAAGCTTCAAAATACTCATTACAGTTAAAATATCCCCCAAAACACACTTCCTGTCTAACAGTTAACAAAAAACTTTTTCCATCTTAGAGGGCATTCTGGGAAATGTAGGAATCCATTAAAGGTTAATTAAAAAAATGTCAGAAACAAAAAAGATAGAATTCACAAAAAGAGAGCTATTCTGACATTTGGTTTTAGTGTTGTGTACATTCTTTGTTAGAAGTGATTGAATTTAGAGTTTCAGATTATAATGAGATAAAAGTTCAGCATGAATCCAAAAGTCACCCCTCTCACAGAGAGTTATTGTAAACAGCCAGAACAGTCTGACACAGACTGGAGATTCAATGATGTGTGTGTTTGCACAGAGAGATATCTGTGCACAGGAAGAAGAGGAGGGTGTTCTCAGTAGCTGGAGGGTTGAGGTCACTCCATGATTATTTACAGCTTTAACTATAGATAAAATATTGAAGTCATAAAAGTTCACTTAGTACAAGGTACAGAACAGGGCATGATTGTGTTGTGATTTTTTCCATTGCACACCGCATTGATGAGAAAGATTCCCAAAATATTAAGGTAAAAAGCTGGAATTAAACCGATTCTAAATCAAAAAGACAAAATACAAGCAAATTAAGAAAACATCTTCATCAATTGGACAACACATGCACAGCATTTAGAAAACACGCTGCAAAGACCACAAAACAACGCAACGGAAGCGTTTCCAGAGGACACTTCAAAGTGATGCACACGACTGTTATTAGCCAGTATGCTAATATCTGAATCATGTGACCACAATGTTAAAATAAATCTAAAACTCTTACTTTTTATCTCATATTTCAACACCACTGATGGACAGATAACCTTAAGAGGGCTGTGACTCAAAATCTGCATCAACAACAAGGATGTCATGATGTGTGCATCACTTTTAAGTGTCCTCTGGAAACTCTTCTGTTGAGTTGTGGTCTTTGCAGCATGTTTTCTAAATGCTGCATGTGTTGTCAGATTGATGAAGATGTTTTCTTAATTTGCTTGTGTTTTGTCTTTTTCGAGTGCTTTCTTAAGTTGCAGTGCTGTGAGCTCTCAGGGCCACTGTAGCAACCTCTGCTGTTGAAAAGAGAAGCCAGAGCAGAAGTAGCTGCAGTTCCTTGTGTGTCCACTTGAAGCTTTAAAGTTAAAACAACCAAATTTGACACAATTACAGCCCTTTCAAAATCAGCCTCTCTTTAGTTTAATTATTTATTTATCCATGAAAACTGTTTTTGTTTACATAGTTGGGCATCATTAGGGCTGTGGCTCATTTGACTGACAAGTGGGTGTGTTGTAGCTTGCAGCTATGGCCTTAACTCCATGTCTTTCTCAGCTGAAAGGTAGCTTGAGGCAGCATTCAATCCTTAGTCACTGATAACTTCCTGGGCTGGGGTTTCAATTCCATGTTGAATAATTAAGTTACTATTTGTGCAAAATCAAAAAAAAAGAATAATCCTCTGAGTTATGCAGAAGAAATTATAATTTCTGCCTGATTTGAATATAACGGGTTAAAAATGATTCCTTTTTGTGTTCCAGTGAGCGAACAGATGTCTGGCAGCAGCAACGCTTCCATGGATCCGACAAAGCAGTACGTAACCACCCAACGCAACAGCACCTCTCCACTAAGCACACATTTGTCACATCTGGTTTGAAACAAACACTGACTTTGTCTTAATTATTGGAAGCGTTTTATTTGACCTGTAATGCAGGTTAAGTTTATGTAGCACAGAGGAAGTACTCTTCATTAGAGTTTGGTGAAAGTACAATAAAAGAAAATATCCAGCCGACGCTACAGCAGGCCTCAGTGCTGTATTTCTATAACATGAAAGTGAAGTATAATGCAGCCTGACCTGATAGAGCAGCTGTTTGTATCTGTGTGTGAGGAGCTGCTGGGGCGGGTCAGACGTTATCACACAGGACAGCTAACAAACAGCTGATAAAACCAACTGTAGCTTTTTGATGCTTATTGCACATAAGTTTCCTCAGTGAGCCACTCAAGCTAACGTAGCATGTAGAAATCTGTGCATGCATAGTCAGATGTAACGGTTAAAAAAAACTCCTCAGTTAGGCATCGTTTGATATCACACATCAGGAGGTCTATAATTAGAGAGAGAATATATCTAAACTAGGATTTGACATTCAGGCTGGATTGACAGTGTTTGACTACATAAATATCAGAGTCCGTCATTTTTTGCTGAATTTCAGTTTTTATCTTTTCTAAAACATTTATTTCAAAGCTTTGACTTTTATTCAGACTGAATAACTGACCTGACCTGATTCTCTCTGGTTTCTCAGTAGGTTTCTTTTTTTTTTTTTTCTTCAAACCTTTGTGTTTTTGACCAATAAAATTGTTTGTATGAAGCTGTCTTGTGTACTGTATTGTGTTTGATTTTACTGCAGGAAAATAATTATTTACTGACATGTATTTGTCATCCTTTGTCTTAAAGCTTTAAACCTTACTGTAAGTTTTGCTGTTGCACCTTTCGGGTAAATCACAAAAAGACATGGGAAAAAAAGTCAAATCTTGGCACCGGAGTGAGACGAATCCTGGTGTAAATATTCAGAATGATTGAAGCTCAGAGAAATAAGGTTGTACTTCTCCCTTAATGTAATCTTCCTGATTAGATCTAACTGTGCTCGAACAGAAAATAGCAAGGTGATCTGTTGCAAGCAAACTGATTGGATCATAAATTAACCAGGAGGATTTTCGTGGTATCTCCAAGCTCTGCAATGATGATACCTTTAGACAAGTGTGAATGTTAGCATGTTAATTTAATAACGTGGTCTTATGAGGCAGGTATTATGGTAACTATGTTAAAAGATAAGCCTGGTAGAATGCTAATATTTAGCACCTGCAATGTCATAGTAAATTTTGAAAAGGGTTAATAGGATTCATCTTCAGGAGACCAGGAGTTTCTGCACCAAATTCATCAAACTGTTCAAACTGTTCATTTATTTTAGTCAGTTGACCAGTTGTGACCTTAAAAAAGGCTAAAACTGTTTCCTCATCTGGGTCTTGTCTTGGTTTCTCTTCCATCGTAGCCTCATTTTTCTCCTGCACAACACAGGAACAGGTGCTCTGTTCAGTAACACTGTCTAAGTAAAAAGTGAGTTGGACAGGTGACGAAAGCAGAGATGGTTTTTCACTGAGTACCAACTCAACAGGGGAAAACTGTTACAGCAAACGTGTTGATGCAGAGGAGAGATGGCATTTATGATTCAGTGTGTGGAAGTTGTTTCAGAATTCTGGTGTTATTTTTGATTGAAGATTATAAAAGAGAAAATTAATGTTTTTAAACAGCAGTTGCAACTCTTAATCTTGAAGAGGGAACTGAGTCATAGCAGAAAGCATAATCAGGACGAATAGCAGAAGCTGGCATGTTCTTAAGTGAAACTGAATTTGTGTTTAATTCTAACAGATGGCTGACCAGACTTCTACAAGTGATCTTTTCTTCTCTGAGGTATGCTCATTTTTTTTCAGCTGGTAGGTGTTTACTAAAATCATACAAATCCAACTGTATGATCTTCCATCTTTTTCTCACATACATCTCTCTCTCTCTTTCTCTCTTTCTGTGTGTGTGTGTGTGTGTGTGTGTGTGTGTGTGTGTGTGTGTGTGTGTGTGTGTGTGTGTGTGTGTGTGTGTGCCTGCAGATGGCTGATCCAAATGTGTCAGAGGAGGATAAGATCAAAGCCTTGATAAGACATCAGTCAACCTATGACTTCATGAAGTAAGACATTTCCCCAATCCAGCATTAGTCTTTCCTCTGATGTCACACATGAGTGACATCAGAGGAAAAAATGCTTCTGTTTACAGTGAGGATGACTTTGTCTCCCTCCAGTTCATAATTTACCTCATTCCTCTGCCTCTTTTTCTTTGCAGCTACAACTGTGGCAGCACTCTGCCTGCAAACTACACCTGTTATCGCTGTGGAAATACTGGACACCACATTAAAAACTGTCCCTACAACAAGGTAAGAGCAGTCTGTGTTCCTGTCCTTCACTATGACTTTATTATGTGTGAACATACACTACTCACAATAAGGTCCTCAGTGGATTTCATATATAAGGTGTTTGTTTCACTCCAGTGATTTTTGGGATAGGGAGGCAGTTGTATTAGCAGTTTTGGGAGGTTTACTTTTAAAATGTATTCCCCTACAGATTACTGATTACATGTCCTAAAATGTAATCTGTACTGTATTCCTTTGGATTACTCAAGTAAAGTAAAGTAATCTCAATACTTTTGGATTACTTTTATCTTACTTCAGAATCATTTAGAAAAGTGTGTGCATCTGCACTGAATTTAGTTAACACACGCTTTAGAGTAAGTTGATCTAACTACTGTCTTCAGAGAAAAAAGTTATGCAAGTACACAAAACATAGACATGGTCAATTTTGTCCTGCAGCTGATGCGTTTGAAAGAAAAATGGCTTCCATTCAATTTCCTTTACCTTTATTAACTTCCACAGCTCAGGAATTTGGGAGATTAAAGTGCAGTATAGCGGCTTTAACAAGGAGATGTATAACAAAGCAAAGCATGCTTTAATGTACATTAATTAAACAATGTAAATTGCATCGAGAACAATGCAGGGGGCAATCATGCACTTTGTAGAACACAGCAAACTCTGTCTGCATCACATCAGCGATCTCTGCTCTGTCACTGACTGCACATTTAATTACAGAGAGAGGTTGTAAGCCTGTCAGTTATTTCAGGTGCCTATGACAGTGTTATACACAGGTTATCAACTATATGATTGGTCGAGAGCTTGAGGGAAAGGAGGGACGGTGCTGTGCTGTGTGTGTGTGTGTGTGGTAGCTAAGCCAGATAGTCTCATAGAGAGACTGTAGGTTTGTTATTTTGGCGTTGGCTATGGCCCACAGCAGCCTGTGTTGAGTTTGGGAAACTGAGTAATGTTTCCTAACTTCACCAAACAGAATGTTACAGTATATTAAAAAAGAGCATCTTTCTCTGCTCTTTGTGTTCAAACTACAGCCACCGAGCCTCTAACATTTATGCAGAAAGCTCTTGTAAAAATACACAATTCAAAACAAATGTGAGAGTAGGACAAGCAACATGCGAGCAGACCCGCCTTTCTTTCCCCATATGGGAGCACTCTCAGTCAATACAGCTGGATTGGGTCATTTTCCCATTAATACTAATTTGTCAACTTACCATAAGATGAATCTTCAAAATAGACGAGGAGTACTTGATGCTGAAAGCAGCTTCATTGAGGGTAAGTAAAGCCTGCACTGCACTGTGATGTTGAGGTCTTCTGGACCAGGTTTTTAGGTGAAATGTTCTCTGAATTTCCTCCAACCCTTTTCAATGTGGCATCAATTTCAACATTCTGGGGGTATAAAAAGCTGGTATTGTCAGTGAATCATTCCCAGTTCATCAATCAAGCAGCCATGATCACACCACGTCAGACCAAATCAGACCAAATAGGACAGACACTCATGTAAATAATAACGTCCCTAATTTATTGTGAGTAGTTTAACTACATGCCTTGGATTAAGGGTCCATGTGTGTGTTGGCAACAGGATAAAAATGCAGACACCCCTGTGAGGATAAAGAAGAGTTCAGGTATTCCTCGTTCCTTCTTGGTGGAGGTGGATGATCCCAATATGAAAGGAGCCATGCTGACCAACAGTGGGCGATTCGCTATTCCTGCCATAGACGCGTGAGTAAATTTACTTTTTATGAACTGTTAAATCTTTAGAGAATATTATCACATCTCATATTTATTTCATCATATTAGCTTAGCATGGGACTGGAAACAGGTTAAAAAAGGCTTGCCTTGTTTTATCCATCCACTGTTTGTCGTCTGCACTTAGTGAGGCGTACGCTGTCGTCAAGAAGGAGAAGCGAGCCTTTGTTCCAGCAGAGCCAGAAGAACCAGAGGATGAGCAGGATCCTGTACCTGAAGTGCTCCGCTGTCTGATCTGTCGTGACCTGCTGAGTGACGCTGTGGTCATCCCCTGCTGTGCAAACAGCTACTGTGATGACTGTGAGTGGGCAGTTCCTGAAAATAACACAGTCAGGATCAACATGTGAGCGTTTTCATTATCCTAACCTTCACCTTGCTTCAGGTATTCGCTCTGCCTTATTGGATTCAGAGGAACATGTTTGCCCGACTTGTTACACACCAGAAGTCTCTCCAGATACTCTGATAGCCAATAAATTTCTACGACAGGTAATTTGAAAATGTTAATTTTTTATTCCTGTCCAAAAGTTTTAGTGTTATTAATGTTCTGACATTATTTTGTTGTTTTTTTTCCCCAACAGGCTGTGGACAATTATAAAAAAGAACTTGGTGGCACTACAAGTCAGAAAAAAGGGAGCAGTAGCTCCATTCTCCAACATCTAAACCTGACAGAAAGCCCAAACCTGACACTTACTAAATTCATTCAGAGCCAAGCGCTGAACCCTCACAAGCCAATCAAAAGCCAGCAGGTGATCCTGATCATAATATAACACTGTGCCTGTTACTTGGGTGTTGAAAACCACAGAAGAGCAGCAAGTTTTTTGGAGCATTGCTCTTAAAAAGGCAGTAGAAATTTGCGTTTGCATTATTCTGTGCAGAAATAAGTTGTTAATGTTTTAAATACGCTGTTTTACGGATCGTCTCCTGTACTGCTCCAAGGCTGCAGATGCATGGATATCATCACAGGAGTGTGAGACTCCTCCAGCTGCTGCAGGCTCTGCTTCTGCCTCCAACACACCCAGCAGGTCCCCGGAGACTGTGCAGCTCCACCCGGAGATCCCTGAGTGAGTCTGATCTCTGAGGGATGCTGTGTTTACAACCAGGACTGGTTCAAAAGCAAACTCATCCCTAGTCCCTAGATTTTACAGCTCTGATCCTTCACTCTACTACTCTTAAAAAAGCAGTTTTAGAGGTTTAAAGATTTGAGATTTGGGTACTCAAAATATATCTCTGTTTTTATTTAGAGAAAGTAATGAAAAGAGACAGGATGACTCAGCAGCTTCTTCCCCCTCTGGTCTGGTTTCAAACACTTCTGCTCCATCACAGCCACAGGTGACAACACACACACACACACACACACACTCGCACTCACACAAACTCCATATAACAAAGTGTCTCTGTGTGAAATCTTTGGTGTGTGTGTCTGCTCAGGCTGATCCGCCTCAAGCCGTTGTTGTGAACCAGCAGGAGTCTTCCTCAGGTGAGAGATGAAGATGTGTTTAGTTCCTGGTTTGTTTACTCCTGTAAGCTGGGTTAACAATCATCACTCAACTCTCCCACAGGATCCTTGAGTGAATCAACCCCCCAGCAGCTTCTTCCTCCCTCCTCCTCCTCTTCATATCCATCAACCCCACCTCCTATCTTCCCCCCCTCCCATTTCCACCCATTTCCACCTCTCAGCGGATACCCTCCTGGTTACCCACCTGCCACACCCGTCTGGACTTTCCCGACACTCAAGGGAGCTCCCATCTCCTCTCTCTGCTCCTCCTCCTCCAACCCCTCCCTGATGACTAGCGAGTGGTACAAGAATCAGAGGGAAGAAAGGTAAAGACGGCCTTAAGCAGCAGGGTGACTTCACATAAACTGAGATTAAAGCTATGAAGAAACTTGACTTACAGCCATCAGCTGAAGGATTAGACAGTTATCTCAGTGTTGTACAGAAGTTTTTTGGCATCTTCTTCCAGTGAATTTAAGACACTGCCACACTACTCCATCAGTAAAACGGCTTCACTAATGAAGCTCAAAGCAGCAATTTGTAGCTTCTCATCTCTTCAGTGTTCTCACACTTTCTCTCTCTCACTCTGTAACTCAGGTCACCTCACAGAGGATCTTCTTACAGACGCTCTTCAGAGTTTTCTAAGTCCTCTCATTCCTACCCTTCAAGCAGATCAAGATCCCGCTCTAGGTCCAGGTCTAAAAGCAGATCCAGGTATTTTTCCACTTGTAATAACTACACTGCATGAGTTCAGTAGACTGGTAATAGTAAGAACAACAACCCCCCAATCAGTTCTCTCCTCCCTGTTTTTTGTAACTTGGGTCACCTCACAGATACAGATACTCTTCAAAGTCATCCAGGTCCAAGTCCTCTCACTCCTACCCTTAAAGCAAGTCCAGGTCCAGATCAAGGTCCAGGCCCAAAGATAGATCAGGGTATCCTGTGCCTTTCGACTGATTGACAAATTTATGACTATTTTATTATTCAGGCACGATATACAGCGTGCTCTAATGGCCAAACTTTGCCTCAAGGCCAAATTTATATCACATTGATCATAAATGGACACACAGTACAAACGGCACGAGTGTTTGTGCTCGGATGTCAGGGGGCTATGTTTGTGTCTAAGGTTATGTTCACACTGCAGGCCTTAACACTCAGTTCTGATTCATAGCTCAAATCCGATTTTTTTTTTTTTGACTGTTAAGATTTCATTTTTACATATGGCTTGTCTGTGGCCTGTGATGTGAACAGCTCATGCTCCTGAAATGACCTGCATGCTCAGTTGAACATTAATGCATCACGCACAGAATGGAAACAAACATGACCCTGGGTTTTTAGAATAGAATATAATTTTATTGATCCCTGAAGGGAAATTCAGGAGTCACAGCAGCAAACAAAGTTTAAAGTACAAAAATTCCAGGAATATATAAAAAGTTTAATATTATAAATGTCAACTAGAAAAAAATATCCATCAGAGATGTCAGCTTGGGCATAATTTTCATGTCAGTCCCCACCTCAGCAGGGTCCACAGGGTCCAGGACTGATCTGGCCTTCTTCACCAGTCTGTTCAGTCTTGCTCTCCTGTATCTTGTCCGCTTACAGCAGGTGAAATCCTTCAGTGTGGTGTTTGTGTTCAGTGTTAGCTCCTTTAGCCATGTCTCTGTGAATAGCATGATGCTAGTCTGCCAGAATTCCTTCTAGTGCTGTGTTAGCACGTCTAGCTCGTCCATCTGATTGTAGATAGATCTTACATTCTCCAAAGGGATGGATGGGAGGACGGGCTGATGTCGGCTCTTCTTACCTAGCACAGCAGTACCAGCACACGTCCTCGCCTCCTTCTCCTCAGCTCACAGGCAACAGAAATGCTGAGGGACTGAAAACGCTGTAGTACGCATGCAAGGCCTGTAAGTGGCAATGTAACTGTGGAGTCTTTTGGTAGCTCTTCGCTGAAGAAGAGGTGGGCTGATAATGTGGCGTATGCATTGAATGCGTCTTATCTGAGTGCAGAAGTGGAGCAACAGATGAACATTTTCTTGAAAGGCAGTCAGCAGATTCAGCTGCACAAGCACAACATGGTAGTCCTCCATTGAACCGTTGTTGATGTCCACTTTGCGCATGGCGACAAAAAGTTCCCACAATGAAAGTGGAGTGCACATTTTCATTTAAGTTCGGCTAAAGCACTGTTTCTGTGTAAATGAAAGGCCAAAATGTAACAATACTTTTGCATTCCATCCTAAAACTGTTGTCATGTAAAAAGACCCTAGATCTTAAACTTCTCTTAAACACTTTTCCTCCACTGGCTAACTCCATACACTGCTGTCTTCCATGTTTATTTTCACTGAGGGTGACTACCGCCTCCATTTTTGTCTGTGGCCCAAAACTGTGGTGTGTGTTGCTCCAGAAGGATGTCAAAATGCAACCTGGCTATTCAGACCGCGGTCACGTACCACATTTAAAAAGCGTCCTGAATCTGACTGGAAATTGTCAGATTTATTGTGACTTGTGCTGTTCAGACTGTTAAAAACAAAGCAGATGTGAGTCACATTTAAAAAAAAAAATCTGATTCAGGTCACTTTTAACTGCAGTGTGAACATAGCCTTAGACCTAGAAATGGAGCAGATAGAAAATGGGGAAATGATGAGAAGTTCTTGGTGCTGTTAGTGACCAGTATCCATTCTTCATGATGTGAATGCAGGAAGCTGTGAGAGCGAGATGGCTCAAAAAATAACAAGACATTATCATCATCTGTTTGTTTGTTTTTCCAGGCCCCACTCACCTTCCTCCCGCCACAGAGATCAACACATCCGACCCCGTTCCTCCCAATCCTACAGCTACGGTTACAAACGCTCACACTCTCCTACAACCTCATCGTCATCTTCACCACGAGCAGGTCATCATTCCAGGCACAAGTCACCATCAGGTCACCGTCACCACAGGAAGAAATCTGCTACGAGCAGCTCCAGGTCTAAGAGAGGAGGGCGGGAACACTACCACAGGGAGCACAGAGGCTCAGGGAACACTGAGAGTTCAGCTAGCTACATGTTCCCTCAGTACGCAGATCAGATGAGCAGCCTTGAGCTGGACAGACAGCGCTACCTTCAGTGGAGAGAGGAATACAAAAAGTGGTGTGAAAAATACTTACACAGCTACATGGAACACTTCAACCAACTGCCTCCCCTTCCTCCGTGTCCGTTTTCTCCGAGTGGAGGCAAAGAAAAAAGCAGAACTCACTCACACGACCAACACCAAGGTAGAAGCTCTTCTCGGACACACTCACAGACGTCCAGTGACAGCTGCTCCCTTTCATATCAGTCCTCAAGTGACAGCAGCTCCAAATCATCTCCTTCATCCAGCGATGTGAGCTCCTCTCCATCTCATTCATCCAAAAACAGTCGTTCTCCACCCTCTCAGTCATCCAGTGACAGCAGATCAGCTCATTCTGAGGGGGGAGCTCAGGAGATACACGACTCTGCTCGAGCAGACGCACAAAGAGAGGAGAGCGAGGAAGCTGGAGTGCAAGAAGGCAAGCAAGATGGCAACCAGCTGATAGTGAAGACTTTAGAGGATCTCAGCCCCCAAGAACATGAAAGACAGGGTTTAAAGCATCACACACAAAGAGCAGGAGAGGAGCCGGATGCTGCAGATTTTATGGGAAACAAGAGCCACGCTGCTGCTGAAACAGATTCTTTCAGTGTTGACTCAAAAGTAGACAATACATCCTGCAAGGAGGCCTTAAAACCAGTCCAACAGCCCCCGATAACAGATCAGTGTTCAGATAGAGGCTGTGAGAGAAAGAGTGGAGAGCTGAGAGATGTGGATGGAGAGAAAGAGCGAAGAAGAGACACACATTCAGACTCCAGGCAAGATTTAGAGATAAAGCACAAAGAAAAGTCTGGCAGGAAGACCCACAGGAGGGACAGGGACAGACACAGAGACCCCAAAGCTTCTGACTCCAGATCAGAAAAGAATAAAAAAAGAAAAGAAGATGACACACAGAGAAGGCCTGATGATGGTCAAAGCAGCCAATGGTTGAAAACAAAAACTGAAAAGCCCCCAGAAACCCTCCAAGAGGAACACCTGTGTCCATCTGAGAAGAACTCATGGCCTCTGATGAAGAAAAGCATCTGGGAGGAAGGGATGAAAGTGAAACCACAGAAGAAGATAAGCATCAACATTAAGCTGGACGTAAAACCGAAGGAAGACGAAACCAAAAAACAGGATCAGTCTGCATTGAACAATGAAACCGAGCAGAGGGTTGACGTTTCAGAAGAAAGCAAGGTAAACAGAGGAGAGACAGAAACACATGAAAACAAAGACTCCAGCAGAGATCAGGGAGGTGTGTTTGCAGAAAAAATCAAATCAGAAGCAGAGACGGGACTGATGTTGGAGGAGTATACCCTCAGAGAGGAGAAGGGAGAAATCGTTACAGAGAAAGACGACTTTCAGCTATGGCAGTGTGTCCCCAAAGGAGATGAAGAGGAGGGAAGTAAAAACAGGTGGGTGGATAAAAACAGGACGGAGGCCTGCAAGGGAGAAGAGGTGCTAAACGACCAGCGGAGGAATGCAAGGGAAGAAAAGGAGGAAGATAAGAGCGAGAGGAATGATTGTAGAGGTGAAGAGAAGAGGGGGCTGGTTTTAATCGCCCAGCAGGAAGAAATGACTGCAGAGGAGAAGAGAACAAACCTGCCGGAGAAGTCTGAGACAAAGGAGACACTTAACAACTCTGTGAGCAGCAGCAGCAGGTCAGAATGATGCTTCTGTTTTCATTCTTTAAAGTTTTAAACCCACATCTTCATCGCACATTGAAGCCCATTGTTTTATTTAGTTTATATCTACACATATTTATTTAAATCAGCAGCTTTGGAAAAAAGCATCTTAAAAATAACACAGAATGATGCTGATAAAGTCTTTTAATGACACATTAAACCAATCGATGTCAGCTAAAGTGGCAGGAATGAACTGGAAATACTTGAAGGAGAGGATGGAGGGGTGACATGCAGCAAAGGGCAGAGGGTTGCATTCAAGCCACAGGCTACTGTGTCAAGTACTGAAACCTCTGCATGAATGGAGGCTTTGACTCCAGTGCTGATATGTCGCCCTGGAGTCTTTCCTTAGGTACAGATTTTGTGCTGATTAACATTGTGTGTGTGTGTGTGAAAGCAGGAGCTCCGAAGAGTGTCAGGAGAAACAGAGAGCAGTGAACACTCTGGAGAGTTGCACTGACGTCAGATCTGCAGAAGATGAGCTCATACAGGTGTGTGTTTTGTAATGATTCATGTTGCTTGCAATCAAAATGTGAAGAACTACACACGCAAACAAAAACTCTTTATTCTGTCACAGGTCCCTCGCTCCAAGTGGGAGAAAGAGGAGTCTGAGGAAGAAGAGTTTCTGCCGTCCCGATCTGTGTCTGTGACAGCAGAGACGACAACCAACAGAGATATAGAGGAAGGGAAAGAAGAGCAGAGACAGAGGTCAGTCAAAATAGAGAGATATAAGGAGGAGAGAGGACGAGAGAGACACTTCAGCAGCTCTCATAGAGGTTTGGCTCCCTCTAGTGGCAGAGACAGACCTGACAGCTCCTCTTATGCAGACAGAAAAAAAGAGAACGGACGAGAGAGTGAGAGACAGAGGGATAGAGATAAGGAGAGCAAAGTGAGGACAAGAGAGGGAGAAAAGGAGAAAGATAACAAGAGAGAGCGAGGGCATAAAAGGAGTTTCCCCTCCTCCTCTCACTCGATGTCACACGACACAAAGAGGAGAGACAGGTCTCCAAAGAGTTCTTCCCGTCTTGGTAGGGAATTTTCTAGTGGCAAAAGTAGCACAAGCGATCAAAATGCAAACAGAGCAGACAGAAATACGTCAAGAAGCAGAGATGGTCTCAGCTCCAGTAGAGAGAGAGATTGCTCCAGATCTTCAGGAGGGTCAGAGCCCAGAAAGGCAAGAAGAAGCAGCCCTGCTCAAGAGCTGACGCAGAACAGAAGTAGACATGAGAGCAGGGTGGAGACGGGAGGATGGAAGGAGGAAAGGATGCATCGAATCAGAAAAGAAAAAACAGAACATCGAGGATGGTGGCCGAAAGAGAAGGTCGATGAAAAGGTGGGACGTAAATCCGGAGCCGGAGGGAGAGCGTCGCAGCAGAGGCCGAGTAGCAGAAGCAAAAGTTCATCACCGAACCAAGAGAGCGGCGTCAGAGTGAAAGAAGAGGCTAAATAAACATCAGAATGAGAAGACGCCGGATGAAGAGGAGGTGAATAAAAACAAGAAGACAAAGAGGAAGGACTCGGCTTTATGTTCTCTGACTGACATGAAAACCAGTGAATTTACTTGAACAGTATTTTTTTTCTTTTCTCTATTTTTGTTTCCCATGATGCTTCATGTATCATCACACATCAGATAAGCATCGTTCTATGAAAGTGAACAAAATGTGAAGGGAAAGCACTTTAAATAATTAAACACACATGAAGCTGATGCCAAACCCTCAGAATCTTTGATTTAATCATTTGCACATGCTCACTTATTGCTCAGGACTGCCAAAACTGATGGTTTACACGCTGACGACAAGACCACAGACCTGTCAGTGATTTTATTTCCTCACTCAGGAGAGAATATGTATGATTAATGAAAGAGTTTATGATTAATTTAAAGATTATTGTGAATATTTATAATTTGGACCTCTGTGCAGTGTTATATTTTAATTTCTGTAAATATTGTGTTTGAAGAAGATGCTGGATGGACGAATGAATGCGTAACCAGAGGAACTTAAGTTTTTCCTGCTTTGAGGGGAATAAAAAGAGAAAAATCCTTCAAATGTTTGTCGCATCTTCTGTTTTGGAGTCTTTGAGTTCTGCTTTTTGTTGTTTCATAATAACAATAAACTTTATTCACATAGCACTCCACATACAAAACACATCATGTCAGCGTAGCTAGCTGTTAGCAACTTCCAGGTAACACTTCCTTTTTCTCACGCTGCTTCATTTACAGTCATGACAGCAGCTTGAGTGTACAGATTTGCATGAAGGAAGATTCAGCCTTGCCGACAAGTAAAACAAGCATAGTTTCTCTATTCATCGCTGATTCTGGAAAAAGCATCTGTTCGTCTCTTTCTGATGAGTCTCAGCTTCACTGTAAATTCTGGTAGATGAAATCTACTTCGACTGCATCTGAAGGATGAACTCCTGCACTGCTGTGGCTCAGAAGTCGATGCCTGATGTCTGCACTGAAGTGTTCGATGAATGGTCCCTGAACCGACGTCATCTCTTCTTTGTTGCTTGGCTTTTATGTCGTCACTTCACTCTGATCTCCATTTCTGCTCCTTTCATCGACTCTAAAACTAGCATTGAGAGTTCCTGTCGTCCTACAGGTCGGCCTCTCTGCTTTGATGTGCTTTTTGCAGGTGATCGGAGATGTTAAAAAAAACCAAAGACGTGCCCGTTACGTCTAGCACCTATGCTGGATTGTTGCGTTGTGTGTCTGTGTGTGTGTAAAAGTTGATGCGTGAAGTGTACCCAAGCTTTTCTCGCCTCATTAACTCTCTACAGGGAAGACATGGCACAGCTCCAGCCTCTCTGTGTCTCGTTCTGTCTCCTCTCTGTGTTGTGGTTGTGACTGCAGTCTCCCGTGGTCGTGCCAAGGCATGCTGGGAGTGAACGGGGAGAAATCTGGTGGGTGTGAGGAGACTTGGCATGTCTCCCAAAGTGTTGGACTGAGAGGTCCCCGCTTGCTTGCGGACACTCACAAACACGCTCCTCTGGCTTGTTGTGGATGGCTGCGTCTTCCAAGATGGCTGCCAAGCTTTCCTTGGGTGCCCTGCTTCCTACTGCGTCTGTGTTTCCTCTGCAGTTTTTGGCTCTGATAGGTCTAAGTGCTTTTGTGCTGTCTGGCGTACTATGGTGTTGTGTGTGCGCGTGTGTGTGTGTGTGTGTGTGAGGGGGAATACTGCAGACACTCAGACTGAAGCAGACTATGTGGATATTTCAGGCTGGCCTTGCATGATAAAAGATGGAAATAACTTCAGAGACAAAGTCAAGATAAATGCACAGACAGAGACAGAGACACCTGCAGACAGACAGATGGACAGACAGGTAGATTAAGGAAGCAAAACGAGGATTAAAACATGAGGAAACACACTGACCCTGCGCTGTCCACAAAGGCACATTAGAAAACAGACACATCAGACAGACAGATGCACAGACAAAGATCCAAGCATGCAGACAGACACACAGACAGACAGGTGGACCCAGTAGCACTCAAGAGCAACACCTCTCCTCTTCTCCTGGTGTGGTGAGGATCACAAAACAAGGTACGCTTTGTCAGATTTATCTCCCAGCCTCCTTTTATGTCCGCTTTGTTCCCCATCTCTCTTCTTATTTCAGCCTCTTCTCCTTTTTTTTGTTTTGTTGATCGTTTTGTGTCTGGCTTTCCTTCCATCCTTTGTGCCCGTGATGTGTGCCGACGTCTCAGGGCGCTGTGCCAGCGCTGCCTGATGAACACCAGGCTGTGTGTGCTTGTTTGTGTGTGTGTGTGTGTGTGTTGGTGTATGCAGATTGGCTTGTTTGGGTGGCCAGTGGCAGCTGCAAACACTTGTTTTGGCGTGACAGACCTGCGGCTGGTGAGCCCTCTCAGATAACTGGGTCTGACTTTAGGATTTTAGAAGAGGAGAAAACAAAGCAAGACAACACGCAGTTGTATGTAGAGACAAAAAAGTCATGCAAGATAAAAGCAAAGCAACAAAAAAACAAACAAAAAAACAAGCTGTCTGTGCATTTAGTGATTTTGAACATGCTTGTATAATTCTCACAGTCTGCATGCACGCTTCCCTGTCTTGATTTGTTTTTCCAACTTGTTTTGGGGCATTTTTACTTACATTGATAAACAGCTAAAGAGTCAGGAAATGTGAAGAGAGGGGGAGACACCCAGCAAAGGCTTGAAGACAGGAGAAGAGCCATCGACAACGGGCACAAACTACAGCCTCAGGGAGCTCGCTTTAACCATGAGGCCAATCCTGGCACTCCTCCGTTTAGATATTTGACTCTATTGTTGCAGCTTCACTGAATTAGACAGAAATATTTTCAAAACAGCTCTTAAAGAATTTATGGAAGAATTAAAATAAGATGACAAAAACAAAACAAATAAAAAAATGAAGCTTTCCAGTAGGATGGAGGATCAGGGCCTGTTTATTTTATTTTATTTTTTTAATTTAAAGTAGATTTATGACAATAAAGTCATACATTTATGACAATACAAGAACAATCTCTTGAATTTAAGAGGATAAACTGATTATTTTAGTCTGTATCTGAAGAGCAGCAGCCACCTGTAGAAAAATGAGGAACACGGAGCATCTTGTGAAGTTCTACTTTAGTTTAGGTTTGAACTTGGCCCTAATCCTCCGTCGTAGTGTTGTAGCCTACGGTGCTACGTGTTTCAGCTGCCTTCATCATAAAAGCTCCAGGTTCTCTAACAAACTATTGGCAGAGATATTAAGAAGACTGTTTGTAGACGGATGGCCGCTCCTATAAAACAACCTTTTTATAAAAATTTATAAATTTATGACTTTTTTTTCTTGTAAATTTCCTTTATTCTTGTATATCTGACTTTTCTCACAAATCTATAACCTAATTCTTATAAATTTACTTTAAAAAAACAACAAAAAAATCATGACTTAAAAAAAAAAAAAAAAAAAAAACCATGGCTCTAATCCTCGTGTAAAACATGTATGAGAAATATGTAGCTTTTCAAAGTGCATGAGTGGAGGATACCCACATAGCAGTTAAGACACCACATGCAGCTGTAAAATATCCAGGCTCATATGCAAAAACTCAGTATGAATAAACTACAATTATCTACAATAAGTTTCCAAAAACATACAAATGAGATTATAGAAGACGCTCAGAGATTAAATCAAATATCCTTCAGTACGTGTCATGAGGGCAAAGTGAGGTTTGTGCTTTTAAGTCTGTAAACCCACAAATAAATGAACACATGTACGTATAATTGTACTTAAAGCTCCTGTGAGGAGTTTTTAGCCAATCATGAAACAGACTGAAGTTAATACTGACGGTTCTACAGACACCGGACTGGTGTTGAAGGTTTTATTTGACTAATAAATGAAATCAGTTAACAGGTTTTTTTTTAGATGTATTTGTTTATGTTTTCATGCGTTATGATCTCTAAGGGAAAAATGCACTTATATATGCACAAACACAGGTCCTATGAAGTCCCTACAGACTTAGCTGCTGCTGCCTAAAGATATGTCATTTTGTCCACAGGGTGGCGCCAAAATACACACAATCTTAAAAGTCCTCACAGGAGCTTTAAATTAAAGGCCCAATCCCTCAAAACTGAAAGTAAAGAAGTGTGACCTGTATGTCAAGGATAATAACAATAAATTCTTTAAGTATCAGAAGTTAAACCCTCAGTTTGTGTTTTCCTATTAGATTTAATAGATGTCGATTTATTTGATGTGTGCTTCAACGTGCAGGAAGCATTTTGTACATTAAAATATATTTTAATTGACAAATTACAGATTTTTCAAATAGATCTTTTATATTTGAGGCTAATTAATGAAGCATTAATAAGTACAGGTTTCTCAAATGTCTCCATTCAGTTTGATTAAATCCTTTTTCAGGTGACAGCAGCTCATATTAATGCACTAACTCAGCTCTGTTTAAGGTCAGAGGTCAAAAGAAAAAAACACACTCTGGGTTAAATAACTTCAGTGTCAGGGGAAGGTCATGTTTCAGAATAAGGCACCCTCTAGTGGAGAGTTGTGGCAGAAAGGGCCACAATTTAAGCTGGTGAAGTCAGGAAAAAATGAAGGACAGACGACCAACCTCAGGTTTGTTCTTAAAGTGGATGATTTTTGTTAGAAATATAAGGCAGAGTGTTTGTTTTTATCATTAATAAAGTTTATGTTTAAAGTTTTTGTTTCCTGTCTGAGTTCCATTCTAGGAACACCAGGAGGAAAGAAGAAAGAAAGTTTAGTGGTGGCAGATGTTTTTCTGGCAGTGATGGAATGTGTGTGTGTGTGTGTGTGTGTATGTGTGCGTGTGTTTGTGTGTGTGTGTGTGTGTGTGTGGGTGAGTAGTGCTTGCGCCATTGTGTGTATGCAAATTAGTGCTGCTTTTATGTTCCTTAATCTTGTGTGGTATTTAGCATTTGTAATGTGTCATGACAATATGTGCCTCTGTGTGTGTGTGTGTGTGTGTGTGTGTGTGAGAGAGAGAGAGAGAGAGAGAGAGAGAGGTGCCCTTCTACATTGCCCTGTCCATGACCACAAGTGTGTGCAGAATAACAATGAGCATCTTAGGCTACTCTGACTTCGTGTTTGTGTGTGTGTGTGTGTGTGTGTGTGTGTGTGTGTGTGTGTGTGTGTGTGTCTTTGCCAAGGGCCAGTGTTGTCCTATTGAGTTAAAGAACAGATTCAGTCCCATCCCTCCTCCTCTCTCAAAGTTTAAATCAGAGGTAGATCCACAGGAAGATTAGTCCCTGGTGTATGTGTGTGTGTGTGTGTGTGTGTGTGTGTGTGTGTGTGTGCGCGCACGGGCCTTTTTGTTTACGTGCCTCCAGGTTCAGGCATTATTCCGCATGTGTGTGTGTGTCTGTGTGTGAGTGCGCATGAAGAGCAGTCCAGGATGAATCAGCCTCTCCTGGAGCTTAAAACAGATTCCTTCCTCCCCTTTCTGCTCTCTGCCTTCACTCTGTTGATTTGTATGTTCGACACACAGCAGAGGGCAGACTGACGCCTGCGCTGTCTAGACATCTTATTAATGGTGTATGTGAGTGTTCGAGATGGTATCCACCCGCGGAATACAAGTAAGCAACTGACTTCTCTGCACACACTGACACACACACTTGGACACAACTCAATGAGTGAAGAACAGATACATCAAGTTAAGCTTCTATGTGTGTGTGAGTGAGAGAGAGGCATGTACATTCCTCTGTACTGACCGAGTCTGCAGCTTCCTGTTTAATTAGCGTTTCCACAGCGACTGCTAATTGACATGCAGAGAGGCGGGGCGTAAGAGAGCTGATTAAGGGAATTATGCAGATTGCTGTCATGCGGTCAGAATAAAGCTGAAATGTCACTCACACACAAACACACACACACACACACACATTTCTGCACATACACACACATGACATATTGAGCTAATTGATCTGTTTAGTTTTTCTTACCTGCTGTTTGTTGCCTGTGTTACTGTTTTCAGGTATGAGCAGGTATATTTTTATGATAATTGAAGCATTAATGTGTCCGTCAGATCAGCGTCTGTGCAAAATAATCCTGCCTTCAAATATATTCTTATTAAATCTAAAAAGTACAGATAAAGCTCTCTGGCTCTTACTGTAGCCTTAAAAATCTATTTGAAATTAAAAGTTGTCAAAGGATTAAGAAATTAAAAAAAATCAATACAGGAGGATCATCTGTGTTCTGTGGTGTCAGTAAGAGTACTCAACAGAAGAACAGAAGAGTTGAGCTGAATAAGAAAAAGAAGAGGCCCTTTTGTGTGTGTGTGTGTGTGTGTGTGTGTGTGTGTGTGTGTGTGTGTGTGTGTGTGTGTGTGTGTGTGTGTGTGAGTGTGTGTGTGTGAGTGTGTGTGTGTGCGTGCCAGTCTGCTTGTGTGACCCAACTCACTGATTGTCCTGCAGCCATTGATATGGAGATGGAGAAGAAAGAAAGGAACTCTGTGTGCTGCTGCAGTAACGCTGAATCATACTCTGAATTCGCTTTCTCTCAAGACTCCTGAAAAGTTCACCAAAGTTTTTAGGGTGAGCCGCAAGCAGCGGGACGAAATTTCCAATCAGCCATACCCATTTCAGTCAAATGTCAGGGATTGAAGTTGTTCTTCTGCCAGTTTCATAACTGTTTATGTTTGTGAAAGGTTTCAATATGAGTGTTGTTGACATGGAAACGTAAAGTAAAATACACCATGAATAGTGCAGCAACACAAGCAGAACAAGCTGCAAAACAAACAAAAAGTAGAGTTTGATCTAGTTTGCAGGTCAACAAGTTTGAGTTATTCAACCCTTGAAATCTTCACATACCCGCCTTGCAGTTGGTGCCTCTTTAAAGCACAATGAGACAGCATGTCCTTCTGAAGCAAATATCAGTTTCCTCATTCCCCTCACATCGTCAGAGAGGGAAACAGACTGGAAAAGTTTCTAATTTTAGATGTATGACATATGCTGCGGCTTTGAGTTCCAGCATGACAGACAGAAATGTTTGGATTAGACAATCTGTGAATGCAAACGGTTACCTTTTCACTCTGCTGTCACATTTAAGTGTTGGCGCTGTAGTTTAGTTTTAATATCTCATTCAGCTGTGCTTCGGAAGTGCAGAGGAGTTCAGAATAAGCTATGTGTAAAAATACAGGTAAACTGAAAGCAACATATACAAAAGCAGTTGGTAATAATAGTAAAACAATGTTCAGATTAATGCAACAAGCTGCTGACAGGTAAACAATCAGATTGTGTTATACTGTTGTAGGGCAGGAGTAAGAAGAAAGAGCAGCAATGTAAACATGAAAACATTCTTTATTTCTGTCACATAAACTTATCTTATCTCTGATCTTTCTTACTTTATCCTCCTGACCTGTGAGATATTTACTCATGTTAATCTCTCTTTCTCTCTCATTTCTCTCTCTCCTCCTCACTGGAACTTATTACTGTATTTTTTATTCCTGGATGAATGAATGAATGAATGAATGAATGAATGAATGAAAATGTTTATTTTAAAAATGTAGAGAAAATATAAACAAAACAAAGCTACAGACAAACAGAAAGTCAAAACATAGAAAACTTTGAATCAATCAATCTTTATTTATATAGCGCCAATTCATAACAAACGTTATCTCAGGACGCTTTCCAAAAACGTCAACAGGTCTAGACCTGTAAATGATGATGAAACTAAATCACTGGTTTAACTTTATCTACATTTCCAAAAAAAGGAGCAGAAAAAAGTAAAACTTATTCATTTCCACCCTTCTCAATTATTAACTGATAAATGCAAATTCAGTCAGCTTATTATATTATATTATATTATATTATATTATATTATATTATATTATATTATATTATATTATATTATATTATATTATATTATATTATATTATATTATATTATATTATATTATATTATATTACTACACCAAACCACATACATTTTTTATATATTTGAGGGGTTTTTATGAGTTAAATCATCTTATTCTCATCCCCAATTTACTTTTCTTTCTAGTTATTCAATCTATGAATTACATTGAGTCTGCTCAAACATGTCTACATTTAACATGACTGAACATGAGCATTATTCCCCTGTATGACCTGCCAGGCTTAAGGCTTATTCATACTCCCTTTACATACGAAAATGTATCCACCTTTTTCCTGAGTACCTATAAGTCATTGCGATTTCAGGTTTTACTTGTCTGGTTAAATGTTCTGTTTATGTCACCATGGAAACCACAAATCTGATGATGTTAGCCTAGCTGTCATACTCGCTCTAATAACCGGCTTTTAAAAGCAAGAAAGTGGCAAAATGAACAAAACTTGGAGGTGGATTCAAAGTGCTGATGTTTTACACTGAGCCCTGTCTAGCATTAATGATTTCACACGAGTTGTTTTGAGGTAGCTTGCCAATGGCGACCAGAAGTCCATAACCACAGGCGGAAGTCAACAACTATAGGCTTCTGAAGAAACAGGTGAATACGTCTGTTTTGAACAACTTACTACAAGTTTACTACAACAACAACAAACTCAAAACCAAACGTGGTGACTGTGGAGGAGGTATTGCTAATGTACCTCTTCCATAAAAGACAAAAACAGAGAAGCAAGTTCCCCACCAACTCGCAAAATTTTTCTTTAAAAAAGTTCCACCGTTGTTATTTCTTCTTTGTGTCTCACTAGAGCTACATATCGGGTGATAACAACAACACTGCCCCCACCAGTGGTACTGCTCTGTTTGGCCCGTATCCATAAGCTTTATGGAAACACACACACACGCACACACACGCACACACGTAAAACTGTTATTGATCTGCAGGATGTCTCCACACCAGTGCGACTTATTCGTGTAACCTTAATGAGACTTTCACAACTTTTGCCTGGATCCAGAGGCATATTTACAGAAGCAGTAATGAGAAAAGCAGAGCAGGCTTTATAAATAAACACCGCTCTCTAATAGACCTGAAGCTACCGTGTCTCAACACCTCCCACTTTATTTTCTTTGACTGCTCTGAACTCAAACTGAGGACGCCTTTGAAACACATTCATAACCTATTTATAGGTCTCCATATCGTTGGATGCAAACTGAAGTAAACTACTGACTGTGGCTTTAAATCTCTGGGTTTCTGTTGGGGGGGTGGTGGTTTGATGTCGACTGTTTGCAGCGTTTTATTTCAGACTGAAACAAGGAAGCTGCTGTGGAAGCGTTTGTGTTCAGGTCGTCTGTAACTCTACGCTGTGATAAATAAGTCATGCAAATAGAAACTCTACACACACTCCTGCATAGACAGACTCCTTCACACGCACTCGCTGATACATACATTTACCTCCCCCTTTTGTTTCATACACAAACTTTACATCACACATTCTGAGTGGTTTTAAATTCAGGGGCCTCGGTGCATGAGTGAACAGCTTGTTTTGAAGTTATTGTGGAGAAAGGAAATCGAGGAATAGTGAGGCAGTAGCAGAGGGAAGGAGGGCTGAAAGAACTGGTGCCAAGAAGAGAAAAGAAAACAAGGAAAGAGAAGGAGGAAAAGTAGTGAAGGATATGTGAAACCATAAATCGAGGAAGTCTGAAGGGGAAGGATTGTGTATAGTGAACAGGTGGTTAAGTGATCAAATTATAAAGAATTTATTAAAAGTCATGTCTAATTTTTATTTTTCTTCGTATGGATATTTTGTTTTATTGCTATGCCTCCAGGTGAGTTAGGAAACTACCCAAAGGTCTCCTGATCAAGACAGAAGCAATCAATCTACGTCATCCTTCAGATTTAAATCACTTTGCAGAGCGAAGATCAATCTTCCATTTGAGCTCACTGAAAAACTGGTTAAAAGCTTTTTATACAACTGTTGTTATCTGGAAGATCACAGCAGCTTTCAGAGAGTTATAGGGTGTGTGTGTGTGTGTGTGTGTGTGTGTGTGTGTGTGTGTGCTGGTGTGTGCTGGTGTGTGTTTTGGCAGTGATTGCTGGATCCAGTCAGCCAATCATCCGTCTGAGTGTGAATGAGACTTTAAGGAAGAATGAGTCTTTAAACGAGAGTTGGTCCTTCATGATCAAATTTATCTACATGACTAACCAAATGTCTACTTCCTATTAAGTGTGTGTGTGTGTGTGTGTGTGTGTGTGTGTGTGTGTGTGTGTGTGTTAGTTTTCCTGTAGAAATATGATGCATTGCATCTGGAACCTGCTCTGTTGTTGCCTTGGTGACGCCCGTCACGCTGGCAGGCCCCTGTTGTGCACTGAAACACACACACACTCACATACACACAGCAGTAATGAGAGACTGAAGGACTGGCAGCATGCCAGGACAATCCACACACACACACACCCCTTCCCCCCTTGCACTAGTACATCACACACACACATACACACACACGTTTCAGACAGCTCCGGCTGGCATGGGGGTTGGGGCTGTGTGAGTGTGTGTGAGGTGGAACTAAAGGGCCGGAGGACAGAAGTTAAATTACCTCGAATGAAAGGGATGAATGTGAAAAGAGAGAATAAACGGCGTGTTAACAAACCTGAGAGTCGGCTTTACTGTAATTACAGATAATTAACCTTTAAAAGATAAACAGACGACTAAACAGTGTTTAGAAAATGATATTCATAGTCAGAAACACTCAGATGTGTGTGTGTGTGTTTCTGTGTGGATAATTCAATGCCATAGAGTCCTTCACTCTCTGGTCGGACCCTCAGTCACCCCGTCAGCTCCTCCTCCCCTCCTCCGTCACTTCAGCCTCCTCTTTGTCATTCACACTTTGAACTGCAGTCACACACTCGCCTTCTCTCCACGAGAGGTCTGCTGCTCTGTCCTGCACCAACAAAAGACAAGCAGTGGCTCTGTCCATGACAATGGACTCTCAGGTCAGCCTGCATGCCACACATTGCATCACAGCCCAGCAGAGAAATGAACCCGAGCTTAACTTTACAGACTGATACAAAAACCTCTGATGCAGAAAGCAGTGAAGGACAAGCGTTAGATCTGAAGGTTCTCTGTGTGATTTCAGTCACAGGTAGAAGACATATGAAAGAAAGGGCTGAATGTGGCTGTGTTTTCGTTGTTTTGTAATAAACATTTTTTCAGAGCTACTCCTTCTTGAGTACTCACTGATACTGAGGACCAATACCACCAGTACTTTTGGTACATTAAATTTCAATTAACACAATGACAGATCATACTGGAAAACAGACTTTTAAGACTTTTCACTCTGCCATTAAGTCCAAAATAAAACACAAAAGACTCTCTCTGAGTTTAAGATATGTTCATTCATATTGTCATAACAGGACCTGACAAACATGATGACTTGCTTTGGTGTTAAACCGAAACAGTGTAGCGCCAGCTACTGGCAAGAAGGACTTAGCACTGCTTCTCAGCTGGCCAGTACGGCCAGCAGTCACACTACTCCATTATGAACCAGACTTGAGGCACACGCATGGCCTTCCTACTTCACCATAAAGCATCTGTTTACATGCAGCATGGTCTCATCAGAGTCAGCACAATGAGACACAGAGAACAGGATTACAATTTTAGTGACTATTTGGTTCATGTTAAGTTGTTGTTTGGGCTGATGCAGCTCTTTAATGCCGGAGTTATTGCTTGGAATAACTGTCGAGAGGAGCGGTCGCTGTGATCATGTCTGCGTGCTCTTGCTCGTGCGTGAAGTGTACCATGCTGAAGCACACCTCTCCAAAGCGGGCAAAAGCCAGGAAAGTGTACCGTGCCCAAGCACGGGCTGAACTATGCTTGGGCACAAACGTTTGGCTAGTGCGACAGCGCCCTTAGGGGGGGCACACACATGAGGATTTTCTAAATCTGAAGAGAGACCACACATGAAGATCAAAAATCAGGCATTGAACAGTTTTGATCATTCTGTGTGTGGTGTGCTCAGATAATCCCAACACAGATCACCACACACGTAATGATTCTGTCCCACCACTGATCTAGAATCTCGTTCTCTAAGACAGAAATCTTGCGTGATCAAATGTGATCCAACAAAAACATAGAAGAAGAAACATAGCAACAGAGAGGAACATCTGGTAAACACAAAATGCAACATAGAAGAGGGAATGATGGTGGTCTTTGGACTATTTTTAACAGAAAATTCCCAAACCAAAAAAAAAAGAGGAAAGACTGTGGAATCTTGTTGCATGCTCATTTTACCACTCAGCTCTGTACACGTGATTAAATATGTGTCAGTGGGTTTTTAAGCACAGTAATAAATGTACAACAGGGATGAATGACAATAAAACCAGCCAATCACTGTACCCTTTGACCGGCGATCTGCATGGGTTCCTGTGAACAGAGGAGCAAGGCCACTGCTGGATGAGTGATATGAATATAAATGAGAGTGATTTTGAATAAAGGGGGACATTTGAATATGTTATACTGTCACCCAGCACACTTTTCAGGACTATCTGCATATTCAAGCCCTGGTGATGGATTATAGGGATGTAAAAGGAAAGATCCCCTGGAAACAGAGAAATATTACCTGTCCATGCATCTGAAAAAAAGCTGCATTAGTGTGGGATATGCATGCCAAGTAGAGTCTGCAGGGATGAATTAGAATCATCAGTGTGTAAAACAGAAAAGTCTGGAGAAAACATTTGATGGATTAGGCTGGAATTCAGTTTACTGTGGGCTGATGTGTCGCATGAAAGCTTAAGAGAAGGAAGGTTCAGGTAACTGATCAAGGACCACATGGACAATTTCTAATTTTCTACCACTTTAGTGCCACACTAAGTTCTGGATTTATTCCACACCAGCACACTTTAAGAATTAAAGAAATAAAGCACTGGGAGTCAAAACAGTGAAGAAGAGTTGAAGAGCTCATGAGTCGTCGTGTCCTGTTTGGTGTAACTGTGTCTGTGCTGATATTAAGTGATGGAGGAGGCTGGAGGCAGGGAGAAAAAATTAAGGAGTTGCTGTGAGGACACATTAAGACTTGATGGGGGAGGCGGTTTGAACGAGTGATAAATGAGAAAGAATGCAGAAGAAAGAAGATGAAGCCGAACTGCATCAGTCACACAAGACATAAATTCGAACACAGTATGTAAATGAAATTGTCTGAATGTAATCTGACAGGCTTTATAAATGATGTGCAGTGGCTGGTTTAGGCTGCAGCCAACAGGAGACACAATCCACGGCCTGCACCTGGACAGAGCTGCAGCTTAGCAGCGTCCTGAGGACAAGCCTATTACTGGCTAACATGCAAATCTCTTTTCCAACCTCGCTCTGTCTGTAAGTCAGTGTGTCTGTCTGCATGTTGCACTCTTACTCATTTCTCTCCAACTTTCACATTTCAGTCAAATTGCTCTGCTCCTTTTATATTCCCTCAGCTACAACAGACTTCCCGTTTTTGCACAGCTGCAGGAGTTACACGTGTGTGTGTGTGTGTGAGTGTGTATATTTATGCATTTAGCCAAACCACAAAACAAGCAGAATGAGAAGCAAAATGAAAACCGTCTAAATTTGTATGTGTTTGCATTCACTGGCCAAACAGCAAGGGTCTACATTTGATCCTGTGTATGTGCCCCTGTGTGTGTGTGTGTGTTATAGAGTGTGTGTGTGTGTGAATGATTAAACCTTGGCCTGTTCTGTGCGCATTGCTCTGCCTGTCAAGGTGACTGACTTTGTAGGCTGTTACAAAACTCTGCGACTCTTCTGCCTCAGAATTCCTCCTGCTGAAACTGCTTGTGCACACACACACACACACACACATACATGCTCTGCTCTTGTAGAATTATCATTCACTTTAAAGGGTCTGCACACGGTAGATTTTCATTGCTTAATGACCCACTTCCTGTGTTTTATGTGCTGCTTGTTTTCAGTCTAGTTTTGAATAAAAAATCATCAACCTTGTGTTTAAATGTAGTTTCACTCAGCAACAAATAAAAATATTACTAATTTTATCCCATATTTTCTCCCATCATGCTCGTTGTTAGAACCTGGCAGGTGCGTGAGCTCTGAGTTGTGTTTATTTCGGTATGTCAAAGTGCCCCCAGCTATCTGCTCTCATGTCAGTGCGTCCTTTAGTGTTCCTTTCTTTCTTTCTATAATACACTAAACTCCTCCTTTTAACATGATATTCCCATCAGCCTTTGCAGTTATCCATGTTAATGGCTAGAATGCTAACTTAAGGTGAAAATAAGGAAAATCATCAACTCTACATCCAGTCTTAGCCTAGGTCACTGATATTTTGCATTTTAAAATAAGAACTTTGGACAGCTGCACAAAAGCTGGATTCTATACAAATTCTTAACACACAACTCATAAAGAAAAGGGGAGATAATCATTCATAAATTATTTATTTAACATATGAAGGCCTATCAGATTTTTCAATTCTGCTTATTGTAAATCTATCAAAGGGTACAAAGTTGTTTAGGTTTTGGCAGCAGGCCCCCTATACTGAGCGCTAACTCACTTGTTTTTATACCGTAAATTCTAATCTCCTTGTTTTTGATACCTGGTTGAACAAAATCATTACCTGGCAGTAGATGAACTCTACACTTCTTTCCCCTTTCCCTCAAAGTTAAATACACATAGATAAGGCAGGTAATTTGTGCAAGAAGATGGGGGTTGTTTTTGCCAGAGACAGTTCAATGGTCATTGCTCTGCACACACACATATTGCCAGTCTCTCCTGTAAGCAGCGGCAGCCTTTGTCTGCTTGGTGAAATGTGGCTGTTGGCAGATTCCTCTCTGTATTTGTTTCTCTGCTGTTTAGTCATGTCTCTCCTCTCTTCTCTCTGTTTGTCTTTTATTATCATTATTATTTTAGAGTTGTGTCTGAACTCTACAGCCAAAATTGTGATGGGGGCCTTTGTGACAGCTGTGGGGAGATACTGAGAGGGGAGGTCTGACCTCCAACAATGATATCATTTTTTTTTTTTTACTTTTTGATGCTGACATTTAATTATGTGTTCAAAACTGATCATATATTGTTAAAAATTAAACATCCCAAACTGTTCAGATTAATTTTTATGCACTGGAATAAGACAGTGGGGTTAGAAAAATAAAAATAAGATATTGTATGTTTTCACAACAGTGTTTTTATTAGACCTAATGACAATAAAACAACACTCAGTATTTTTTATTGTAATATTAATTTGTGTCTTTAGCCTCTTTTCCGTTAAAATAATCCTTTTCCTTTGTATTTTCCGTTTTGGTTGTTTTTCTACAGTAAGCAAAACTATGGAAGTATAACAGACTCTTGCTATGGAGTATTGACCAATCAGAATGAAGTGTTGAA
This sequence comes from Labroides dimidiatus, assembly GCA_030710495.1. Taxonomy (NCBI): domain Eukaryota; kingdom Metazoa; phylum Chordata; class Actinopteri; order Labriformes; family Labridae; genus Labroides; species Labroides dimidiatus. Next base: position 5,366,652 of record CM061163.1, read on the forward strand.
CACTCTGTCCAATATGCCATAATAATATTGGAGAACGTGGGTGTTTTGGTTTTATCAGAAACTTAAGAAATGTGTTTAACTTGTTCTATATTCTATTATGATGATATTTTCTAACATTTAGTGCTGATAATTATATTTTCTTTGTATTTAATGATGAGTCATAAACAAATAATGAACATACTAAGCCCTTATCTACAGTAGGAAACGTACATCACACAAGCCGTGCTTTATCTGTTTGGGACTGAGATGTTTACTGTATTCAGTATTTTCTTGCTCTGCTTAACTTAATTTACTCATCTGTCGATAAAGTTTACTTGTCTTGGCTACCTGGTTTTCTGATGCAGAGGAAGCGGTGAATGTGTTTCCTGCGCCGTCTCCCCCTCTGTAGAAACAAACGCACACAACCCGAGTTGAAGTGAATGCAGAGAGTGAGAGAGCGAGAGAGCGAGAGCGAGAGAGAGAGAGAGAGAGAGAGAGAGAGAGGAGGGGAAAGCGAAGCTTAAGCGAAACAAGGGTTAGCCAGCAGCGAGTTAAGAAAATGGCGATCATGCAGGACGGATGCCTCCCCCCGTAGATGCTCCAAACGCGTTGAAATTCTTTTAGCCTTACAGCCGGCTTTCCTTTCCACTCTGTTGCACTTTATACTTCAATGAGGTATGGAGCTTTTTTGTTATTTGGGGAGATTACTGTGTCTTTTTGTCGAGCTCGAAGCAGGAGAGACCGGGGTCTGGTGGAGACAAGTTGAGCAGCTACTGTTGTTTAGTTAGCTACCACCGGGCTAGGCTGGACTGGGCTCCGTTGCAATGCAGTTTCCTCTCGGAAATGTCAAAAGCAACGAGTGGTAAACAAGGGGAATGTGTTATCTGCAGGTGTCTAATCTTGTGTGACATGGAGACCTTTTGTTTTGTACTTGGAGGCAGGATAACCTTGTGCTAGCGCTAACTAATAACAAGCAATGGTTAACCTTAGCTTGCCAGTTGTGCGCAAATTATTTTAAAATGCTACTGTTCTCTTTTTTTATATAAGCATTACTGTTAATTAATTGATTTGTCGACAACATTTAATAATGTATGGTTTTGTTGTGTTAATGTTTTAAAGCACATAATTCTTCCGTTTCTACCGGGTAAAATGACTTAGCCGCTTCGTTATGTTAGCTCTCGGTTAGCATTAGCAGCTGTGCTAATTTGACGACGCAGGTTCCTCGGTGGTGACTTCGGCGCTTTGTTCAGCTTTTTATTGACTTGCAGAAGGGAGATAGGCGTTCAAGGGTGTTTTAACATTTACAGATTATTAGTGAAACGTTCTCCGAATATGTTTTTGGTGGTGAATTGTAACCCTGCAGAACTGTACTTCGTATGTCGGAGTTTTTAACCCCCTCTGTCGGCGGAAAGTCACAGCAGCCGGTTAGCTTCGCCTCCACTGTGCTGGTTTTGTAGCTCTGATCACCAAACACTTCCCTCGCTTTCTAGAAAAACACAATTCAGCTGAATCCTAAATTTTAGATAATCTGAAATATCAAATTTAAGCCATTATTTGTATTGTATCGTGCTTGGAAAATACCAGACTCAAGAGAAGCCATGTTGGTTAAGCTGTAAGTCAGGCAACAGCTGAGATAATGGCCGATCAAGTCCCGAGCTGTAACTCTGACCTACACACACACACACACACACACACACACACACACACACACACACACACACACACACACACACTCACACTACGAGTCTTATCTGTCATTTTCACACACATTCGCCAGTCACCTTGTAGGGCCTCAGCTCTACGTGCACTGCCCTGTTATGCTGCTCAACCAGCATTTCTACATGGACTAATGGGCATACCCTTCATACTGCAGTTACTGACAAGTCAATCTGTCTGGGTGTTAATACTTGTCTGTGGGTGAGGTGCATGTGTTTTCATCTGTGCATCATTAATGATTAATGAAAGAAATGGCAGAGGAGCTGTATAACCTATCATAAAGGCACTTGAATGTGTTTTTTTGATACTGCTACATGAGTTCTCAAACATGTAGCAAAAGTCTGAATCTGCAAGTTATCCCAACAAATGAAAAAACGCCCCCATCACTATGTAAAATGGAGACTTTTGAATGTTTTTCCACTATTCTGATGCCTCAGGTGAAGCTCAAACTTGCTATCAGCTACCTGCAAATCATCTCTCTCTGAGATAAAGTCAACAGAATCCTTTAATTTTAATGTAAACCAGTTAAAGTTATTTCAGTGTTGTACTCTCCTCATATTAGGTGACCCTAACCAAAGGGATGTTGTAGTATGGACGATTAAACCTATTTTTTCTTTTTCCTCTTTCAGAGATTCGGAATTGGAAGCTGTTGCCACCAAAGAAGCAGAAGCATCTAAACAGGTCAGTGTTTGAACATTAAAAAACTTGTTAGCACAGACCTGTGTGTACCTCTGTGTGGTGGCTGAACTAAAAAGGGGGGTGGTGTGGGTCAGGGGGACAGGGGATGGGCAGCTGCTGCTTATGCAAGCACATGCAGTTCCGTTTGAATTGAATTGGAGGGTCTGGGTTGGTCTAGGCCGCATTGTGCTGAGTAAGCTTTGCTGTTTTAAAATCGCTAAATGAGAAGCCAGTGTCCTGATGTTTTGTGCGAGGAGAGGTGTTTGTGCAGCTCTTTGTGTCCATACAGTTGGTCTACAAGCAGGCACACAATAGAGCCATGGACTAAACTAATGGGCAGCTCTCTGAAGGCTGGTTTTAACCTGATTTTGGGTTCCAAATCTGTTTATAAGACTTGATTTCGTGCCTTGTTTGTAGAATTTTTGTTTGGATTGTTTTTAATTATAGAAAGCCAGAGCATTCACACTACTCAAGCTGTATTTGATGGTCAGAGATGCTGAGATAAAGTTTGTTTTTATGCTGCTTTTGTCCATTTTTCTTTGGTGTCCCTCAGATCTTTTTGGTACGGGTCATTGTCTTAAAGTAGGATTTTACTTTTGGTTTTCTTTATTGTGCTTGTGTCTTTTTCAGTTGATGATGATTCACATTTTCCAGGCACAGCTACATCGTTCCTAGTGCGATGTATGTAAAGCTAAACTATTTAGATACTCGGGGTGCATGGTCTGTTTTAAATTCTTGCTTGTGTTGTGTTGAGGCTTTAGACAAAAGCATCTGCTAAATGAAATTGTAGTATTATCGGGTGCAAAGTTAAAATTTTTTACACTGGAATCCACTTTCATGTTCAAAAACAACTTCCAAACACTCATACTTGATTTCTAATTAAAACTGTTTATTTTTCAATGTAGTTTTCCTTGTTTAAATGTTGATTCAGTCTTTATTTTGGTTCCATAAATAACAGAGCGCAAACACTACAGCACAGCTTGATTTAATTTCTGTTTGAATTTACAGCTTTTGGAAAGTGGTTTCACTTTTATGTTCAGCAGAGAAGTCCTTTGCTGTCTTGTGGATGTTTCTATAAAGGGCAAACCACAGGAGTGTAAATGTGATGTATTTATAACATTTGTGGCACCAGTGGAGATCACATCCTTCGGGGCAAAAACCGGATCAGTGTTCTGCTCTCCTGCCATGAAGCCCTGTAGTTATGCATTCAAACAAAGCTGCACTGTGAGTCAGTTTCTAACACGGACTCACTGTGCAGCTCGTGCACAGATACTCACAGATCCAGTTTATTTCTTGTGGGTCTGAAACCATTGCAGTGTAAAAATAGCATGTAATTTAGTGTGAATGTTGTTTACTTTGCTGCTTTTTTTATTTATATATATATATATATTTTTTTGTGGCCTGCTCTCTAGCTTCACTTTCATTTCAGCTGTCCGACTCTGTTTCCAAATTATTGTTCTCTAAACTTACTTTCATTCTTGTCTAAAAATATCAAGAGTTCTCCCAAGAGGTTTTGGAGGTGTTGAAGCCGAAGCACACTGAACTATATTTGGAATTTAGTGCAGCAGTGTTATGAATTCATAGCTGCTTGGTTGGAGGATTATGAAGTGACCGTTGCCCCTGTGAGCAGTAAAGCCACACCTGCAGATGGTCATGAGACTGAAACGAGGAAGGAGCAGAGATGGAGTGTTTTGATGCTGTTTTCTGCACGGGGCTCAGGCAGGAAGCATCCACCTAAAGGCCATTTTAAGAGAGGTTGTTTTTTATTTTAAGCTGTGCAGAGAGGCCTGCATGGCTTTGGCTTGCAGTGAGTGTGAATAGTGAAGCCTACGTCATGATCCCTCCGAATTTCTGCAAAAAGTGTGGAAAATTTTACAGCAGTCTGCTTCTAAATTTGAAGTTTTCATTAATTAGACCCTCAGGGTATTATTAAAGCCTTTAGTTTAAAAAAACAACAACAAAAAAAACATTAGTAGAGTTTTGTTGTCGTCGTTTTTCTCACTCACTCAATGCAGTCCTGGTTTGTAGAATGCATCGTGTACATCAGCTCTTATATTTGTTCAGAAAATCTGTTTTTATGCAACAAAGTTTGTCAGAAATTTTCTATTTTTGCTGGGATTCACTTCCCCCGTAAAGTTAAACATACTTTAGTATTCTCCCTGCAAAGGAAACACTATTTTGTAATAACAATCAATCGTTTGCTTTTGATTTAAGGAAGCTAAACGACAAAACTACCTCTCAATCTGAAACCTGTCCTCCCTCTCCCTTCAGCCAACCCGTTTTTGCAGGTAGAAAATTCAAAGACGCCTTTCTGAGCTCATCATGACCTGAATTGAACCGGCCTGTTTCTGACTGCAACGTTTCCAGCGACAGGTTTACTGCAGCCAGGCAGGAAATGTCACATCTTGCGGTGCCTCACAAAGCCTTCGCCGTCAGGCTGTTTGTGATGAGGAGGCTCTCGCTGTCATCCCCTAATTGAGTGATGGCGTCCCTGAATGGAGCCTCCAGTGTGGTGCATGTATGAGAACATGCTAATTCAAATTGATGCAAATGATGTGATGTTGAACATGCAAATTAGCCACGCGGCTACCCTCTGGCTTTTGTTCCTCAGGCACAGACAGAGTCTTGTCTTGTGAGTTTTTTATTTGACGCGAGTGGTTCTCCGTTTGTGTTTGGGTGTTTGTCTGGGGTGTTTGTATGAAAACTTCCATAAGGCTTCACACACAATCAATATCCTGTGTCCTATGAATTTGAAAGTGCTCGCAGGCTTTACTGTGTGACTCACTTCTAAAGGAGAAAAACACTCCTACAGGGTCTCAAGTTGCCGTTGTCTAAAGACTTCAAGTCTTAAGTTCTACTGCCTCGGGAACCCAAATATAGTTCCCTTATCTTGAAGTTTTTTCAGCTTTATTTGACAGCAGGCAGAAGAAAATAAAAGGCAAGTGGGTGGCAGTAAAATCTGTGCTACTTTGTGACGCTCTCATGTGGAGGGTGGGAGAAGCTTTGCTCTGTGCTGAATGCTGCAGATTTAATAGATGCATTGGATTTACCGGTCATTGCAACGCAGATACATATTTATACAACAGCAGGCCGTTCAATTTGAGCTTAAGAGGTCATAGTTAGGGTGATCGCCAACTCAGGTTTGTGTGACAGAAGTGTGTATTCTTTGTCTTCTATTTTCAGTTTCTCTTTAAAGGAAAAAAAAAGTGAGACCTGTGAAGTGTTAAGAATTAAAGGTGAATTATCTTCTTTGCCGCCTTCCTTTTTTTTTTTTTTTTTTAACTGCATCCCCCTCCCCTCCCCTTCTCTTCTTCCTCCTTGTCAGCTGTAGCTGTTGGGGGGTTGGGCGATTCTTGGCCCATTCACAAACAGATGCTGTCCATGGTGTTTATATGTGCTCTCCAGGAGGGCCCCACCATGCTCCGCTGCTGTTGTTGTTGTTGAACCCCGAGCCATCTGCTGAAGTGCTCTATGCTTTGAGAAGAGAGGAGGAAGGAGGGGATGGGGGGGTGTGGGAAAAGATGGAGGGGGGGGGGTGAAGTGAAGGTGCTGCCCTGTGATGCGTGTGACTTGATTGTAACCTAAGGAGGAGAACAGCTGAATTCACGGGGCATTTCTTAGAATTAACAAATCACAAACACCCGATTATTAAAGAGATAACTGATGCAGAGTTTCATCAGGCTTCACAGAGGAACCGTCAGAAAGGAGGTCGTTTACATTTCAGAAACCAGAGGTATTAAGAAATTCAAATTTGGGACATTTTTGTGAATAATTTAATATCCAGAATTATTCATTGTGTGTGTGTGTGTGTGTGTGTGTGTGTGTGTGTGTGTCTGTCAGAGTGGTTTGAGCATCTCTGTGTGTCTGTCTGTTTATAGCTAAGGTAAGGTGCTATGCTGTAATCCCATTATGGGATTAGTCTGCAGCCCGCAGCTTTCTCCTCCTGGCTAAATGGCACACCCATCGCGACCAGTGCTTCTCAGTGCAACACTCAGTGAGGGCAAAGCCACAGCCTGATTACAAACTATTACACACCAATTAGAAGACCGTCTTTACATGAGTGTGTTTGCCAAAAAGAGAAATATTCATGTTTTTTATCAAGAGGGTTAGAAAATCAGTTATTTGGAAATTATTCAAACGTGGTTTGATTTGTGACGGTGCCATAACAGGTTTCCTTCAGGATTAAATGTGTGTGATTAAATGTCCCTCTAACTTTTTTGGTGAAGCAGCAGCACCAGCATACAACGAATGCAACAAAAAAAAAAACATCAACAAAATGACCAAAACACTGTTTTCCTTTTACTTTCAGGGAACATACCCACAGAGGGAAGAACAGTGGATGGAAGAGAGAGAGAGACGGGGAGTGTGAAGAGGAAGGAGGACAAAAACGATACAGGTCTGGTCAAAAGGTAAGGGAAGACGCCGTGGTTCGGTCGTGTAAAGTCAGGAGTTCAAGTTTCATCTTTCAGTGTCCGCTCGACGATGAGGTTATCGATCAAAGTGAGGTGTGTGACTGCATTGATCGGGTTGTTTCTCTGTGAGGTCTCAAATTGATTCAACAGGAGCTGCTACTGCTAGCATGCTGACTTCTGTTAGCCTTCGCAGAAATGGTTAGAAAGCAAGAGGTCAACGGAAGTATCCTTTCCTTATTTGCTTTCCACATGAGTTACACTAAAGGCCATTGCTTCTGTGAACGATAACTTACAACAAAAATAACTAAAAGTGGGCTTTGAATTATAAATTTGTCTCTAAATTGGAGCATCTTTTCTGAAGGCCCATTTTGCCAAACATAATGTATTTCCAAGGATGAGAATAATGTTGCATAATAGCATATTTGTACACCTGGTAGTAAACAAAAATACAACACAGAAATAGTTTGCATGGCCTTCAGCTCTCCAGTTTTGTTGTGACTCATCATCCTGGCACTACACAGTAGCAATTGTTGTGTTATAAAAGTGAATCCACCAACCATTCTGCTCAAGGCATGAACTTGTTTTTGTCTGTTTCACCTGTGAGGCCTTTAAGAAGATTATAACCAGTTTCTGCAACATTTATTTTAACCTGGGTTGAATCTCTGTGCCACTCAGATGTTCGGTGTGTGTGGTTGTGTGTGTGTGTTGCTGCAGTGACGGCGCTCGTGTACTCTTCCATGTGACGCAGTACTATTTTCCGTTTGAATTGCTCTTACAGTTTCCATTGAGTCCTGTGTGAACGAGTCGACTGCTGTTACAGATGAAACCCCGGTCACGGCGAGTGAAGGCAGGAAGTCTGATAGCGTCTCTCTCTGACCTTGAGCCCGTCTTTATGTTTCAGTTGCACCTCTCTTTTACTTTTCGCTCCTCTTGTGCTGCCTCCAGCTGTCTTGAGTCTAAACCTGTTGCTGCTGTAATGAGACGTCGATGTGTTCCAGTACAAACAGATCAGTGTCTGTAGAGCCAGAGTGTGAAGTGTAACGTCACGAGTGATAAAACTTATAGAACAGCAAGAGTGTGATCTTTGTACCTCTGAAACACTCGGTGTCTGTGCCTCACAGTGTCAGACTATAGCTGCTCTCTATAGTCTGTTTTATCCAAAGCAGTTGGCACCATTAGCACCAGATACAGCAGGAATATGGTGTGATGGCAGAACTGTGTTACTGATAAATCCACACCAATTGTGACAGCTCATTCATTAGTGTCTAAATTCTGACAATTTTACTTCTTGTTTCCATCTGATATGCCAACACACTGCATTCATTTGTGCCAGTCTGCTGGTTTCTTACATAATAAGCAGTTTGAAGAAATTTCCTTGGGCTCTGAGAACTTGCAAATCCAGATTTTTCCATTGGGTTGTGATGTTGAACGGACCAAATACAGATAATTGTTTGATCAAGCCACGACAGGTATTTTTGTTTCCACGAGAACAATGTAGAGAGCAAATTTGACTAGATTTGTGATTCAAAGCCATTTTTTCAGGCCGGCTTGTGTTGGGTACATGAACCTGAAGGTTTCAAATCCGCACTGTTGCGTCTGTTTGTGGAGAGGATCAACGTTTTGAGCATGCCAGGTGGATTCACTACCAGCCAGGCTGTGTTTGGACAAATACCTGAGAAGTCCACTGGATGAATGAGTATTTGAAAAACTTGCTGAATGAGTCGTAAGCAAAACGTGAAGCCTTTTGTGCAAATGACTCTTGGTTTTAGTTTGGTGCGTGAACCCCTCCCAAAGGTGACGTGAATGTATGACGAGTGCACTTATCAGTTCCTGCACATTTACCCTGCAAATGTAATATCATGCAATGCACACAGTTTGGATAAGTAGTGATAACGTGTGCACTCATGGATATTACATCTTTTCATAGCACTTCCTCATGCCTTTCTTTCTTATATGTTGGTTTGATACTGACACTCAGGAAGAAACAGCAGCACAGATTCACTCTCCTCAGTCTCTCTGCAACCAGGAACGTTATTGCACATAAGAGAGGCACTGGCATGATGTCACCTTACTCCAGCCCGGAGGAATTGGGAGTGTTTAGGAATCTTGCTATGGAAACAAGGTCTTCCCCAACAACAGCTCAGCCTCTGATACATTCAGGAAAAACTTCTGCAGCAGTGTCAGAAAAAACCATAATGGCTTACAAATCCATTTAGTAATTTAAGTGTACAAGTGTGAGAAATGTTTGTCTGCTCTGATGCAGATGGGACAAACAAATAAGGAAAAATAACCAGATATGAGGAATAACTGCTCTTGCTGAAAGAATTTTACAATTCACCTTCAGTAAAACAAAAACATGACTGCTATGTTCAGGACTATAACCTACATGCAGCGTGCTCTTTTACAGCTTTGGCTAACCAGCACCTTTCTTCTTTTTTTTTTTTTTTGTATTGAAAAACAGAAACTGTTGAACAATCATTCATCAAGTTTCCGGCTGGGTACTGAACTTTGGTTCTTTTATAGCACCGACTGAAATGGTTCGGTAGTACCAAGTATCATATCTGATCCGGTGACCGGCTGTAATGTTACACGTGGTTGCAGCATGCAGGACAGTGTTGCCAACTTGGCGTCTCTGTCATTTTTATTTAGTGACTTTTCAGATCCTTCTAACAACCTTTTTTTCTAAAAAAGCAACAAATCTAGTGATCTTTCTGGAGTTTGGGGATGGAGTGAAAGCATGTATTGATCTCTAGCACCCTCTGATTGTTGAGAAGCAGCCCCTACCCTATCCAAAACACACAGGCAGACTCCTCGTATGCACGAGAAATGATCCAGTGCTAACATGCAGAGAACCTGCTTGGAGAGGGAGACGCGCAGAGCGCAGGAGAGGAGAGCAGAGTGCAGAAAAAAGGACTCGTGGCTCTGAACTAGATGAGGGGCATTCCTCTCTCAAAGATCAGATCTATACCCTGTTTTTAATTTAACAGACTAAACAGCCTCATGTTATTTATCTGATTTATATGACGGGGTGGTTAAGCCTTCACAACTCTCTCTGATGCACTGACACGAACACGTGAGCGCATGCACACACACAGACACACAGAGACACAGATGAGCACATTTTGTGTAGGACACAGAGTCCAGAAAAAATATCACAAGAGATGCAGAAAAAAAATCTGTCTTTCTAAAGCACTCCCAGGTCATCTCTGTGAAGATCTCATCTCATTTTGGATGATTTCAGAAGCGGTAATTTCTAAATTCAGCAGTGGTGGAATTTAAATTCAGCGGGCAAAGGGTTAAGAAAACAAGAACAGACAGAAGAAAGTTCATTTATAGTTATAAACACATTTATGGTGTCCTCAGTATATACTGACCTGACACTTGTTTGAAACTGTTGTGCTCTTTTGCTCTGGAAATTATTTATTTATTTATTTATGTAAGAAAACTGCTCGGAGTAGAAACGTACTAAAGCTGAAAATCAAAACTCAAGATTTGTAATGTAATATAGAATTGATATAAAATTGGTATTGAAAAAAGTATCGATCAGGAACTGGTATCAAAGTGAAGGTATCAAATCAAAAAACCAATCAAAAATTTTTGATGATTACCCACCCCCAATCAAGTTTTATATTTCCATCTCATATCAAACTCTTTGTTACCTGTTTGCTTTCTGTAAGCTACAGCCGTCCTTTTTTCTCAGGGTCTGATGTGTTAAAGTTGGATGCTAATGAAGCTACAGGAAAGTAAGCTTTGGGCAACAAAGCTTCAAATAGACTTTTCAGTTGCATAGCAACAGCAGGACACATGAAATGTGCCTTGAGCTTAAAATAAGTTTAGATGACAGCCGCTCAGTCAGGGAATAAAAGTGTTTTAGAAAGTCAAGTAGAAAGAGCGTTGTTTCCAGTTATAAGAGTGCATGTCCGTATTATTTATGATTATTTATAGCGTCACAGTAAAAACCACCTCTGAACCCTAAAAGTCTCATTTTTATGTGTTGAGCTCCCAAACGACCCAGGACTCTCAGGTGACTTGAAACAATGCAGGTTTTGTCCTTCATGACCACAAAAGCGGATTTTCCTCTTTCTTAATTCTATTCCCTCAGGTTAATTTAACATCAAAGGTAGAAAACGGGCCAAAAACTCTACATTGCTTTGCCTCTTTCACCGTCAGAGGTAGCAGAGTACACGTTGTACCGGGTTCATGTGCTGCTGAATTCAGGAAGTTGACCTCTCAGCTTTTTATACATGTTAGAAGCTGCAGCTGCATTCCTCTCTCCTCAACCTCAATGACAGGCCCTTTTTCTTCACATTCCTCTGCTCGCTGCCTCCTCGCTTTGCTATCATTAGTTGTGTCTTTCTATTCTGTTCACATTTCTCCCTCTCAGCCTCTCTCTCTCTGTTTCTCTCTCTCTCTGTTAGTGTCTTGTCCCTGTATTCCCTCTGCCCCCTCCCCCTTCTGCTCAGTCTGTCTGTAAGATGATAGCAGTCGGTCTGCTGCCAGCACCAGGGGCCCTTGTGAAAGCGTTTTTCAGATGGAAGCTGGAGCAGAGATGGACAAACTGTACTCTGTGTACTGAACAGTGGCAGTGAACATACTTAAAGGGAGTTGGGTTGAGCCTTGGTAAAGCTTTAATGTTGCAATTCATGAAACAAAAAGCAACAACTTGGCAACCAAAAAAGAGACATTGAGGCATGACCTTAAAACAGTTTGTCAGGCTTTTTCTGCTGCACCCCCAGTGTGAAAAACGCCAGTGTACCCCCATGGAACAAAATGATGACAGAGCTGTGTACATTTTATTAAAATACCAACACGGTCATGAACATTTGTTACTTCTCTTTCCGTCATTTCACTTGTGCATATCACCCGTCTTGTCATCCTTTTTGGGAAAATGTGTTTGAAACACTTTTTCCCAGTGTGCATGCGTGGTTTGTTTATCCTTCTGCTGTGAAAAAGATTCCAACTCCATGTTCCCATGTTCAGTGCCCAATTAAGATCATCTGATCAGCAGCTGAAACGTACAGCTTTGTGTTCAAAGGGTGGATATGTTTGTTTTCTTATTAGCCTGGTGGCCTCATTTTATCAACCACAAAGTGTCTGCACCCGGAGAAACCCACTCAGTCTCATGAGGATATATGGCGTGGGGTTTAATTTGTGACATTTCCTCTTTTAGATTTTAAAATCCATTGTGCATGTTGAGCACATATTTCCTGGATACTTAAATTTATGCTGCCTTAAAAGGTTCACGCCAGCTTTCCCTCATCTGTGAATCCAGCGCTGCGAGATTCATGGAGGCGTTTCCATGCAGGGGGGGGTTGAGTCAGGATCCAGAAGTGTAAACAGGCACCGTTTTCTGGAATGGTCTTGCCCTCTTAACACTTTGACTCCTGTAGAGAGCACGTTCCTCAGTCAACACCCTCTGGTTCTGTTCTGTTTATCGCCCGTCTCGTCTCTTTGACTTATGCTTGGTCTGTAAAATACTTTTGGGGTACTTCTCAGGAGGTTGTTTTGTGCGGTGATGTCATTGTCCTGTCTGATTTTTGATTAGTTCCAGGGAGCAGCGAGCAGCTTCTGGCAGCCATTTCTGTTTGGAAGTTGGCTGCATGCCTGGGTTTAGCCATTGAGCTCCAGTTTACAAAGGTGGAGTTTGGCCTCAGTTAACTGCTTCTGGATAGTGTGCAGGGTTTTATAGAGTTGGTTTGTCTCTGTGAACTTTGACTGACTGTTTCTTCTTGCAGTAAAGTTACTAACATCAGAATAAATGTTCCACTCTTATTGTGACCAGTAATTCATAAAACATGTCCGTGTCTTGTTGCACATACAGGCTGCAGTGCATGTGCACACGGGCTTGCTGTGCACACATGGGTTTGTTTGTTCTCTTATCCTAGCAGCTAGTGAACAGAGTGGTTGTTATTTGAACTGAAGGTTTATAAATAGACCTGTGTGCTGCTGCAGCAGGCAGAGAGAGCGAGCTCACTTAGTAACCTGCAGGAGAAAAGGTCAGGAGACACGCAGGCACACACATTTGCACTTGCTGTCAAACACACTGGTCCACTTCCACTGAAGGATGCCTGTCTCCATCGTCACACTGTTACTGTTTCATAGTTTAAGTCGTCTTACTGCTCCCCTTAAAGATAAGAGGGTGTAGTTGCCACAGCGTCCCAGGGCAGGCTGCCAGCTTTAAGCCTGTTGTATAACCTTAATCTAGTCCAACACATACACACTCAACCCCCACCCCAAAGAAGAGAGGAGGTGTGCAGGGTGGTCAGTGTCTCCCTGCATTATTCTTACCGCTCCTTTTTTAAACCTGCTTAGCTGACTTATACCCGTCTCACTCTCCTTGTCATCTTTAGCAGGAGAAGTTTAACTGATTCAGAGCACAAGAACAAGTGAGATGAAAAAGGCTGATCGCTCAGTCAAATCCTCATTTCCACCCCTGAATCGGTGAATGTGTGAGCGAAAAGGAGTAGATGCGGTAAAAACGCATCAGATGCAATAGTGGCTAAGAAGGTTTCCAGGTGGAGACGGTGTGATCAGTAATGAGTTTTGAGTGTTTGTGCAGGGTGTGGCGGCCACAGATCGCTCGGTGAAGAGGACATCAGGCAATCCAATTTTCTCTGTGTCAGTAATACGAGACACAATCCTTTTACTGTAATAAAGAAACCACAGTTAGGGATGACCCAGTGACAGAGCTATCCCACCTACACCATCAAACACTGCAAAACACTGGAGTCGTTCCAGTACTCGTGTTTGATCTAAATGTGGTATATTTTAGCTACTTAGGGAACAAGTCACACCTTCTATGATTGTTCTGTTTTTAATTATCTGACTGATGCATCCAGATAAGTGGAACTATGAGTTTGAGAGAGTTTAAGAAGAATTTATTTATCGGTCATTATGGGTCCTATAAATGTTGTAGTTTCTGTCCGTGTATAGGTGATAAAGCTTGGTCTAAAGGATGAAGAAATGAAACATTTAAACACTCCTGAATTAGTTTCTATGAAGGTTTGAGTTTATATTTAACTAACTTTGTCTTTGTCCTGTTTCTCTTTTTCTGCAGTGCCAGAGCAAACGAAGTGAAGGCAGAGTCCTAAACCTAAACCACATTCCCCCTTCCCCTTCCCCACACATATACACGCACACATACACCCACACACCTGCATATACACACACGCAAGCATACACCCACACCCACACACACACACACATACACTCACACAAATAGCCCCCAGCAATGCCAAGGAGGCTTGATCAGCCCGCTGCCCGCTCTGACAAGCCCTGCCTCTTCACCTCAGATCCTTGAGGCTGTGCCCTCTGAACTTTGACCTTTCACCTCCCCCTCCGTCGACCTGGGAACCAGAGGTCACCTGTTCTCCACTGAACGCGGGGACGCCCTCCTGCCCAGTCGGGAGCCGCAGCCAGGTGTCGCACTTACAGGTAAAACACTAAAACAACCAGGAAAAAAGAGCAGTGAGCTGTATTTTCCAGAAGCATCCACGAGCCCACACATGCACGCTGTCTCTCAATCAGGACACGCGTGGATAAATAAGAAAACAATTGGACAATCTGTTAAATGTTAAGATGTGGGTTTGTTTTGATCATAGGGACAGAAGACGATGTCATTACTCATCAGACTCTTTCAGAAAAACTAAACCATCCATTCAGAAAAGACTTTGAAATCCCATTTGCTTAAATCTGGCGTAAATTCAGAGTTGGCTGTTTTTAAATAGCATCTAAAACGTTTGTACTTATTATTCCGTCTTTGACATCATCTGTTGGGTCTGTCCACTAACACATTTTCTACTACCAAACCTTTCTTTGAAACTCACTGATTGAACACTTACTCTCTTCTTTTTGCTTGATTATTGAATTTTCTATCATTGCTGACTTTTTTCTAACACCCCCCGCTGTGTTTGTGTGCTGGCTCTCTCTCTTTTACTCCCTCCAAGTCTGTTTGACAGTCTGTCCTCTCTCTATTTCCAGGCATGGCTCCCATTCGGGATTCCGTCAGCCACTCCCCTAATCAAACAGGTGACTACACATTTCCCTCTTTCTTCTCCCGTTCTGCCGTGTCTCATCCTTGATGCAGCATCTTGTTTTGGCTCTCTGACTCAGTAGACCCACTCTGACCTGAGCTTGATGGATTGTGTTGTTTTATTAATAGACATTTAAAAAAAAAGAAATAAAAAGCGTAGATGGTGCGATGACGGGTGCAGAAGAGGACTTGGCAAGCAGATGTGAACACCACCATCTGGTGGAGCTGGTGACCATTTTTCTTTTGAAAGCAACGCCCTTAAGTGAGAAAGACCCAGAGATGTGTGGCTTTTCCAGTTTTGTTCAAAGGAGGTAGCTCGTAATGAATCTGGGATAGGAACCTCAGATGTTGTCGTGTCTGGAAGGATACGACACACAAGTTAGTATTCAGCCCAGCTCAGAGCTGCCCTTGGGCCAGCGCTGCCAATCTCCATGGGCTTGGTGAGTTAATAATTGAACCGTGGAGCACCATCTCATATTTGCCAACAAATATTGGAGCCGTTACTAACCTGAGAGGTTTTTTTTTCCTCCTTTGATTGCCAAAAATATAATCTGGAGACAAAACAATTGCATTTACATGAAGTGCAAGCCCTGGCTTGTTTTGAGGCACTCTTCTTTCATACTTTGCTTTTAAATGAATTCAGTTACTGCTCTAAATACACTCCCCAACTTGCAAAATAAAATCTAACATTTCTACGTTACTACCCTGTTAGAACACCTTCGTAGAAAATACTCTCGAAGGTTGTATTGCTCACAGAGGGTTGGTGCTAGAGCCTTGCAGTCATGTTTGAATTGTGAGGTGTAGAAATGAAAACAAAGTCCATTCACAAGAGGATTCTGGATTCTGGCGGTTTATTGACATGCCATGCCTGAACACAGATGAAACGGTTCAGTGGATTTCAGAAAAAAATATCATGGTTTCAAGGTGTTCTGATTATTTTTGGATACCAACACTTTATTCCCTCAGTCTTTCTCTCCTCTTTTCATACTTAATCGCCATCTCCCCCGTGCTCTCCTCTCTCACTGATTGTTGTCCACCGCCTTCCTGAAACCTTATTTACAACTTTGGCATGCCTCTGCGTCCTGCTGTGGTGACAAAGTGGTGGCAGCTGTGCCCAGGCCTCGGCCTGGCACTGATCACCCAGAACAGTTGGGCAGCTGAAGGTTGGAGGGAAAGCAAGAAAATATCAAAGGGACTGTGAATGAGGGGAATATAAAACTGCATCTGTTGTTTTATTACAGAATTAATAAAGTCTTGGTTTACCACCCTTCATTAACCATGATGACACAGCACCTTTACCCAGTGCTCGAGTCAATTGTCTTCTTCTTCTCATGGATTTTAGGACATCTAAAAATACCATCTGCCATGTCTGCTCTTTTTCTCCTCAGGTCTGGAGCATCCTGGCTTGGACTCGCAGTATGAGCCCTCCCCCTGGTCCTCTGGCTCTCCCTGCAGCAGTGACAGCAACAGCAACTGGGGCAAAGTCCTAGTGGATGGAAGCACCGACAAACCCAACAACCCTTCTTCAACCAACTCCTCTGTCTGGCCTCCCTCCTCCTCCTCATTCTCCTGCTCCTCGTCTTCTTCTTCCTCTGGCTGCGGGTCAGGATCAGACCCTGAGCTGGCTTCAGAATGTATGGACGCAGACTCTAGCTCCTCAATCGGCTCAGAGAAAAACCTCGCCGCTGTGACGACAGTGATGATGATGTCAGCAAATGCTTCTCCAGCTGTGTCTTCTGCAGCGTCTCCCCCTTCCTCATCTTTGGTGACTTCCCCCATGATGGTTGGTGTTTCAGTAAACGGAGACAGCAATGGAAACAGCCGTCAGGTAATTGGTGGAACCATCAGCGGTGCAAATAATGGAAATAATCTCATTTCTGGGCCCTCCCACTACTCCATGGCGGGGTCCAGCAGTATTGGCAGCAATAACATGGGTAACCACAACAACAAGCCCGTCAATAACAGTGGTGTATGGGGCACCCAATCAGGCAGCAACATCATCCCCACCAGTGGAACCAACCCCTGCATCAACGGAGGGTTGAACCCAAACACTTTGAACCCAAATGCCAACCACGGTGCCTGGCCGCAGAATCCAACCCCAAACCCAGCGTCCCAGGGCCAACGGCCTCCACAGGCTCAGGGGATAAGTTCCAAACTGGGTATGGCTCCCCAACAGGGCCCCATGCTGGGCTGGGGTGGCATGGCAGCTCCAAACAACAGCAGTATGATGGAGGACACTGAGGTGAATAATGGTACAGCAAGCAGCAAGGTGTTAGGAAGCAGCAACAGTGGAAATGGTGGCCTACAGCCTACCAACCTTAACACTGAATCCAATGGACCAAATAACACTATTATGATGAATACTAATACTACTACAAACGCCACAATGACCTCTAGTCCACCAAACTCTACCGCCTCAGCCCAGCTCAGCGGGGAATGTTCCTGGGGCTCTATTGGAGGAGGGAATGGGGGTCCGCTGGCCAATGGAATCCCCTCATCACCCCCCCAGCACCCCCAAGGTGAGCTGGGGGGACCTGGGGCCTTCGGTACGCCATGGGGCGCAACTACCTACCCTGGAGACAAGGGCCACCCAAATGCAGACACTGTGAACCCCCAAAACCCTGCCTTAATGCAGGCTGGGAACCCCCAAATCTCCTCTACTGCTGCTAACAAGAGTAATAATAACCACAGTAACACTGGGGCCCCTCGCTGGGATCAGGGGCCTGCCAATAACCCAAACCAACCCCAGAGTAACATGTCCTGGGGACCTGGCTTATATCAAGGCTCTGCCAGCCAAACACCAGGAAACGGGAACCAAACTAGCATGGGTCCCCCTGCAGGGATCCCTCACCCCTGGGGGAGCAGCGCCTCGTCTTCTTCCTCATCCTCGTCCTCTTCTTCCACTTCTAACAATAAGATGTCGAATGGAGAGTGGGGATCAGCAGGTCCTGGCAACAACCATTCAGATGGTGGGAGTCATAAAGGAAGCGCCGCCAACAATGGCTGGAAGAGCTTGGAAGATGACGCCATGGGCATGGGAGGTGGAGGAGGCCACGCCCTGGGAAATGTCACTGGAGGCTGGGGTCGCTCTGGAGGAAGTGAAGGAAGCGGAGAAAGCTCCGGACGTTCCAGTACAGACAGAGAACAGAAAGGAGGGAACCGAAAAAAAGTTATCCAGGCTGCATCAGTTCCGCCGGTTGTGCCCCGGGATGATGTGGATCCAAGGGTTCTGTCCAACACTGGATGGGGACAGACACCCATTAGGCAGCACACCGCCTGGGATGTCAATTCTCCTCACAGCCAGCTCCAGAGTGGTCCAAGAAGGGATGATCGGAAGCCAAACAGTGGAGGCTCTGGCTGGGGCACACCAGCAGCCCCTTCCCAGACCTCTGGAGGTATGTCTATAGGAACTCGCTTACTTAAGGAACTCGTGTGTATGCTTATTATGAGTGTTCACAGAAATGTCAAATTTATAGAATAAAAAAATGAATATTTACTCGACACAAAATTTTTAAAGAAAAATGCTTTTCTTGTACCCTCAGGTTGGGGTGGTGGGCCAGGCCCAGGTACAGGAGGCTCTGGCTGGGGAGAGCAGCCAACCTCTGGATGGGACAGCAAACCCCCAGCATCTGGAGGATCTGGACAGAGCAGCTGGAATGATAGCTCCAGCTACAAAACTAACAACAACAGCAGCAGTAACACCTGGAGCAACAACATCAACAAAGATGACAGGTCATTTATATCTGGAGTATTATTATTGCAATATTGGATTAACAAACGCAGAATCATTGTTTGAATTGATTACATTTGATCTCCTAGTTTGCTGATTATTGATTGTTTCTGTTTAGGTCCAACACCTGGACTAATGCTCCCAAACCACAGCAGGGCTGGGGCTCAAACAGTGGCAATGGAAGTGAGGGCTGGGGTAGTGGTGGACCAGGGGGCAGCAACCATTGGGGGGAGCCCCAGAAAGGTGCAGGCTCAGTGGGTTGGGATAGCGACAGCGACCGCTCGGGATCTGGATGTTGGAGCGAGCCAAGCCGAACCAACACCAGCAGCAGCAACACTTGGGTCGGGAGCGGAGGATCAAATACTCCTGATCAGAGCACTCCAAACCCAGGTTCCAATTGGGGTGACCTGAGTCACAAACCCAATACTCAGAGTAACAGCCAGAACTGGAGTGAGCCAAATCCTAAGCCCTCCAATGAGTGGGGAAAAGGTCCTGAATCCAACATGGCCAGAGGCAATCCAGGATCCAACAAGCCCACAGGTAGTTGTCAGGTTCCCAAGTGATTTTCTTCATGCAGATGTCATTTTTAGTTGCATTTTTTTAATCTGTTTCATAAAGAAGTCTGATTCACCAACATTGGAGTCTCGCTCTTTTGAGAAGATACTTTTGGCAATGTATAGTAAGACAGACAAGTAGGAGGACATATAATGGATGACTCAGTTCTGTTGTTATTTCTGTTCCAACAGGCTGGCTAGGAGGCCCCATGCCTACAGTGGGTCAGAAGGAGGAAGTGTCATCTGGGTGGGAAGAGCCTTCCCCTGAGTCGATTCGGCGGAGGATGGAGATCGATGATGGGACGGCAGCTTGGGGAGACCCTGGTAAACACTCTGCGAGTTACGAATTCCTCCAAGAGTTGATGTGTGAATCCAAAATCCAGGCTTCTCACGATGTAATTCAACTCTCTCTGCAGGTAAATACAGCGGTGGACCTGTCAACATGTGGAACAGGACTGGCCAGTCAGGTCAGGAGGCGATGGGTCAACCCCCTCAGCACCACTCCCATCCAGCACACAGCTCCAAGCATCCTCCTCCTCAGCCGATGCACCCTCAGTCACAGGACAAAACCTGCACTTCTGGTCAGTCCTTTAACACATTTACCTTTTTAAAGACATTTTCTTTCATTACTTTGGTGAAGTTTCTTCCTGTGCTGCGGAAAATCTTGCATTCACAAAAAGTGCACATTCTCACACAACTCTAATAGATGTATAATATAAATATAAGGAAGATGATTCTAACACCTTACTCTCAAATTGTTGGTTTTAGCTTAGACTCTAGTTTGGTTAATCAGGCTCCTGTGAATACTTGGTTTTTCTCATCATACATGGATGCTTTCATTTTCAAACCCAACACAAATGTGTTTTTTATATTTTATAAGATTCTGGTTCTGCTGATGTGCGGGGATTTTCGTTTTACTCCTCTGAAGATTAATGTAATTGCAGTTCACACTGTGTTTTGAGGCTATTATAAAAGTGCAAGGATGCATCCATTTTCTAAAATAATACAAACATGTTAGTGCAAGCCTCCCGATGCATCCTGTAAGCTTGCAGTTGGCTGAAAAGGTACGTGTCCCACCCACTCTCTGGTTTTGTGAAAGCTAAATCAAGGGTTGAAAAGAGTTTGACGGTACAAGTCTAAGAGGTGTGGATCCACTCATTTACAAATGTGTTCAACAGTATACGCAATCTGCACAGAAGCGTGGAGAGAAAACAAACATGCACAGCCTCTCTCTCTATCTCCCTGCGGTGTTGTCTATGTTGAAGGCTTTTTTTGCAAAGCGGGTTGAGTCATCCCTTTGGAATGCTAAGAGCATCGATTTTTCTCTCTTCTCATTCGTCTTTTTTTCCTTGCTCCTTCTCTCTCACCCGCCAGCTCTGCTTGCTTTGGAAACAATGGCTTTTGTTGGGTTTGAGAGAAACAGAAAGAGAGAGAGAGAGAGGGAGCACGAGAGGTGCAGGAGGAGGTCTAGTGACTAAGGAATAGGAATGATTCCAGTGTAAGATGGGAGACATACAAGGATGGCAGCTTTTCTGTGGAAGCGGGCTCAGATGGAGAAGAGAGGGAGGGGAAGGGCTAATAGGGTTATTCAGGGTTGGTGTCTAGTGAGCTAACTGGAGCAGCAAAGTTGATGGCAAGCAAGGGTGGGGCGAAGCAGCCTGCCTCTGTAATGAGGGAGATAATCAGGCTGTGGATGATGTTTGATTTCAGGAATTTTTGTTTTACTTTTGAACAAAAATGGTTGAACTAAAAAGTTATTTTTAATCGTGGGGAGGAGTTTATAAGTCAAAGAAATGTTGGTCCATACAAAGATCTTACAGTTACTGACCCTCCAAACATGTTTTTTTCAGTCTGCTTTAAGATACAGATAAGAGAAATGGAAATCTACAAATTGCTTACAATTTTCCACATGTGAAAGCTGTAACTTTTAGACTTTTGTGTGCTTTTTCGTGCAACCTGTATATATGCACATCTACCCCTGCATCTCTGTCTGGTGTATTTGTTTTCGTGTAATGTTTTGAACCCTGTCACATGAGGGACACTGGAGCCTGAGGCTCCCGATGATCTGTCCTATTTTTACAGGAAGGCATCTCTGGCATCCCCCCCAAGTGCCTCCTGTAGGGGGCGAAAGTGGCAGGTCTGGGTGGTCAGCTGTAACAGGAGCCTTTTGAACTCTTACTTGGACTGTGTGAACATATTCTGACATTTGACAGTGCCTTAGAGTGTGTGCACACATCTACACTCCCACAAGAGTTAAAGTAAACAACACTTACATAAGCAGGTTGATAAGGGGTTCCCCAGAGACACGAGCAGGGCTCTCTCTGTAAACCCAGTTGTCTGATTTGAGCAGAGAAGACCAAAATACGCCTGCAGCATCGATGCAAATCTGAAAATGTGTGAGGGGTTCTGAGACTGTGAGTGTATGCAGCTCTGGTCAGCCTTTCAACATGATGCCATCCACTCTGAAACTCAGAACGCGCAAACAAGACTGGCATGGCTTCTTTCCGCGTATCAGTTACAGTGCTGTAAGAGGAAATATCCCCTTAATATAAGCAGGGATGTCAGAGAAGACTTGATTCAAAGAACATTTATTTGTAAGGATTTGCTGTTTGAGACGTTTATATTACAAGTGTTTGGCATAAGACACTACAGGAAGTAAATCCTTATTCTAATGTCTGTGCTCCTCTTTTCCTCCAGGCTGGGGTGAGCCTTACCAAAAACCAAAGGAGTCCTCCACATGGGGAGAACCCACCAGCGCTCCACCTGTGTCAGTGGACAACGGGACATCTGCCTGGGGGAAGCCCATGGACACCAGCTCCACCTGGGATGAACCTAACAGAGGCAGCAGAGACTCTGGGCCCGGATGGGGAGGCCAGCATAAGTCTGGTGGGTTCTCAGGGGAAACTCTTATCAGAAAATTTAGTTAAAAGAGTAAAAATGATTCAGCAGTTTTGACTTTTGTGCAAAGTAGCACAAAACCTGCGCACATTCAGAGGTGTTCATATGCAGTGGTCTCCTCTATTACTCCAGGTCCCAAGCCCATGGAGACTTGGTGTGGTGAAGAGTCGTCCATGAGTAACAGCTGGGACCAGGAAGAAGAGGTGGAGATAGGCATGTGGAGTAACAGCCAACAGGACAGCCGGTCCCACGACCAAAACACCTGGAACTACAAGAATAAAAGCTCCAACAAGGTTTGTTCACCTCAGTTTTTAATCTTAGGGTTGGAAACTTTAATCCCTGCTCTGATCAAACATCTAAAACATTGTGTACTATGTGTGTTATTGACTTAATTGTTTCTTTCTGCAATATTTCAGATGAATAAACCAGTGGGCAAACAAGAGGAGCCTTGGATGAAACCCTTCATCAACCAATTCAACACCATGAATTTCTCTGTGAGCTCCTTTCTGCTTTCCTTTTCCTCTAGAAAGCCAGAGTCTTAAAACTTAAAACGGAACGTGAGACACACAATCTTTAGGTAATGACCGCAGTATTAACCCTAACCCATCTGTTCTCCTCTTCCTTTGCAGAGAGACTCTCCAGATGACTCCATGAAAGTGGGGATGATGCAGGACAAGCGCATGGACATGGGCAGTATTGGAGACTACAACGGGGTGATGGGGAAGAACCCAGGGCCTCGACACCAGCTCCACAAAGAGTCTGCCATGGATCGCAGCCCTTACTATGACAAGGTACTCAGACATGTTTAAGTGTGCCCTGGTGCAGTGCATTGTGGGGATTTGGCAGCTAAATCAGAATGGTTTAATTGAAATAGGCCTGGTGGGTCATTGTTAGAGCTTGCATATGGTTTGGTCTCGGCGGTGATCATGAGGTAGGTGAGGAGGGTTAAATGTGCTGCAAATGCACTCTCAGTACAACAGCACCCCCCAGTGGTCGCTCTAACACACTGTGTTTGATGTTTAGACCACTGAAATTGATGTTTCATTAAATACCTGCTGTTAGCGTGACCTTATATCTTGTATGTGCTCATTTACGTGCTAAATTTTCTCAAATGATCAGTTTAAAATGTGTTAGCATCAATGTTCTGTTTCTTTCTTTTCATGGGTTTGTTTGGCTTTGCTGCTTCTCCTTTTGCTTGTCTCCATTTTTATCTTTTATTCACTGTCACTTCCTTCTCTTTGTCTTTCCTGCTTCTTCCTGTCATCTCTCTTTCTTTCTTCTCCTTCTTCCTCTGCCTCTTCAAAATTAACTCTATTCCTTCTCTTCTCTCCTTCCTTTTCTGCACTTCTCTGGCTGCCGATGGTGCTCCCTGTCCTTTTACGCTTGCCATCCATCTGCTGTGCACCTCGCCTTGCTTCTGCAGCTGTCTGTGTCCCCTTCTGCTTATGATAGCCAAGCTTCTGATGAGCTCTCCTCCAATCAAAGCATGAGCTTTTCCCCTTCCAATTCTGCTCAGCCTATCCCCTGTCTCGACTCCGGGCCATCTCCTTCCCACTCTGGTCCTGGGGGCGCTCGGCAGGTGAGGTTGAAGAGGATGTCGTCTTTAGATTTTGAGCATCAGACCAAAAGAAACTTTCTTTAGTGAAACGTCTTTCAAATAACTGTGACGTCATTCTGGTGTTTAACTCTGACATTGTGTCCTTGTTTCTGTAAAAACCTAAAGCATTTGTTTTTGTGCTGCGTCAAACAATTTACATGTGCATGTTTGTGTCCTTTCTGTCCAGAATGTAAACCCTATGATGGGTGTCAGCAGCGTAGCACAGGGCCGCGGTGGCCCCCAGTCCCAGGTCCCCCCTCAACCCAATCTTCGTAATCAAGTGCCTACCCCCATCCTGCCCTCTCAGGTAAAACACACACTCACACGTTGCTTGTGGATATTTTAACTTGTGTGTGTATATTGTACAATATTAGCAAAAATGATGTGATACATTTCCTGCATCAGCTTCACTGGAATTAGTTTTAAATATGATGCAGAGACTTAACCCAGACTTGTGTTTGTGTTCAGGTCCCTCCATCCCTGCTGAAGTACCCAGGAGGTAACGGAGGCCTGAACCCCCTGTTTGGCCCTCAGCAGGTGGCTGTGCTTAACCAACTCTCCCAGCTCAACCAGCTGACACAGCTCAACCAGATCAACCAGTTACAGGTACAGAGAAGAGTTATGTGTGAGCACAAAACTTCTGGCCTATATTCCCCAGTATTAACCCAAACATGAGAAGAGTTGAAACAGAAAGTGTCCAAGTCTGCATTATACAGTCATTCAGATTGAAATGTGATCATAAAGACACAGAAACACCGGCAGGCTGCATTTGTTTAGATGTATTTTTTGTTCCTCTACAGCGTCTGCTCCTCCAGCAGCAGCAGCAACAGCAGCAGCAGCAGCATCAGAAAGCTCAGAACCAGAGAGTCATGCCAGTAGGACGACCGACTGAACAGGTGTGTGTTTGTGTGTATTAAGATCTCACTTTGTGACTGTATGATGAAGCAATTGTTTGTTCATGGTGTTACCTCCTTCTTTAATCTCTACATCCTGTCTGCAGACACGTCCTATTGGTTCTTCTCCATCGATGATGCAGCCACCCCGTCACCTGGACCCCTCCCTGCTGAAACAGGCCCCGCCCCTCAAACCATACCTGGAGAACTACTTGTCCCACAATGCCCCTGAGATGCAGAAGGATGCTGCTGCTCTCGGATCCTTCAGCAACTTCCCTTTAAGTATGTCAGCTCTCCCTGTGAATGTATTTCTGAGTCAGATCTTTTTTTTTTTTCCATCTTTGGGTTCAGAGTAAATCAACGTCTTCATCTTCTCCTCAGGCTTGAACTCTAACCTGAATGTATCCCTGGACATGGGTGTTGGCAGCGGTAGTAGTGGTGGTGGAGCTGTGAGCTACAAAGAGCCACCCCAGTCCAAACTGAAGAAACTTTGGGCTACTGACCCTCCGGAGCAGAACAGCAAACCTGGTAAAGACAGAACCTGTGCTTGTGTTTGATCACGGAAGCATCACAACAGCACCACAACTACTTCCTGCTGAATACATTTTGTAATCCTGATGAACTGACAAAGTGCAATTTGTTTTTTTCTCCTTCAGGTGCTATGTCGTCTGGGCTGCGTCTGGAGGACCCTCCCTTCTACGACTACCTGTCTCTTGGCCCCTCCCCTCTGAGTCCTCCCGGCCAATCAATGGGCTCGGTGGGCGATGGCTGGCCACCCCGTGCCAACTCCCCCCCGCCCCATGGAAACACTGTCACCTGGCCCCCAGGTAGACCTTCAGCTTCCACATCATCAGAACACTTGAATGGGAATGTTTGCATTGAAAATCACTAAATGTGTGTGTCTCTGTCTGTGTGTGTGTGTGTGTGCAGAGTTCCGGCCTGGGGAGCCTTGGAAAGGTTACCCCAACATTGACCCTGAGACTGACCCGTATGTGACCCCCGGCAGTGTCATCAACAACCTCTCCATCAACACCGTCCGCGACACAGATCACCTCAGGGACAGGAACAACGGTAACTTGCACACAAACATACGCACAGCTAATCATAACCAGGGTTTAGCTTTGGTCCAGTTTTATGCTCTAATATTTTTTTATTTTTTTTTTGGAAGCTAAGAACACGTATGACTTTATTTATATTTCTGATATTTAGATTTTCATGTAGCTGTGCAGTTCTCTGCCTCTTGTATAATATTTTTGAAAAGATTTAGAAGTTGTTCTTGAGCGCCCTCTCACCCTCGCTCGTTCTCTGCAGGGCCATCCTCATCACTGAACACCACGATGCCTTCTAACAGTGCCTGGTCATCCATTCGTGCCTCCAGCCACAGCGGTTCCCTCACCAGTACAGCACAAAGCACTTCAGGTCTGTGTAAATCTTCACCTTTACCCCATCCTCTCCTGCTCGGGACAAATTTGTGACTTTGGTGTCTTTGTTCTGTGTTCTCCTTGCAGCCAGACCCAATGAGTCAAAATGGTCTCCTGTGTCCAACTCCTCCCTGGCCCATGAGCTGTGGAAGGTCCCCCTGCCTCCTAAGGCTCTGTCTGTGGCAGCCCCCTCTAGACCACCACCCGGCCTCACCAGCCAGAAACCTAGCTCCGCCTCCTCTGGCTGGGACGGCTCTGCCCTGAGGCTGGGGGGTTGGGGCTCCTCTGAGTCCCGGTTCACACCTGGTGAGAGCATCCTGAAGAACAGAAACATGAATAAGTGGAATAAATGTTCAGTCGGTAAAAGCTTGTTTCGGCTGTCTAACTATTTTGTGTTGGCAGGTTCCAGTTGGGGTGACAGCAGCTCAGGGAGAACCCAATGGCTTGTTCTGAAAAATCTCACACCGCAGGTACGAGCACAGACCAGAGTATCATCTGTTTTTGTTGTCCTCCATCATCATGCCTTTGTTATAAAAACCCTTTGAGCTGATGTTTAAACAGGAAAACTGTTTACTTAAACCCTTTTGAGGAATGTTTGAACTTAATTTTAACTGCAGATTCCCAACCTCTCTCACCGTGTGTTTTCCTTTCGATGTCTCACAGATTGACGGCTCTACCCTGAGGACTCTGTGTATGCAGCACGGCCCTCTGATCACATTCCAC
Organism: Labroides dimidiatus; assembly: GCA_030710495.1. Taxonomy (NCBI): domain Eukaryota; kingdom Metazoa; phylum Chordata; class Actinopteri; order Labriformes; family Labridae; genus Labroides; species Labroides dimidiatus. Next base: position 5,393,285 of record CM061163.1, read on the forward strand.
CTCAACCTGCCACACGGCAATGCTGTGGTCTGCTACAGCTCCAAGGACGAGGCTGCCAAGGCCCAGAAGAGCCTGCACATGTAAGGACACCACACACACACACACACACACACACACACACATTGTCTGAGACACTTGTTCTCTGCAGCAGCCTCGCTCACCTGTCGTGTCCCTACAGGTGTGTCCTGGGGAACACTACTATTCTGGCTGAGTTTGCCAGCGAGGAGGAAATCAACCGTTTCTTTGCACAAGGGCAGTCATTGGCCACCCCCTCCTCCAGCTGGCAGACCATCGGCTCCTCTCAGAGCAGAATGGATCAGTCTCACCCCTTCCCCAGCCGTGCTCCTGAACCCAACCAGTGGAACAGCAGCGACCTCCACAGCTCCTCCCTCTGGGGCGGGCCAAACTATTCCAGTAGCCTGTGGGGGAGCCCGAGTGGCACCGAGGCCGGCCGGATCAGCAGCCCCTCTCCAATCAGCTCCTTCCTCCCCGTGGATCACCTGACAGGGGGCGGGGACTCCATGTGAGCCGCCTGCCAATCAATCAGGTGCGAGGAAGGGTCAGTAGAGAAGTTATCAATAATTAATCAGCAAAAGAAAATGAAAAAAAAAAAAAGGTAGTCATAAATGCAACGGCACTAGTCGGACTCTTTCTCACTTTCAAGATATTCTACAAACGGGGTCTCCCCTGTGGAAAACAAGTTACGTTTCTCTCTCTGCACATATGTCCACTTTGTTTTAGCCCAAAAACATATCAGTTGGAATACTTGAATCATGCAGGCCAATACTATAATGTGAACAGATGGATATTTGCTTCCAGGTAGTGCTCTTTCAGACCGAAAAAAGCTTCAATCGAGCTCATTATATATATATAAATATATTTTTTGTTTCATTCGTCATGTTTATTTGAATTCCAATTCTTTTCATTTTTAACGTTTTCTTTTTGTTTTCTTTTAATTTTTTTTTTTTTTTTGGCATTTGTTGGCTGACAATGTTGGAGTATGAGCTTTTTTAACTTTGCACTGAATGTGTTTTTTCCTCAGTATATATAATCTGCAATATAGAGGGAGCAGCCAGTTTTTCCAGTGTAGCTGTTTACTCATTGCGGTCCTTACCGTATGTGTGTATGCGTGTGCATGCACACGTGTGTGTGTGTGTGTGTGTGTGTGTGTATGTATGCGTGAGAGTATGGAAGTACTTTGTGCGTGTGTGTGCATGGTTGCGTGTGTGAAAGACTACGTGTGCGCTCCTCTCTGCCTTGGCACGCCTACCTTACTGCGTTGTCGTGGAGTTCAAGATCAACAGATAGTTGAAGAAGAAGAGAAAGCTGACTTAGGAGGATTATCTGGTGATAGTTCAAGTGACATAAAAAAAGTATTGCACCAATTTTGTTTTAAAACTAAAGAACGTTGAGCTCTGCAGTGCAAAGGACTGTAGCCGCAGCTGGGACTAGCAAGCCCCGCCCACCCCAATCTACGGGGGCGGGGTCTATCTAGCAAGCCCTCCCGTTGGCCCTCTAATGGGCAGGGTGGGGAACAGCACTTTCAGAATAGGCTTTCAATGTTTTGGAGGTGCCACACTGCAACCTCTTGTTTACAAGACTTAGGAGGCGGAACGTGTGTTCATTCTTCATTTTAAAGAGAAGATAGAGAAAAAAAAACAAAAAAACAAAAAAAACCTTTAAAAAAAAAATCAAAAAGTTGAAAAAAGCTTTAAAAAATCCATAAAAGATAAAACTAATAAAAAAAAGAAAGTTAAACTCTTATTGAGGATGAAGACGATGCTCTGTAACTCTGGGAATTCGGATCAGTGTTTTTGGCCATGGCGTTGGTTATTTGAACTATTCCTCTTTGTCTGCTAAATAACCAGCAATGGTTCTCAGGAAATCAAGCCAGTTTTCCCCCCCTTGTAGGTGAATTAAAAAAAACTACTACTCCTTATAGGAAAGGAAAATCCAACTTCTAGCACTGAAAACTATGTATAGGTCTGTAAGTTTTTTTCTCTGCCAAATAACTGCTTTAAGCTGGAGAAGCTCAACACACTGCTTTCAATATGCTGTCTTTGAGGGAGGGGGGGTCCTTATGTTAGGGCGGGGAGGCTGGGGAGGGGGAGGACGGGCTGTAGAAATCTCTCTCCTCCTCTCCTCCTCCGCTCCTCCACTCCACTGATGTAAAAATCACAGTGGGGAGTGTTTCTCGTGTGCGTGTGATTGTGAGTTCTGTCTTCTGTCAGACTTGTAAACCAAGAGAAAGGCGAATCTGTATCTATGCATACTGTAGCCTCTCACATGGCCTACTGAGAGGCGCTTTTTTTTCTCTATATTGTTCCAGTGTCTCGAAATGTTTTAAATGTTTCATTGAGTACAACAAATGCGAAATATGACTTGCTTTTTTTTTCTGTTTTAATCGCTCTCATTGCCACAAATGGTGTTTTGAAAAAAAAAAAGGAAAGAAGAAAAAAAAACTTTTTTTTTTTTGTTTTGGTTGAAGAAACTATTTTAACAGTGCAAAAGTCGTCCACATTTCATTGCCTTGATCCTAATTGTGTCCGAAGATGCAACAACAAGTCAAGTGGCTTCTACCTGTTTACAAATAGAACATGATTGTATTGTTGTACTGCTTTTTTTTCCTTTGGGTGGGGAGGAGGGGAGGGGTGTACTCATCTGAAGTTCCTGACCTTATGAATTGTGTGTGTGTGTGTGTGTGTGTGTGTGTGTGTGTGTGTGTGTGAGAGGATGCTCTGTGCTGGCAGACATGCTGCAGAGAGCGGCGTGTGTGTGTGAGAACAGCGTGAATGTAAACCCAGCAGTGGTGTTTGTCGACGACATACCCTTGTTTAGATCACCTCTCTACCAGTGATTGTTTAGTTACTATGATGCACAAATATTCGGGGAAAAAGAAAACAAAAAAAAAGCTTCAGAGAGCGTGTGAACGAGAAGTCAGCATTAGCGAAGCCATGGACCTTAATTTCTTTTCTTCATTGTGTTATTATTCTGCCTGTTGTGCGTGTGTGTGTTTGCGTGTGTCCCACTAAAGATAGAGGTTTTAATTTCAGAAGTTTTCTTCGTCTTTAGTCGTGTTTTTAGCCGTGAATATTTAACGACTTCACAGCGAACGTAGTGAGGCAGACCCTTGAGTATTAGCCAGACTTGACATTGGTGTGTGCCAGTATTGAACTGCTCTCTACCAAATAATTTAAAGGATTAGTTTACTTAATTCCAGATCTCCTTGCTTAAACTATATATATAAATATATCTTATTTGTATTTGTTTTGTGTCTTGTTAAACAAATGTTATCCAGTGGAACATCTGAACCGTGTTTGTTTTTTGAGTTTAACTTAATCTGACAAATTGAACTGAGGAGCCTTTTGGATTTTGCACTTGTGTGGATTAGAGGAAAAGGCCGAGCGAGTGAGCGGACGCAGTGCCGAACAGGACTGTGGTGGTTCAGGTTGCATTTTCAGGTCGGAGCTTGTGACAGGGTAACGTTTGTGTTGAAGATGGTGCTTTATCGGCTCTGGTGAGGAAGTGAGAGAAGAGTTAAAAGTTTACCTCTCTCTGCTCTCCGGGCCGGCTCGTTTGTGTTGAAGATGGTGCTTTATCGGCTCTGGTGAGGAAGTGAGAGAAGAGTTAAAAGTTTACCTCTCTCTGCTCTCCGGGCCGGCTCGTCGTCGCAGGATGTAGCTGAAAAACGGTTCAATAAGTTAAGAAGACGGCCTCGAACGTGAAACCGGCGCACAGAGAAATCAAACAAAGCGACCGCTGCTCTGTCGTTTGTCAAAGTATTCAGATTCTGTTCCTTCCGCTCCTCGGGTCTTTGGATTGACTGAAACGAGGCGAGGCTTCCTTTTGGCCCCGTAGTGACTCAGGCAAGGGGATGTGACTTGTGATTGGCTTTTCAGGGACACAGGGTTACACCTGCCTCTTTAATTCTGGCTCATCCAGGATCAGCCTTCTCTCCAAACTCCTACAGGAGAGGGAAGGTGAGACTGACTGGAGGCAAGTGAACACTAAAACAGTCGATATTCCCTTTCAACTCTCGCTGAAATTATCTTACACTTCGTTCATTCTGAGTTTTATTTCTTTTGTTTTGATGCCTGTTGGAAGCACTGATCTGGGAGCAGTTTTTCTCCCTCCTCAGTACTTTACCTTAACCATTTGCGGGACAAAAAACTGAGCCAAGATCAGCTGAAGAGACGGCATCGCTCTGCTGTTAGAGAAGGGACAAGCAACGTCTGTAAACGCCTCTCATTGTTGATGTTACTGTTTTGGTTCCAAGCTTAATCCGCTCTCTGTTTTTTTTGATCTACTGTTAGTGTGTGTGTGAGTGTGTGTCCGTGTGTGTGTCGAACACATTATCATGCCAAATCAAAGAGGGAGGGTGAGAGGGAAGGAAAGGGATCGAGTTATTTTTCTGGTTCTTGTCGTGTATGTGTGTGTACGTGTATTTAAAAAAGCTGGACAATGTAAAATGCTTGAAGAAAAAAAGTCATTTGCAAAAAGGATGATGCGAGGAAAACCTTTTAAGTAAAAACCACCAAGAGCAATGTACAATCCCCCGGGGGCTGCCAAGCAGCTCCCTGACAGGGCCAGACGAGGGGAGGAAAGGAGATAGGAAGGAAGGAAAGGAGAGTAGGAGAGGAGGGAAGCTGGCTGGTGATACTACTTTTTTTAAATGTTTAAGAAAAAATAATAATGTGACTTTAGTTTTCTCTTGACTATCTCTTGAACTATCCTGTGAGCAAATGCTATGCTACCATGACACCACACACCCAACAGTTCCTTACGCCGATCAAAAAGCGCCGAAGCTATTTTTTTGACACATACAAAAAGAAAAAAAAAAAAACACAAAAACTGTGAGAACCTGCTGTCTTTGTCATTTTACATTTAGTATGAACACAAACAAACCCTGAAAAGCTTTAGTCTAACCAGCACAAAGATGTGGGGTGGGGTGGGGGGACGGGTGGGTGTATTATTGGGGTTGGGAGGGTGGGTCCAGTACAGAGGGGTGGGTGGGTTTCGCTCAGAGAGACTATGCAGTGGAGTGTTGAACCCAGGCTTCCATGTCCAACTTGGGTTTTCTTTTTTTGTTTTCTCTTCTTAAAAGAAATAAATTTTTTAACAGCTGAGATGGGATTCCCAATAATATTCCTCAAACATGCCGTGCCATCGATAAATCGTACTGCTAGTACTACTAATAATAATAAAACTGAAAAAAAACCTTTATTACCTAGCAGCCGTCGGGCCAGTTGTAGCAGGAGAGGAGGACAGGTTAAGATTTGCTTTTCACAGCGCAGCTCCTCCTCCGAAACCCGAGGGGGGCGGAGCCGGTGAGACTGTAAATTTTACACAACTACAATGTTTTTTTATAGAGATTCTATCAATCCACAGTGTGTAGTTGGATCACCTGTAAACCTATTATGCACATTGCTTTGGGAGACTGTTGAGACTATATATAATATATATATATATCTATATATATGAGAATATAAACGTACAGTGTCTATAATCAATCAGAGGGAAGTCTTCCTCTCACACAAACAAAACAGGAAGTACCTTTTTATTTTCAAATGTCTTCCTCGGGTCATCAAAGGATTTTTTCTGAAACTTTTGGGGGAAAACTGCACTTTTTGAAGGACAATCTTTATTTGTATGGGTATAAATTGACAAAAAAAAAGAAAAAGACAAAACAAAGTCGCCTGATATTACAAGGTATAGAAAACCAACTCCAGTGTGCTCTAACAATGAATGGCTCCTCTGATGCTGTCTATTTGTTTGGTTTCATTTAATCTTTTTATTCTCCTTTTGTTGCTTGGTTTGTTCTGTATTTTTTTTCTCTTTATTTTCTGGATTTTAGTGCTCTTAAGAGAATCCGTACTAAGGTGTAGAGTAGTAGGTAGTAGGTCTTCTGTTGGCTGTACTCGTATACTGATTACTGTTTGTAACCTATGGCTCCTGCAGCCGTCATACAAAGCTGTAAAACTTGGGTACAACCCTCAATAAAAGACTAACAGTGACTCAGTGGTTGCCTCCTTGTCTCTTTCTTTACACGTCCTTTAAATGCCACCGTTTCATGTCACTTGATTTATGCAAAATAATCTTGCATATTTATAACCCAGCTGGTTTGAATACTTGATTTCAATTGGTCAAAATCATAGGCCATAAAAAATGGACGTCTTGCTGGGTTTAAACTGAGGTCTCCACAAAAACTCCTCCCCCTGGTGACCGGCTGCAATATAGGTCAAAAACTCCATTCATTTCAAATGGGCTGTGGTCAAACTTAAAAAAATTAATACACCTCGTAGAAACGTTTCTCACATCCGTATACTTTGGAGATATTAACATATTATAAGGCGGCGTTGTGTTCAAGTCTTTTCTTCTGCTATTAATTATTAAAAACGGGGTTTTATGTCTTGTTCAATGATGATTGACGGCTGCTGTTCTTGTGTAGTTTTTCAGGTACAGTAAAACAGATCAGGAAGAAGAGTTAAGAAGATCCGACTGTTGAAAGAAAAAAAATGTATATTCGTGTTAACTGGCTTCACTCAGATCTTCTGAGTCCCTCATAGTATCTACTGCACAGACTGGCTGCACAGTGGCAACAGTTTTTTGGCTTCAAAACTGTACAGTAGTAAAAGGCAGACCCATGCTGTTCATTCTATATAGTTTATGGTCAAAACCCTAAGCATCTTACGATTTGAAGCCAGTGCAGTCATATTAAAGACTGCAGTTCCCCGTGTGTCCACTAGAGGCAGAAACCAGACAGAACATACCAAAAATAAATATTAACATCCTGTTTAGAAAAGAAAAAAAACACCTTTAACTCATTATTTTTAAAGTTATTAAACATAAGAGTTTTGTCCATATAAGGGCATGGCTGATTTGACTGTCTGCAGAAAGACAAGAGACCCGCCTCCATTCAACATGACCGTACCTCTCTATGGGTCATGCAAAAGTTCACTGAAGTTCAGCCTCGGCAGTTGCAATTGATAGGCTTTAAAACTGCAGAAACAAAGGTGTCACCATGGAGACTACATCCATATATTTCAGTCTGTCTTGATCCCCTTTAGAATGGTGATTCACTTTCATCAGCGTGAGAGCCTCCAGGGAGACCTGATCACACACACATTACATTATATCCATCCTGAATATGCATCTTTACAGAAGTCTTTCAACTTCCAGTCTCTTTTCTTGTCATGAAAGTTTTATAACCTCTTTTTCCTCCACTGTTTGCACTCAGAATGTAAATGCTGCTGTTGTTAAAGCAAAGAACAGATGCACAGATCTTCACAGCATGTGACTTTATTGATCTATGTATGAGAAATTACACATCAGAGCCACAGGGTGGAGCTGGAAGAAGAAGAAGAAAAAAAAGAAACTGTGACATATTGTTTTGTATTGTTTGTCTCCAAGCTCCGAAAGCACGTTCATTTAAATACAGTCAAACACGAGACCGGCAGCCAACGACAGTGCTGTTATGGACAGAAGAGCTGACAGGGAGGATGTGAGAAATGGTTCAGTGCCCATCTGCTTCTTCCTGTAGGGTCACGCCGGGGTCAACAACTCTAGAAGGAAAAAACAAAACTGATGAGTTCACAAGACCAGAAATAAGAGCAGAACCTGTGACTGAACCAGAAAGAGAGCTTTACCTCTGCAGTGAACAGCAGAACTAATTATTCATAGACATCTTTTTTGTCTGCGATGTACTGTACAATCTCATCAGGACACATCAACTTCTCTGCTTCTGCGTCTGGGATTTCAAAGCCTGCAGGAGAAAGAAACAGTTTAAAGTTAATCCCGACAGCCACTAGTTGTGTTGATATGAGAAAATTACAGTAAGAGAAGCTGCAACCACAGAAATGTAGGCTTGATAAACCGACAGACCAGCTGTCCAACAGAGGTGAACAAATATAACCCACTTTAAAAGCAACCCGCTGGTGGTCCTGCGATGCCGACAAATAGCTTGATGTGTCATCAAACACTCACCAAACTCATCCTCCATTGCCATGATGATCTCCACCTGGTCCAAGCTGTCCAGACCGAGATCCTTCATGAAGTGGGAGGATGACTGCAGCTGAGGAGGAGAAGTCACACACATTAGCTCTCAGTTGAGTTTAGGTCGGGCAGTGTCTCATCTAGTTGCTGCTCACTCTTACCTTCTCAGGGTTGATCTTGTCGTAGAGCTTGAGGACGTACATGACGCGTTCTTTGATGCCGTCTAAGGTGAGAGGGGGCAGGTCCCCATACTGTCGGCACAGCACGCCTACTGAAGGGATCTGAGGAGGGAGAGGAAATAAGGATGATGAGAGAAATACAACTGTGAGGTTGCATAAACCCAAACAAGCTCATTTCAAACTCAGGATAAATTTAGTAATAGCCTGTAAAATAAGTTTTTGACTCATTTTACAGATTTTCATTATTACTCTATTATTATGTGTGTCTGTTTTTAAATAGGTTAAATTAATAGAGTGCCGTTTTGGAAACATAACTCGAGGACTTTGTTTCCTTTAATAGTTTAATTGAAAACCAACTTTAAAATTTAACTCAAGACATGACTTACACATTAAGACAGCCTCAGTCAAAGCATTTCAAATGGCTGTTTTCTAAACTTACCAAAATAAAAGACCTGAATCCAGCAAGGACGTCTATTTTTATTTTCTTGTAAAATCTACTACCTGACAACCCAAGAGCAGTCTCAACTGCATTCATAGTTGAAGAAACATACATAATATATATTTCAATGAAGAAGAAAAAACTCAACAGAATAGATACTGAATGACTTTAAACGGTAAATTTTTGATATTAAGGAAAAAATGTTTCCAAAAGTAGAAACCAACAGTAAGTCAAGACATGATGGTAGCCATCTGTCCATCATTTAACTCTTAAGACGTAGCAGCTGATTATAACAATCAATGAATGCAAAATGATGTATCAGTGCGCGAGTACCAATAGTCAGTTGATTTTGTAGTGCATCCCTAATCATCACGCTCCTCACAATGAAAATGTGACATTGCATGACTTAATAAGTGGGTCATGATAAAACTTTTACCTTAGCATTAGCAGAAGCTAGCAAATGACGCAACTTTAAAGAATTGCGGTTTGTTAGAATCATTTAAGATAAATTTAAAGTCCCTCGTGTGATGTTTCTTATTCCATATGGCTCCAGGTGACTGCAGGTGAGAGATGAGCGTCAACAAATATGTGCCAACGAACCCGCTCGGCTAACTAGCTAGCTGGCTAACAAGCAAAACATCGCGAATGAATATCAAAATGTCACGTTTGGAAGAATCTTGGACTCAAAGTCAGGAATTCAAATTGACAGTGTTCTCGTCTGTGGCAATGTTAACTCCTTGCACAGCACTGTGAGCTTTCAGGAGGCTGTGTGAGTCTGACAGGTTTGAAAGACGTCGGTAGGTCATAGCAGTGAACGCTAGGCCATGACTTCTCAATGTTACCGCACACTCACCGGACTCTGTCCGAGCCACCGCGTCCTCCGGTTGTCTGCGGCGAAAGAAAGAGGTCGGTGGACCGCTGCCGACGGGGCGACAGCGGCTCTGACTGCCAAGCTAGAGGAGGAGAGCCTCAGAGAAGGCCGGGAGAGAGAGCGGACACACTGCAGCAGGACGCGGGACGCCATGATGGGGATAAGTGGCTGAGAGCTCCCAGCGTGCACAGCGAAGAAGGAACGGGGCAAGGGCTCTGCTGTACGCATGCGCGTCACACAAAGCGTACATTTACGACGTTTTTTATTTGTTCGTTTATGTTTTGTTGGGTCTTGCAGCATGAAATAAAACGTAATAATTAAATGTGTGAGGACAACAAAGAAATTCAGTTGTTCTTAAAACAGATTAATTGCCAAATGGGATAGAATTCTTCTCAGGCTACATTAATCAATCAAAGAAAAAAATGCTTGATTATATCTTCAATAATTAAAAAGGAAAACGACTAAAAGGAGCTAAATCATTCAAAAACTAATATCCATGTATTTTTTTTTACTTAACCATATGCGTTTATAATTCAGATCTAAAACGTCAGCATACATATTTAATACTTTGACGGCTGTCAAGCAATCGACGTTTCGGCTCTCTACTCACACTGTCTAAAAACCTGAGGTTAGGCATCTGAAGGGAAGAAGGGAAGCTAACAGCAGAGTGGAGAATAAAAACAGATGCTTCTGTCATTAGAGCTCAATTAATCTACTCTGCCTTAGATTTTGTGCTAGATTTCCAGCCATGGAGTTGTCTGAGATACTGTACAATAAGGCGGAGTACATTGAAACGGTAAGACATTCAGTTGTTATCATTGTTAGCTTACTATGTGGCTAACTAATGCTAACGGGGCGTTGGGCGTTGAATAAATGAAACGATTGGATTAAAAATTAAGTATAATGTAGAGCAGTAATTAACTATATGAAATGTAAAATTTCAGGCTTCTGGGAACAAAGTGAGCAGACAATCGGTCCTGTGTGGGAGTCAAAACATCGTCCTAAATGGCAAAGTAAGGAAATAAACAGATGTGTTGTGAAGTATAGTGCATTTTTTACTCTGTTCTCTTTCATTTTGATTAATTCAGTTTTTTATTATCCCTTCAGACTATTGTGATGAATGACTGCATCATCAGAGGGGACCTGGCTAATGTCAGGGTGGGTAGACACTGTGTGGTGAAGAGCCGGAGTGTCATCAGACCACCTTTCAAGAAGTTCAGCAAAGGGTAAACACCCTCTTTTTATGGCATTTATTCTTCCTATTCTTTGTTTATATACAGTGTTCATAAGAAGAGATCTAGAAATCACAAACTGAACTTAAACAATCGAAACTTTCGGAAAATTTATTTTATAAACATCTAAAATACAGGGGTAACATCTACATTTCTAGCTTAATACTTGACTTTTTTCAAATAAGTTCTTCTGTAAAAGTTACTGAATAGGCCTGCCTTATACTCAGATGGATATAGGCTAAATAGAGTGAAGAAGTCTTAAATATCACTAAAGCACCTGCAGTGTTTTAATAGACTGAAGAAAATACTTCTCCACCACTTAAACCCTTAAATCTTATAATTACTTATTAAAAAAAATAAGAAAAGAAATTAAATATGTCATGCTCAGTGATTTAAATTCTGAGATCTGTTCATTTTGTACAAACGTTGAAGTTTAACTTCTTGTCTTCTTTCCCTTCCTTCGTTTCCATCCAGAGTTGCATTTTTCCCGCTGCACATCGGGGACCATGTCTTCATCGAAGAAGACTGCGTGGTCAATGCAGCACAGATCGGGTCCTACGTCCACATCGGCAAAAATTGTGTTATAGTGAGTGGGATGAAAACACACATGCAGCATCAGTCCTAATAGAAACACGAAGCATGCAGGGAGAAACATGGCTCTGCTTCACTTTCAAAGGACATAAACAGAGGCAGTGTCTCATTCTGCCTGGGGAGAAACTGTCACATGATGGTCATGTTGAGGAGAAGAGAGAGCAGTCAACTGTCTAACCACAGCAGAGCCAGATTACATTTCATCCCAACAACAGCAGACTAAAGCAGACTAAACAGCAGAATATTCCTATGGTTAGAGAGACCAAGATTGCTTATTACTTACATGTGTTTGTGTGTGTGTGTGTGTGTACAGGGTCGTCGCTGTGTGCTGAAGGACTGTTGCAAGATCTTAGACAACACGGTGCTCCCTCCTGAAACAGTGGTGCCACCTTTCACTGTCTTCTCCGGATGTCCAGGTCCTCATAACTCTTAAACACATACACACAGGTTGTGTCTGAAATCACTCGCTCATTCCCTCCTCCCTACTCACTATTTAGTGAATTAGATGTAGTTAACTATATAGTCCACTCACGCACCAAAATGAAAACAAAATTTTAGACACCACTCACTCACTTGCTGGCCGCTGACAGTGACGTAATCAACTCGCACCTGAGGATTTACAGTAGATTTATTTCTCAGACACTGTAAAACATCATGGATTTCAGTGATAACCAGTATTATACTTGGTGTATTTTCCCCACAATAATCAAACATAATGAATAGATGGAGCACAGATGCTCCAGCGGCTTAGGTCATGCTCCTTATGGCAATAGCCCTTGAGCTGGCAGCCCGGGTTCAAACCAGCCTGTGGTGACTTTCCCATATGTCACTCCCCACTCTCACCCTGTTTCTTATTCTATCCTCTGTCTTATCCTCTCACACATAAAGGAATAAAAAGCCTGAAAAAATAACTTTATAAAAAGCATAATGAATAAATGTATTAAATGTTATTTTCAGTATATAAATAAATACCAACTGTGTATTCGCGCCACAACTTACGTTGTGTTTGAGAATTGTGTCCTGGAGAGTCAAACAGAGAGCTAAGTGTTATTCTTTGGCGCGGTTGCAACAATATGTTATCAGTAATCATGTAATCAGCCATTTCTTCTGTTTGGACCACAATGCATGATGGTATATCGTGCACTTATACACTACTTTACAAAATGCATTGTGGGATTAATTTAATGGACTATATAGCAGTGTTTCTCAGATTAATTCAGACCAAGGACCACTTATTCCCCCCAATAACCTCAAAGACCACCAAGCTAAATAGCCCCATAACAACAGCGCAGATCGCCAACTGATAACTGATATAAACTGGCATCATACACACACTGGCTACTAGTGCTGGCGCTAACGTTAGCTTCCAGGGTGTCCTCAATGCTCACTGCGGCTGAATCATCTTGCTGCTGCTCCTTCTCCTGACCAGTGATGGAGGTTTTCTCTTCCTCAACTGATTTTCTTTTTACTGTTCCCATCTGAAGCCACCCATACATGAGGATTTTACCTGTTGGCTTGTTAATGGAGTAACATTAGCTTGACTATTTTCTCTGGGTGGAGTTTAAGGAAATTTTTGTGAGTCCTGCTGAACTTGTCTTTTTTTTATGTTTCATCAAAAAATAAAATGAAATAAAAATTTTTACTCACTGTCAAGGTGGATCACTAGGAGGTGCTGACGGACCACTAGTGGTCCGGGGACCACAATTTGAGAAACACTATAGGGTATGACCATGCTCACTCAGAATTTGGACAGCACTATATAAAGGCGTATTCACCATACAGAAAATAGGGAGTGATTTTGGACACAGCCCTGATGTTTACCTGTTTCCCCTTTATACCTGACTCTCTCTCTCTCTTTCTCTCTCTCTCTCAGGTCTGTTCTCAGGGGAGCTCCCAGAGTGCACACAGGACCTGATGATTGACGTAACCAAGAGCTACTACCAGAAGTTTCTGCCCCTCAGTCAGATCTGAATTCTGATGCCACAAACCTTCATCTACTATCAGCCCCAGGTCCTGGTCTCTCAGTAGACTTAGATTTACTTTGAGAGCTCACCTTCTGCTCTCAAAGGCCATGAGTTTCTCTGACCAGGGAAAAGCGTCTGGTCCCAGTTCCAACTCTAATATCATTTTACTGTTAAATTATGAAAAGAGCTCTGATATTTTTAATGCTGACAAAGTAAGTAACTGTAGCAGGAGCTTGGAAGTCTTAACATTTATAGATTTTGAAGTGTTGCAGTGCTCTATGTTTACACAGCACGTCCATGTGTGAGGAACCTGCCTGTACACATGACATTTCTCTATCAGTAGTTCCATAGTTTTAATATTTTACCGTCTCCTTTTTTGGTCAGCAGACTGTAAGAAACTCATGGTCCTCAATGTTACAGCTGATGATCACTAAACGTCCTACATGAAGGTGATGATGAGGAGCAGGATGAGCTGTAGAAGAAAAGAGATGCTGATAAAAGATGAAGACTTGACACTCACGGACCAAAACAAAGGTGAAATCAACAGCTGTGTTTGAGGGTGGTGCCGAGCAGAAAACTCTCCAACACATCTGTCGTTTCGCTCTCCGTCATCTGCACCTTCGAGCTGTAAAATAAACGTTTCTGATTTATGCAACACGTCATAAAAGTTATTTAATACCGCAATGGGTTTTATTTGCAAGCTTTCTGAATCGAAATGTTAGATTCAAACTGTAAATGTGTGAAGGTCCAATCTCAATTAGTGCAACAATTAAATAAGTGTGAATGAAAAACTGCCTCATGTGTCTTTGCTCCTCAATTTTTATACCTTACACCCCCTAGAGGCAGGTTTGGGAACTTCAGGGTGCTCTAAAAAAACCTTTAAATTGAAATTTAACTTTGGTAAAAGACGTTTAATTTCAAACATAGTTATTGTTGCCAGTTGTTTTTAACTGACTGCCTTCAGTTTTTTCTGACATGTCTTTATTCAGAGCGGACAGCTTGAGGAAAGATGTGTGGGAAAAAGACATCTGGTGTGGTCTCATTATCCTTTGAAAACATGAAATGTTTTTCTTGTATCATGGATGTAAAAAAAAGGCTCTGAGTTTGGATAATGCCCTTATTGGTTTGAAAAGCAAGCAGAAAGCTTGAGGAAAGCTCAGTGTGACCGTGGTTATCAGCATTTAAAAACAAGTTCGATTTGATCAAATCAAAAAGCAGAAACCAAACAGGAAGTCACATTTTTTGTTTTTTAATGAAACATAGTCAATCCAATTGCAACTCATGGTTTTATTTCTTTTACATTGTGAACCACATATATCTTACTGACAATTAAATGTTAAGTATATAGATTAGCCATTTATTACTTTTTTAAACAAATAAGTATCAAGAAACAAATGATAATAGTGTTGGCTCCAGAGACACAAGGCATGAGTCAGCCTTTTCAAACCATGTGGATGAGGGCCAGTGACTGGCTCAGGGAGAGTAAAAACAAAGTGCCCCCTCTAGTGTTAGCGGCTAATCAATGCAGGTTGAACTCCAGAGGAAAGATGACGGTATCCTGCTCCAGGTGTTAGCCCTGTGAACAAGATGAGCACACGAAGCCAATCATCGATCCGTGGAGCTTTACGTTTCCTCTGGACAAGAAAAGTCACTGAAATTCAAGACATCATGGCGAAGTCTGGGAGACGAGTGCGATAAAGCAACGTAAACATCTAAAAGAAACCCCCCTCGTGGCTTCAGTGACTCCATCCTGTGGGGGTGCCTCCTCGTCACTTGCGTCTGCAGGAAACTAAAGGTGACGTGCGGCGAAGAAGACGAGGCGTCGGCTTTAAATTGTAGAAGTTGAAGCTAAGCTTTGACGGGCCTGGATTTGATCCATGTTTGGTTACATGGTGCTTTAATCTGATAATCAGATTCATAAATTAAATTGGATCATTTCTCAAAACCAAAACAAGAGAGAGAGAGAGAGAGAGAGGGCTACGAGACAGGCTGAATGTTTGGTCGACACAGGGCGTGAAAATAACACATGGTTCAGATAAGAACCATGTGTTCTTAGATAGTCACATGTTTTTCAGCATTTCAGCTCTGGATTCAGTGGTGTGGAGTTTTAATCTTCAAAGTGTGACATGATGCGGCTCTATCTCACCTGCAACGCAGCGCCGAGTCAGTGGGTCGCTTAACATGAGAGTAACTCAGGATGTGTTGGCGCATAGGCTGTGAGAGGAGCTCAAAGAGGATTTAAATCCAGCTCTTTGACACACGTGTCACCAAATTTTAAAAAGATCATTCAGCTCAGAATGAGAGGAAAGATTAAACTGCCATAATGGGTCTACAGGAGCAGTTTCACTTCTAGAAACATCAATCTCACTTTGTGACAGCTGAAGCACGACAGAAGTCACTAAGTATTGTTTTTTTTCTTTTTTTTGCGAAAGTTACATTTTCAAACCAACACTGCTCTACCCTCAGTATGGATTGTTGGCACTCATTCACAGGAATCGGACTCTCATTAGGCAAAGCTCACATTTTTCCTATATATTAAGTTAATATTTCAACAGTCTAATTCAGTGGTTTCACTTGTATAAAAGAAAAAAAAATCCAAAACATGATTCTTCATACTGTTTTGACAGAATCAAATCTCAGCCCGGTTCGTGTCGTACTGTGACGATCCAGTAATCACTTCTGAATAGAAAAGCCAACCAACAAACGCAACAAAAACAAAGTGAAATCTGTGACCAAAGTGTAACAGAATAAGAACTGGCATGCTTTGTATAAACAAAAAGGAAAATAATAAAAAAAAACCTCCGTCCAGGTCGTCCCGTGGAGAGGGAGGTGAAAGGTAAGAGACGAGCGGAGGAGGAAACATCGACGCGTCACAAGTCAGCCACAGCCGCAGTTTGATCCTGATGACATAACTCACAGCTTCCACTTTAAAGTAACGCTAAATAAACACGACTGACTTTAAATCCAGCCATCTGCGAGACGAACGGCCAATCAGCATCCAGAAAAACATGAGTCCAGGTCATGAGACGTGGATCTGTGAAGGTCTGCGAGTTCTGTTGGCTACAGTGAGAAAATAAAGCACCTGTTATACGCAGCGTTAGCATGTAGCTGCAAAACTTTACTAAAACTCAGGCTGAAGAAAACGACCATCTTCCAGAGACCAGTTACTGATCATCACCACGACGCTGTCCAAGAAAGAGAGCCGCCTACTGACACCAAACTGAGTGCTGTTAAAGCTACTGTACGAACATCTTTAAGCAAACAGAAATTGCTCACAGGAGCTTTAAGTTTTCTCAGCGTTCTTTCAAATACCAACAAAAAACTGCCTCACTGCCTGAGAGCTTGACTTATTTTGCACCGACTGAACTAGAGAACTGAATAAATCAAAACACCACTGCTAGTCGACCACAGACACCTTTGGTCAGGGCTGCCTAAAAAAATGAAGACATTAAAGAAAAATAAGCTTAGAATTGACTCCTGTAATCCATCGTTTACAGACTAAAGTAAGCCGAACGTCTCCGCAGTACCAGATTTCTATTTAAAGCTCAGACTTGTGATGTCAGTGTCTCCTCCTCCTCACGTCCCTCACAGAAGGATGGATGGCAACAACCATTTCAAGACTGAAACAAGCTGCTAGCTGCATCATCCTGTACCACATTAAATCGACCCCACCCTCGTCTTATTAATGCACACATCCCTTATACAAAGAGCAGGCTGGGTCCAAACACCCGGCCACACACCCAGGCCTGAGTGTTGGACACCTTTCCTGCACTGGCTGTCATAGTCCATGCTTCTTTTCAGAACACTTCCTATGCTAGAATATTTCTTAGTTTCATGCTTTCTTTACAGCACCGATTCTCTTCTCATGAGTTCAATCTTCAGCCAGACAGAGAAGGACTCTGAAGACAGTAGGGTCCACATGCAGAGACGACTTTTAATGCTCCTTAAGGACATTTTTGGAAACCAGAGGTGAGTCTGCAGTCTCTGCTTTTTCTAAGCACCAACCGGTAAGTAATGTGTGGACCGACCACAAACAGGCCTCTCTAGGGCTACAACTGGGATACAGTGGAAGAGCCGATTTCATTTGCATTAGTAAGAGGTGAAAGCTAAGTGCAAAATATCCTTATTGCAACTCATCAGCATAATCACAAAATCACATACAACAGCAGCTGCTTTCAAAATAAGATGAGGGTAAAGAAGGATGAGGGTGTCGCAGTCAGGAGACAGCCGTTTGTGAAGCTGGAAACACACACACACAAAAAAAGCAAAACATAATTCCTTTCCATTATCCTCAAGAAAAACAACAACAAAAGAAAGCAAGGTGGAGAGAAGCGGGGGAAAAAAAAGCTAATTTAACTTGGCTATCGCTGAAAAAGCCGTGGCAACAAAGCTAGAAATTTAACACTGGTGGCTGCAGCAACTAAAGACAACGAGGGTGAAAAAAAAAAAAAGGTGAGAGGATGAAGTAAAGGAGCCACTGTCCAAGCAGAAGAGTCTGCAAAGAGTCCTCTGAATGTCCAAACATTACACGCCTTTAACTGAGTAGCCAGAGTATTGTAACTGCGTACACGTGGCGGGATGATGTCACAGAAGTTCTTCTACTGGACAATTTAGCTCCGCCCACTGAAAGCTGCAATGACAACGTAACAAAAAGAAGAGGTTCATGGTTCTCTGACAAGAGCGGGAATCAATATTTGGCGAGAAACTTGATTCTCTGAGTGAGACGATTTGATCATGGCCCTCACTTCCTGGTTAAGGTGGCGGGTGAGGAGGGTGAGGTTAAGGTTAGAGAGGGAAGAGCACTAATGTGTCAAGAATCAAGTGGCTTTAGCTCGTCACGCAGCACCCTGCATGTCCGCCCCGTTTGAGAACTGATGCATCCAAGAATGAGCTGCGACTCCCACCGTTGTTTCCTTTCCAAGGAAGCGATGCAGGACTCACATCCCCATCTCCTCCATACACACACACACGCGCACACACAAACACACTCTTTGAGTGTTCTGATTGCAGGTCAGTGATTTATAGAAATAATGTTGGAAAAGGAGACAAGGAGCAGAATTCGTTCGACATTTCAAGTGAGTAAACACTGAACTTCAGTCCCTGTTTTCATTTTCAGCCGGGGGTTTTCTGCACGGTCAGGCATTCGTCAGTCTGTCCATGCGTCTCTTCCACATAAGCCCGTCCGTCCCCCCTTTTCTAGCCTCGGCTTCCAAGGCGCCCCACCCCTCAGACACACAGGCAGACAGCGGATCAGATCATCCGGTTGCGTTTGTGCGTAGGGGAGTCTGTGATGACATCACTGCACTGGGTGGAGTTTCGTTTCCTGGTTCCTCCCCCTCCAGAGGAGGCGGAGCCTGTAGAGTCTAGGTGCAGAGCCATTTCCTCTGAGATGAAAGTGTTCAGGTCGACGTCTTGGAGCCCATTACGCCTGCTGCGGCACACCGGCCCCGAGCCAGAGGAGCCACCTCCACCTGCACCTCCTCCGTTACTGCTGCTCCCACTCACGTGTGTCGGAGACCCTGGAGCTCCGGAGCGCACACTGATGCTCGCCATGGCTCCACTCAGACCTGAGAAAGGAGGAGAAGAAAAGAGGGTTTCAGATGCTGGAGGGGTGAACCAGCTAGCTGTAAAGAAAAAGTTTGAAGACCTGTACAAGAACAAAAAAAACTCAGGCGCACTCGGCATAAACATACAGTGGAGTGGAGTGAAAGTTGTCGTCATTTATTACTGATTTTGAAATGAGTCAAGCTGCCTTGAATGAAATTTAAGACGATGGTCAGGGGATCCTGCTGTGTTACAACCTGAGCTTAGCTTGTGTGTCACTCAGTGAGACTCATTCAAGTTTACTTTGTCTGTTTATCAAACATCAAGTGATGCTCAGTGCTCTTTGGTTCAACAGCTGGATGTACAAGTTCTGTTTAATTGCACGTTTCCAGCCAAGTGCACAAAAAATATACAAAACATGCATAAATGAGCCTCGGCTCTGTGGCCTTAATCTCCAGTTCTGCCTCTATTTTTTCAGCTCACTCAGTTTATCTTCATATCTAGTAGCAAACAGGTCTGCATCCTTCCCCAGAGAGCTAGTTAGCCTGTCCGTGATGCAGATAACAATTTATATCAGCAGCTAGTAGCCTCTTTTCATTTCCTTCTTAAGTCCCACAAGAAAAAAAACACACATATATAACATGCCCCAACAAATTTAAAACATTTTGATTTATGGGTTTAAGACCAGCATTTCACATTTTAAATGATTTTAAGACTTTTAAGGATGCATAGACACCCTGTTAGGTGTTTTCAGATGATTAATATTTTTAAAATAAGAAGTCAAACACTTGTGTGATTTCTTGGGATTTTAAAGTGGAGTTTTTCTCACACACCTCTCTCTCTCTTTAGATTTTTCTCAGAAACAGATTATATTTGTGTTTCTGACACGTGAAACGAAAAAGTGAAGCTCTGCTGAAGAGACGTTTCATACAGGAGGGGAAGAGCGCAGCAGGTAAACAGCTGTGACCGTCTTTGTTTATGTCTTCAGAGAAATGCAGGAGTCAAGTTCGTACTTTTTAAGCACTGCATTGTTGGGATGTTTTTAAAAACCTGCCACAGAAGCAGCCATCTCACAGGACAACACGGGCTACTGCTTGGTGCCAAATGTTTTCCCAAACAAAGTAATTCAAAGAGAAAATGATTCTTAAAATGCATGTGCTCTTCAGCTTTCTTTAGTGTCTGTAACTTCAGCATGTGGGAAACCGATCCAAAGCACTTCTCTCTTCAACATGTGGGAACTTCAAAGCTGTTTTGATTTACAGAGGCTCTGAGGCAGCTCCCAGAAGTGTCCTTGTCAGTCCAAAACACACAAAAACTTTCTGACAACTGACACACTAAAATCTCCTGATACACACTGAAGCTGGGTCTTTAACCTTAACCACTAAATGTCTGACATCATCCGACCTGACATAACCTCAGCTGCTCCCTAAATTTGGCCCCTTTTAGACACGGGAGCATCAGATAGTTTGAACTGCTCAACAGAAATATCAATACATAACTGGTTCAACGGACAGAGAAGATACACTGCTGAGGGTCGTTAAAAAGGACTCGTAAGGCGAGAGGCTTCTTCTAATAAACACACACCATAAGAGAGGCCGTCTTTCACTATTGGCCAACAGTAACACACCCGTGCACAACACAGCCTTATCTCTGAGCCACATGTGAGACCGAAGGACAGACATGCTGGCTCACACACACAAACACACATTTTCTCAACAACACAACTATGTATCCCAACATGCATCATCATCTCTATCCAGACAGATTTAAGAGATCATAATAACATATTTAAAAAAATGAGCAGCTTCTACACAAAGCTCGACCTCTGATACTCTCTGAAACAAACAGTGTCCTGACTAAAGTCACAATAATCCCGGTTTGCTTTGTGTGTCCTCACCATGCAGAGCTATGGCCTCCCTGAAGGGCTGGAGGTCAGCTTCCACAGAAGACCCAGTCTCAGCTGGTGAGTTAGCCCGGCTGGGGGCCACCATGGCCAGCCGGGTGCTGGCCCTGCCACTCCTGTGTGGTGGTGCTTTGCCGCAGAGAAAACTAATAAGATCCTCCCTTCGGATGGTTCTCCGACGCTTCTTCACCCAGGCCAACATGTCCTGCAATCCAAAACAAGAGCAATCATCAGTTAGCAGGCTAGAGTCAGAAAAACTCAGACAGGCAGGTGTAATGTTAAGATCAATCCAGGTACAAAGAAGTGAAATGACTCATAAAAAGGTAACACAGGAAATGGACTCACCTTATTGCGTCGCTGGTGTCCTATCTGGATGCCCCGGTCAAAGCTCTTTTGATGGGCCTCCACACTCTCTGTGACAACAGACGACATCATGAGAAGACCAATCAGAGTTTATCAGAATCAACTCTGTGATCTAAGCTGTTATGTATGGCACAAGAGCATACACCATGACGATCACACTTCTGTGTGACTTGGGGAAACACTGAACCCACATTATTGAAGTTTTTCCTAATTAAAACAAATTGTTCCAGAGGATGCAAACTATTCTCTTTATTTCCTGAATTTATGTCAAGTTGGGTAACATTAGACTGCCTGATTTAAATGTCTAGAGTCACTTCATGTATTCATCAAAAAGAAGCTGTTTCATTCATGAGTTCCTGAAAAATTCCAAATTGCGGATTTCTGCACTTAAACTTACTATATTGAGTGCATAAGTGTGTTCACACACTGACAGTAAGGACAGAAGCAGTGCATTTTAATTTCTGTGCTGGGGCACTCAAAACAAGCAAAAAGTTGAGTGTGGAATGGTGGATACTTCACACTCAAATGCCACCATAATATCTACGTAGAGGAACAGGCAGGAACAGATCAAACGATAGCTAATGGTCGTAATCGATGAATAGCAGAGGAACACCTGTGAACGGATGTGAAATTTGATTGTAGTTTCTGGTAAGTGCAAAGCTGCAGTGTTTGATTTGGGACAACTCTGCCCTGTAAGATTTAGTGCACTGACAAAAAGTACACGATTAGTATATGTCTTTCACTGACTTGTAATAACCTACACACCCCTGAGACAAACAGACCGATGTATTAAAGATAACTATGATAATAACCAGGTCTGTGTTTACCACTTAACTTGAGCTTGTCAATAAAACCACGTCTACAAGTGCGACAGCAAGCTAAAGGCTGTGAAGATAGAAAGAGGCACAGAAACAGCAGCAGGTGTACAGGCTGTGAGATCAATACATCTTGTTCAAAAGACATGAATAGAAGGGAGATGGATGTGGGAAGATACCTTTGTAGAGGTTGGTTACTGCTGTGGCAGAGTTCTGAAATGGCACCCACAATGACAGGCCCTGCTGATGACATACTCTATCTGTGGGAGGAAAAAGGAAATGTGTTGAGTGTCTGTGCATGATGTGGCGTCTATTAGAAACCAAGTACCCGTGACTGATGTGACTAAACGATAATAGAACAACCGAAAGTACACCGGCTTGACATTCATGAGGCTGAGGGGAAGGTAATTTTCATTCGCCATTTTGTCTAGCATCTGCAATTGCATGGGTAGGGTTTGACGTATAAATAACTGTCTGCCGGCGCTAGATGGCCAACACGGCAGCAGCTTGTTTAGCAAAGAAGCAAAACTTAAATGCCCTCTCAGCAGGAAAGTTGCAAAGCCATGAAAAACGCACAGGCAGAAGATTTAGCATCATAAAAGTCAAGCTTCGCTTTTCGGTACACGGATTATTCGGTCCGACAGCAACACAATCACAGCTGAGTGTGCACAATCCAATATTTTCACCACGAACAAATACTATCCTCGCCATTTTGTGATAATAACGCAAGCTCTCACTGCCCAACAAAGTGCTAACTCAGCAACGAACCAGGAGTTTAAAAGGGAGTGTATACCTCTGTTTGGTTCACTTCACGTGTAAATAGCACTTCTCAATCGCTGATCGCATCAGGTATAACAGATGGTAACACTGACAGAAGACTGGAGACTGTCATCTGAGAATGTCGCGTAGCTACGATTGTTGTTACCATCGCCATTTTGTAACTACACTGGCTAACGTTATGTTAGCCATCATCTACTGTCCAACTAGGTGTCAACGAGCTTTTGACAAAGAAATTCTTGAAACTTGCGCTAATTACTTTCAGTCGGTGCGGATATAGTTGATTATCAGTCTAAAAGAGTGAATCAGATGAAACAAGGGTTCCTGACAGTTTTTTCACCCTAAAAGCACAAGCTAGCTAATTTTAGCATTGCAAAATCAGCTGTAAACGTTGCCCAGTACTGGACAGTTAGCTGCTAACAAGCTAGTTAGCATGCCAGTGCTAACGTTAGTTCCAAGAATCGCTGTGGAGGCAGTCAGACAGCTAACCAACAACACAGAAATGTGCCCTCAGACAAACACGCATTCATCACGCGAAGGTTTTAACCTTTGTATAACTGTGCCACGGCAGTAGCACAGTTTTGGAAAAGATGCCACAGTTTATCCTGGTCGTTGTCGGCCTCCTCTTCGCTTGGTTCCCTTTGCTCCGCTTCGGCCAAACACTGCCGCTCCCATTTTGAGAACCAGTGCTCGGGTCCGTGTTCCTGTATCTCCGAGTCGCCGTCTTCCTTCTTCTCCTCCATTTAATGCGCCAAAGTCGATAAAGTCGACGCTTTTTAGGTGTTAATGGTTTTTAAAGGGACACTGTTTGACGAATTATGTAAAGAAACTCATGAATACTGATTGTATTTTGTTATTTCGCACAACAACGCGACGGTGCTTCTTGTTCCCTACCATCTATTGAGATAAGCTAAGCTAACTGTTTTTCCCAGCTGCCGACGTCGGGATAAATACAGCGCACACTACACTGCTGTGCGCTTTATCCCGCCCACTGGATTAGTTCTCAATGATGATTTGCGAAACAAGCACTGCAGGGCGAGTTCGAAATCCTATTTCGGAAGCTCATTAGCTCTCAGATACTTCCATCACCTTGTTGACACAAAAGACACATTAAAGATTCAACATTTCTGAAGCTAGCTAGAGAGTTCACGTTTACTCAAAATGTAATGTTCCACGAAAATATTATAATTAGAAGAATAACAAATATAAATTCTCTCAATTTATACAAACCCATGAGTGATTCGTATAGACAGGATTTAAAGTTTTTGTTACTATTATCACTGAACCACAAATTGTTAGAAGATAACATATGTCCGATAAGAAATGACACTTCTTCTGGTGTATTGAACTATAGTATTTGCTGTTACTGTGTAAGAGCAACTGTGTAGTCCAAGACAGATTTCCCACAAGGGCAATAAAGTCTATCAATTCTTTATCTTATAAAAAGAATTTGTGCGGCAATACTAACACCAAAGTAGAAGTGCGTCTTTTGATAATGTTTTTCTCCACTGGATGGTGCCATTACCCCAAAATCTTATTGCTCCCTTTACATACGTTCTGGTTTTATCACCACTGCAGAGAAGGTGTTGAAGTGGCAAATAATAATAATAATAATAATAATAATAATAATAATAATAATAATAATAATAATAATAATAATAAAGTTCTGCTGCTAGAATTGGAGTCGTATTTTAATTGCAGAGAAGGTGTCTCTCTGTGACTGCCCCTTGCAAATAATAAAATAAAAAATTACCTTGAACCTCAAACTATAAGGCTTTATAAAAGTTATTTAAATACTACAACGCTAATTTCAAGAAGAGGAAATAAAGCAATGGAGGATGTCAGTTTACGGTACCAACATTCATATTGTCTCAAACCATCTTTCATACTATCAAATGTAAGCTCAAATATTAAAAGTATGTGTCATAATATTATATATTTTTTTAAATTTACTGCATTCCATTGTGAGTTTGATCCAGCTTAATTTGAAGGCCAACTGCTGCTCTGTGAATTGATTAAAAATAAATGAAAATCAAAATCTGTACTTTTTTTTCACTGCTTTAAACTATTTGAGACACAACAAAAAGTGAATGTGAACTCATTTTGTGAAAACCTTTAATGAAAACCACATATAATCTGTTTGTGAAAGTCATTTTTCAATATTAACAGGCATATAAAATCCAAGAGTACTGAATAATAAACTTAAACTTATAATTGTATATGCAATAAAACAATACATTGATTATTGGTATAATTCGTGTTGTTTTTAATATTTATGTTGTCGTTCAATCGTTTTATTAATTTATGACTGTTGCTAATTTGCACAACGTGGCAGCTACCACAAAGGTTAGATGCCTAATGTTTCTGTTTTAACCTTATAATTATGATCAAATATATTTTTTAAAAAAGTTCAGTTGTATAAATGCACTTAAATTAGTTAACCAAATAAATTATTTTAGTACTCAAGATTACACAGCCCTTTATCCCCTTATAACTGTGCTCATGATTTGGGCCTTTTTGCAACCTCGGTCATTGGTGTGTCTGGCCTTGTTTTGTCCTTTACAAAATCTTATACTTCACTTTTCAACGCTGAGGTAATTACTAATATATTCTGTTTCTCCTGTATAACATACACATGCTTTATCCCTATCATTTAACATGGATGTGATCCTGGCCGGGGATGGGCCAGTGTTTGGATCTCCATGCGGATGTGACATTTCAGAGAAGAGCGCGGCCGCCATTTTGGGATTTAGCTCAGACTGAACACATCTCAGGCCGGACGGTAGGAGCGGGTTGAGAGCTATACGGCTCAGGCTAACGTTTTGTGACCGGGCACCTTCTTCACTAGAAACAAGAGGTTAGCCAGAAATGCAGCGAGGTGCCGCGTTTCGTCGTTTATCGTATTAGGGTCGGTTTGGAGGAATTTGTTTATGTCAGGCCGTAGCAACAACTACCGTCTCCTCGAACTTTGAAATCAACATAAACGTGAGTGCTATTCCGTATTGGAAACGGCTTTGAATGGATAGCTTTTTCCTCCGCTCGCCCCCAGACGAGGGACAATCGGAGGAGCACACGGACTGGGGATATCGTAGGCAAAGTTGTTGAATGTGTGTCAATATCAAATGAGCCTTTGTTTTCATTGTTGTTGTACCTATATCACGAGTTGGCTGCCCAGTGTCAGTTAGCTTAACGTTAGCTATATACAGGGTTTTTGTTCGGGTCGTGCTGTGCGTTGTGTTATTAGTTCCCGACACCCCACATTTCCCGGGGTATAGCTGGATTGATAGCTCATTTCAGCGGGCCTCCCTTCTTGGAGCCCCAGTCCTACTATCCCACCCCCTGTAGTCAGACAGCAACTCGCACCCAACAACGGCGCCGAGATTGGGCGAATAGCGAGCAAATACGTCCGCGTTTCTCTACCCGCTCCCCCGCCGACCTCCCCTCCTCACTCCCCGGCGTTGACAGCGGACAAGGCCGAGGTCGTAACAGAGCAGGCCCGGCCGCCAAGGCTCGACCTGTCCACCCCACCTCCGCATCCTACCACACCTCACCAGCAGTCCAGAATCCGGCTCCCAACCGAAGCGACCCTGGACAAGGTCGAGGGTAATACAGATAGCAAGGAGCCCCGTATCACCACCACAATAACAACAGCTGCGAACATGAACCACCATCATCACCACACGCAGCAGCAGCAACAGCAGCAACAGAAAGCCGGCGAGCAGCAGCTCAGCGAACCGGAGGATATGGAGATGGAAGGTAAGAAGTTGCATATAGGAGGGTCTTTGCAGCCCTTTTATTATAATTAAACATCAGCATTTAAAATTCATTAAGTTCTATTCTTCAGGCTGAGTTCAACTTTACAGTAAACAAGAAGGCCCAAAGCTAGCCAGGATAGCCGGCTGCATTTTTGCTGATTGTGCGTCCGTTGCAGCATACTTGTGTGGTGCTGACCTCATTTTGCGTTATAAGCGAATAGAAAATGTTTTCCCGTGTATCACAGCAATGTAGAATAAGCATAAGTCAGCTGTTCATTAACAAGGCAGGAGATTAGCCACACAAATCATTCATTAGATCTGTCTGTATTTCTGAGAAAAGCTGTCCATTTTTCCGCTGTGTTCTAACAATAATTTGGGTGCATTTGAGATCATCTCCGTTTATATCATCATACATTTACATGAAATTTTCACTGTTTGTAAACAATGTGTCAATGAACATGGAACCTTGCCAGGTAAATAAATCTTCACAACGTGACTTGCCTGTGCGCTTTGGGTCGGTTTTGACAGGTAACGGCACCCGTGTGTCACGTCAAAGCCATCTTTTCAGTCAATAGTGCGACTGTAGCTTTGCAGTTTTTCTTCGTGATGTATAATTCGGCCAGTTTAGGACCAACTATTTACTTGCTTCAGCATTAAAAACATTGTGCACTAGCATCGTGCCTGATGGCTTGTGCATCAAAAGCAGGCCTTGAAATTGACAATATCGGTTAACTACAGGTTAAAATGGTCCAGATTGGCCTCTAATGTGTCAAGTCACCCAATCTCATTGGAAATTATTTATTGTAAAATGCTTTGTTCGGACAATGATTGGAATCATTTTTTTAACTAATATGTCTAATTAGAAGAGTACAGTTTTGTGCGTTGCTAGCAGGAAAGCTAATTTTGAGCTAGTGATTTAACCCTCAGTCGCACTTTAAAACGTTCGTTTGCTTGTTAGCAGGCTAGTTAACTCATCGGCTAACTCACGGAGGGGGTGTGTGGCGTTCCAAAATGGTGGCTTGTATTTTGCATCGGTCGATTTGGGCTTTTGCTCGAATGTTAGGCCTTGAGTATCTACCCCATGTAATTGAGACATTTTTTATATTGAAATTGCTCTACTGCTGTAAAATGTTTGTAATCTGCATCGTGTTTATTTCTTTCTTGGGCATTATTGTAGCATGTTAGCCGGTACCAGTGATTCATGCTAACGGCCTGTGTATGAATCTGTGCTTGCTAGACAGCTAAGTAGCTAACGCTAGCGCAGATGCGTCAATCATGATTTGCTAAATTGACTGTTACAATGACTTCTACCTTTTCTTCGGATCAGACGTGAATGTGAATGTGAAAACTGCGCTGGTTAAGTAGGTAGTGTTAACATCAAGTTTTGACCGTTGTGTCATGAGAAGCGTGTGCACGCTCCTTGTAAGTAGCGGTAGTCACCGCTGCGGTAAGCCAGGCCCGCACAGTAGCAGCGCGGGGATTTGCTGCTTCATTGTATGGAGGACCAAACGGCATGGAGCTCGCCATTTTTAATGATCCGTGTTTTTGTTTGGCAGTTTTGGAGTCAGGACCACCTCTCTCCTCATAACTGATGTCATTCAACTGAAACTACCGCCCGACACCAAAGTAACAACTAACGTCAACGTTTGGACAGAGTAGAGGCTTGATGGAGCCCTCAGCATCACTGCGTCATTTAGCCCTGGTGTTTTATCATCTGTGTGCATGCACATTGTGCTTGTTATTCTACTGCAGCATCATATAGTGTATCTTATGTAATTTCAAAGTAAGGCAGCCAGAAACTGCCTTGAAGTACATTTATTATTTTTTGTCATTCATCTCAAAGTAAATGTACTCTAAACATCATAACCCTTTACTTGGTTCCCCCTCATATCTTAGCTTTATAAGGGCAGTGAAAACAACTTGACATAATGAATTTACAACACTAACTGATTTTCCTGTGTCTCATTCGGCTCCATACAGCACACTTGCATTTGTCCATCACCTGACCTGCACATCTCACTGAAATATCTGTTTTAGCAAACAACATCCCCAATTTGAAGGTGTGTTTTTAAAAATCATTTGAGAGCTTTTGTTTTGTGCTGCCTTATTAGTATTTGCAGTTGTAGAGAAAAACAAACTTTTGTTTCATGCATTTCAGAATCTTTGAGTCAAATCATTTAACAGGATCATCTGGGCTGCTGTAAGCTTGTTGCTGTAGGTTTCTACATCTGGAGTGTTGCAGTACAGTTGCATCAGAAGAGAAAAGTGTAATCAAGGACAAATATTTTAAGCAGTTTTCTGATGTCGCCTTAAAACATCTGTGCAGCTCTTGTGACAGTCTTTCAAGGCTTTTCAAGCCTTTGTCGCTTTTTGTTGGTTATTAAAACTTTCACTTTAGTTGAAGCATGGTTTCGTCAGAGGTTCCAGGGTAGATGGACAGAGTGGGCGGGACAAGAAGTTGTGCTGGAGTTGACTGACAGACCCCATTAGAAGAGTGTAATCCACTTGGGGAAACGAGGTCAGTGTCAGCCAGTAGCGTTACCTGGAAAGACACACTGACACCGCTGCTCCTGTGAACTTGAAGGAAGATTCACGTATACATGAAAAGAAGAGTTGGAGACGGACAGCCATATTTAACAACAAGCGCCATACTGTTTTCCTTCCGTCAGGCTTCTTCAGCAGCTTTGTCTCCATCACAGGACTCAGACAGATTTCACTCAGTCCTTGAAGTCTGCGCAGAGCTCCTCTGTTCCTGTCATCAGTGCGTTCAATAGATGAGAGTGAGCAGCCAGCCGGCTCATTATGCCGCTGCAATGATTGTTGTTCTGCTCGCACATTTGTTTGTGTCTGAGCGATGACTTGCAGCTTAATCCAGCATTGTGTCCATAATTACACAGACGTACTGTACTGTTGCATGGTCTGTAATCAGACACACGTGCGCACACATTCTGTCGCTGTGGCCCTCGCTCTGACAGCCAGACTGGGAGAGGGGACTTGTCATGCTGTCTCAGCAGGGTTTTCCCATGAAAACAAAGTACACAAGGGCAAAGAAGGCATCACTGTGCATGGAGACAGATTAAAGGAGAACGCTCTAACAGAGTGACTTTTTATACAGATGAAGATGAGTTTTGTTGTTTTTGTCTCTAACCATTCTGTCAGTCAGTCTGTTCTGCTGTTAAATGATACAAAAGTTAATTTATGAAGGAATATATTTGTCTACTCAGCTCCACACTGGAGGATGAATCCACGTTAGTAGAAGTATCTGAAAAAAGAAAAACGGTTGAGCTGAACTAATCTATGTTTGGAAAGAGATGCCTTGCGTGTTGCTCTTTGAAGGTCTCACCGCTTGACACTTTTTAAACGTCATCTTTTACCCGTTGAGTTTATATCCTGCTGTACACAAGTCTTATTGTACCATTACTCTCTTTGTTCAGCTGGGGACACAGATGACCCTCCAAGAATCCCAGCCAACCCTGTGATCAATGGTAACGTGGCCATGGCAGACGGACACAACAACACAGAGGAGGATATGGAGGATGGTAAGATCGCGCTCACACAAACAGAATGCTGTTAAAAACAGTCCATCATCGCTTTTACAAAAGACTCTGTGTGATTGATTTGTGGCTTCTCAGTCAGCCTCTGGAAACCTTTTCTCCATTTACCATCTAACGCCTCGTGTCTCCTTTTTCCGCAGATACCAGTTGGCGGTCAGAGGCAACGTTCCGCTTTGTTGTGGAGCGCTTCAGCCGTCTGAGTGAGTCGGTGCTCAGCCCATCCTGCTTCGTCCGGAACCTCCCATGGAAGATCATGGTGATGCCGCGCTTCTACCCAGACCGACCACACCAGAAGAGCGTGGGCTTTTTCCTGCAGTGTAACGCAGAGTCAGATTCAACGTAGGTTCTTATTTGAATGGAGTTTTCCACTGTCTTTGATGCTCCTGTTACACACACATAAACAGTGTCAGATAACATCCAAATACTGTTACAAATTATGGAGCTGAAGGTGTGAAGTTTGTTTGGGACATGGGTTAACACATGGACAAAGTGGAGTGTGTATAAATTGCTTCCTTCCCACACATGCCTACTTTTCTGTGTTTTATAACATTGAGTCACACCTGATGGAGTTTTACTTTTTACTCTAAAAGACTTTTTCATGTTAGTCTGAAAACATCTTTACAAACTGATGCGCATTGAACTCTTTCAGCATCCATCAGCGTCATCATGTTTTGCACTGGGTTTCAAAAAAGTGTCTGAACTTCACCTTTGGGTTCATCAGACTCTCAATTTAAATCAAAATCATCTTGGTTAATCTCAGGCTGCTAGTTTTGTGCTACAATTTAGATGCAATGAATTAAAATCCCAGTTTACGAATGTCTCCCTGTTGTATTGGAATGTGTTGAAAGCTCACTGGAGTTGTTGGATTTCCAGGTCATGGTCATGCCACGCACAGGCCATGCTCAAGATCATCAACTACAAAGATGATGAGAAGTCCTTCAGCCGCAGGATCAGTCACCTGTTCTTCCATAAAGAGAACGACTGGGGCTTTTCAAACTTCATGTCCTGGAGTGTGAGTACAGAAACCAACAGAGGGATTGATTTGAAGTTGATGCTAATGTGGAAAAATGAGTTTTAAATTCTCATCCCCGTTTTGTTTTTGTGTTTCAGGATGTGACTGATCCAGAGAGGGGCTTTGTTGATGATGACAAAGTCACCTTTGAAGTCTACGTTCAGGCAGATGCTCCACACGGAGTGGCGTACGTTCCTCTGATTTCCCGTTTTCTGCTGTAGTCCTGTTGACTCTACTTACTTTTATGAACGTTTGTGCTCTCTTTCTCTACCTAGCTGGGACTCCAAGAAACACACAGGCTACGTTGGTCTGAAGAACCAGGGAGCTACTTGCTACATGAACAGCCTGTTACAGACGCTCTTCTTCACCAACCAACTGCGGAGGGTAAAGTTTTACCTCTGAAAATCTGTCTGAGTCAAGTTTTTTTTTTTTTTTACCTGGGAGTTATAGAAATTTTTATTTTATTTTTTTTTCTAATATTTTTTGGGGCTTTTGCCTTTATTTTGAGAGAATAGGACAGTGTATAGAGGAGGAAACAGGGTGAGAGAGAGTGGGGAATGACATGCAGGACAGTGGCCACAGGTTGGACTTGAACCTGGACCACCTGCGTATATGGAGCGCAACCTTAACCACTAGGCCATCTGCGCTCCTGAGTTATAGAAATCTTAGAGTAGCATTGAATTAGCACCGTATTAAGGTTATTTACAGCGGGTACACTAAATTGAGCATTATATTGGTTATGAAATCGCAGGTATTTTACATCTTCACTAAACAGACTGAAGGTTTCTAACGTTGCTCTCTCAGACATCTAACCCTCCTCGCTCTCCTTCCAGGCGGTGTACATGATGCCCACAGAGGGGGACGACTCCTCCAAGAGCGTTCCTCTCGCGCTGCAGAGGGTTTTCTACGAGCTGCAGCACAGCGACAAACCCGTCGGCACCAAGAAACTCACCAAGTCCTTTGGGTAGGGCTACATTTTTCTTAACATAGTGCTTGTGTTTTCAAAAATAAAAAGACCTAGCAATAAGGCATTGAAGATTGTGGCTCTGGCAGCAATAAATCTCTCCTCTTCTAAATGCTTTGTATCTAATTGCTGTGTTGTTGTTTTTCCCTCCTTTTTTGTAAAGATGGGAAACACTAGATAGCTTCATGCAGCATGATGTACAGGAGCTGTGCAGAGTGGTGAGTGCTCTCTTACTGTCTTGAAGAATGTGGGTGTTATTGCATGCTGAATCATTACTGACCTATTGTGTCTATGTGTGTGTGTGTGTGTGTTCCAGCTCCTGGACAATGTGGAGAACAAAATGAAAGGCACTTGTGTTGAGGGAACAATCCCCAAGCTCTTCAGAGGAAAGATGGTGGTACGTTTTCTCTCTTCCTCTTCCACTGCAGCTCGTTATGTTTGTACAGTTTATTAAGATCTAGAGTTTAAAAATACAACTGTAGCATGAGGTTTGGTGCTGATACTAACGTCTGATTGATCTGTAAAAAATTAAGAGTTCTTGGACCATCAGTAATGAATCAGTGTTCAGGCATCAACAGTCTGTTTGTATTTTGGTCGCTGAGTGTTTACATTTACGTCGTCTGTGCTCGCAGAGAACTCTTTGAAAATACAGCCTGACTTTGAGGAATTTATGCTGATCAAAATGCAGACAGAAGCTCTTTAAGTAAACGGTTTTCTCAGAAGGCAACATCAGCATCTACATTAATCTACTATTACGTCTTATAAACCTGAAGCCGAACAGTCACTGACCTGTCAGTGCAGCCTTTCTTTACAATCCATCACCTAACTGATCTCCAATACAGGCTTTCATGGGCGCTAGAGTTCATCCTTTTACATTAAGAAGTGTGTAAAGCAGGGTACATACATGAGGATTTTCTACATCTGAAGAGATGTTTTATCTGTTTTAACACAGCTCACCACACATAAAGATTCTGTCTCACCACCAATCGAGAATCTCGTCCTACAAGACAGAAATCTTGCGTGACCAAATGTGATCGAACAAAAACGTAGAAGAAACATAGCGACACAAAGCAATGACCGGGAAACACAAAACGCAACATGGAAGAGGACATAGAAGAGGGAATGATTGTGGTCTTTGGACCATTTTTAATGACAAATTCATGAAACCAAAAAAAGACAAGACTGAGAAAAAAAAAGTCTTAAAGACGGCGGGAACACGGACTTCCCACAAAAACTTTCCATGTCAGTTCAGCCATGCTTGTTTTTGTTTATGTCTGCTTCCTAGTTCCTCAGTCAGCTCGCCTCCTGATTGGCTACATTCCATTCATGTCACAATTCACAGAGTCATGACTCAGGAGTTGTCAGCTGTCCCCAGACACATGAAGATTTTTGGTCGTAGATGTTGAACAAGTTAACACACCTCAGACCACGGGATAATCTGATAGGATAATCTTGTAAGACAGAAGAGAATCAGGCGTTTGCCGTCCTCATTTGGGAAGGAGGACATCTGATCATATCTCAAAAGAACATTAGCACGCTATGAATT
This sequence comes from Labroides dimidiatus, assembly GCA_030710495.1. Taxonomy (NCBI): domain Eukaryota; kingdom Metazoa; phylum Chordata; class Actinopteri; order Labriformes; family Labridae; genus Labroides; species Labroides dimidiatus. The sequence goes on from CM061163.1 coordinate 5,426,786, forward strand.
GTCTGTTATTGGTCAGCTGTGAGAGGTGTTAGCGATGGAGTCGATCACTGTGGATGTCAGAGGAGCCAGCTGGGTGTTTGATTCATTTGGACTTTTCTGGTTGGTTTGAGACCCCTCCCTACAGTCTAACGTTTGTTTGTGCTTCTCTCCAGTCATACATCCAGTGTAAACATGTGGACTACCGATCAGAGCGGATAGAGGATTACTATGACATCCAGCTTAGCATAAAAGGAAAGAAGAACAGTGAGTAGAAACATCATCAACAACAGACGCTAACATGACTTCAGTTTAAGATCACTGCCATATTTTCACACACACACACTGGAGAGATGTTTTATGTCCTGCTGCTGTTCTGTTCAAGTTACCAATGATTGTTTTATTTCTCCTCATTTTCAGTCTTTGAGTCGTTCAAAGATTACGTTGCTACAGAGCAGCTGGATGGAGACAACAAATACGATGCAGGAGAGCACGGCCTGCAGGTGAGGAATCACAGCTGAGATATATGTTTTGTGTCTGTATTTAGGATTCTATTTAGATTCTGTATTTTCGTCTAAAGTCTCAACAGTTGCTAAAGCGAATCCTCATTGAATCAAAGAGCAAAATGACGTGAGGCAAAAACACCACTGCAGGTTGTTTGCATTCTCTGAAAGGATGTTGACCCCTCCTGTTTGTGTTTGCAGGAGGCAGAAAAAGGTGTGAAGTTCCTCACCTTCCCTCCAATACTCCACCTGCAGCTGATGAGGTTCATGTACGACCCCCAGACTGACCAAAACATCAAGATCAACGACAGGTAGAGCAACACACACAGCTCATCCCAGCTGTTTTCTCTACATGCATTACCAACAATAAGGCACCACGCTTGAATTAGATCCATCCCACAGTCAAACTCCCACAGTGCATCAAAGGCTGCTGCACAGACATCATTTTAGTGACGGTCTGGTCTGTATTAACGTGGGTTAAAGGATCAGGCTATTTACAGAAACAGGACAGTGAGCAGCACACTCTGACTTCCTGCACAAGTGAAAGTGAGTCACTGAGAGTGTTTCCTGTTGGCTGTCTCGGAGTGTGTGTGCTAGCTAATGGTGTTTTAACAATCCACCTGGATAATGACTCTACAGGAGCACACACACACACACACACAAACGCACACACACACTTTAAGCCACCCTGAATCACTAATTCTCCCTGTAGCATTTCAATAAGATGTGAGTCATCCATGTGACGATATCAGCAGCACCTGGGCCCCAAGGGCTTTGTTTATCCACACACACACATACAACACAGACACACACATACAACACAGACACACACACTCAAAACTCTTTTTTTTTACATATGTTATTGTCTAGTTTTGAGCTTTTCTCGCCCATCATCTACTTTCTTCTTCAATCTCCACCTGCTTGTTTTCACTCTTTCCCATCTACAAACACTCATCCCTCCATCCCTCCACTTCTCACGGCTTCTCCTCTCTCTCTCTTCTCTTTCTGTTTTATAAAGGTTTGAGTTTCCAGATCAGCTACCCCTGGATGAGTTCCTTCAGAAGCCCGACTCAAAGGATCCAGCCAACTACATCCTGCATGCTGTGCTGGTGCACAGCGGGGACAATCATGGCGGTCACTACGTCGTCTATCTTAACCCAAAAGGAGACGGCAAAGTGAGTGTCAAGGAACCAATAGTGAGAACAATTTTTTTTATGCACCTTTCACACAAAAATTCTGTGGGCTTGTTTGGGGTTTCTGTATTAACTGAAGATCACAATAGAAGATTATTTGTTAAAGATTGAGCTTGTAGAGCATCATTTCAAAGCTGGATTCTCAGCCTGGATTAAGAAAATAGTACAGGGCAATTCTTTGTACACAAGTTTTTCCAGAAAGGTCTAAAGAAAAGGTAAAACCAGGTGAATCATTCAGAGAGCTTCCCACTCAGCTTCAGAGTTGATAATTTATGCTAATGTTAGCTTCTCTGCAACAGGATATCTTTCATATTGAGAGAACAGACTATTCAAAGGCAGAGTTGAAACAGGGACTTAGTGCAGTAAGTACTTTCTATCAGGAATGTACAATAACCAACAAATCAAGCTTTTGCTGCTGACCGAGCATGTGACTCTTTCTTTAAGCTAACTCTTGGTACTGTCTGTGTTCCCACACGAGGCATAAATCGCACCAAATCTGCAGCACAGCCGAACATAAACAGGAATTTCAGGGCGGATATCAGAGCGGTGTTGCTGTGTTTAATGTCAGATTGACAAACAGGTTGAGCACCCAGTGACGATGAGGAGGTTTCATGTAAACTTCTTTGAGCATTACGGCGCTGCATGTCTGTACTGGGGTTGACTGAAAGCTTGTCAGACTCTGGAATGGTTGTCTTAAGTGCTCTCTGCTTTTCTCTTTCTCTCCCCCTCTTCCTCCTCACCCTGCTCCCCTCCTTCTCTCTCCTCAGTGGTGTAAGTTTGATGATGATGTGGTGTCACGATGCACCAAGGAAGAGGCCATAGAGCATAACTATGGCGGCCATGATGACGACCTGTCAGTGCGCCACTGCACCAACGCATACATGTTGGTCTACATCAGAGAGTCTAAACTTAGTGAGTTTCAAACTGCCTCTGAAACAACAAGCTGTTTACTGTTTACCCTAAATGAGAACATCCAGAGCCATGTCAGAAGAGAATGACACTTAAGCCACAAGTGCTTTGGACAAAGCGTCAAAATATAAACCTGTGTTTAGATTTTGTTGGTCAAACTTCTCGTCTCTTTCCAGGTGAGGTTCTCCAGCCGATGACTGATGTGGACATCCCACAGCAGCTGGTGGAGCGTCTACAGGAGGAGAAACGGGTGGAGGCACAGAAGAGGAAGGAGCGCCAGGAGGCTCACCTGTACATGCAGGTTCAGGTAGGAAACAAACACAGCTGATGTGTAAGTGTGTTCAGGTGCTGTGATCTCTTTTTCAAAGTGGTTGATGGTGTTCTCGTTGTTGAAGAGGAGGACGCTGTCCGTCATGTTTGCTTTGTGGTTTTTAGGTATCACTGAGCAGCAGATTGCAGAGTTTGTTCTCACAGACTGTGATGTGAGGGATGTGCTGGATTTATAAACTCAAATTCTTCTCATGTACTGGATTGAACCAGATATTCTCAAGCAGGATGAGTTTGACGCTGTACAAAGCAGAGGTCGACCACTGAACTGTTTTTTTGGCAAATAAATCAGCACTGATGGGATGTTTTGTTGTTTTATTTTATACTGAGCTTGGCTCAGATACTTGCTGAAGCCTGCACAGCCTCTGGGACTTACACCACATGTCTTTGTGCGTCTGAGATTGTTCATATGTAAATGAGACAGCTTTGTTTTTAAATGAGCGTCTGATTGTGTTGTTGATGAAAGTTTGGCTTCATGGCTGCCGTTCTGTGGAAATAAGCTGTGACTGTTTACTTGAGGCACGGCTGCTTTATTGTTTCTGAATAAGTGGAGCTGTCGGTCTGTGTTGTAGTTGAGTCTAGAGATGTGCTGACTCCATCCTGGTGCTGGTCTGATACAGACTCAGAAAGTTAGATCTGTTATCAGTGACAACAGGTGGATCCAGAGTACGGATCAGTGCACCTCATTTCTCTTCTGTGTGAAAGGTTTTATGTAATGACATGATCCTGTCAGCATGTGTGGAGTAGAAAATGATCATTGAACTTACAGAATCATGTCGTGCTTTATGGACGTCCTGAGTCTCAGTACAGAGAGAACTTCATTTTTGCTTCAGTGGGATCTCTGTAGGTGACTGAGAAACTTTCGATACCTGAAGCTCACTTCCTCTTTATCTGGATTTTAACCAACCAAACATCTTGGATCCTCACATTTCATTCTAGAAAAGATGTCTGTTCATGTTTTATAGGTATAGACTGATCATCAGCACCAATATTTTCAGCATTTTGATGCATATCAGCAGTGTCCTTTTTTCCCCAATCAAACAGCCAATAATAAATTAAAAACTTGATTATTTGGCTCTGATGCAGCCATGCCTCTCTGTCTGCAGTCACTACTCCGTCTGAGTATCTGATTGGTTACACACCGAGCCACGGCTCTTTTTTATTTATTTATCTCAAATTTTCCTTTTCATAACTTTATAAGAGATGCTGCTGACCCTGGGAACTCCCTGCACTTTGTGTTTCTGTTTGAGCTTAAAACAAAGAAGTGAAAGATAAAATGACATTTTAGTTATGTTGAAATTTTGGAAAACTTTATGTACTGTAGAAACTTTTTGGAGCTATTTATGTTGAATTTTTCATTTCACTTTATAAGACCTGCTGCTGAGCCTGGAAGCTGTTTCATAAACATGCTTAAAAGCATTTAAACAAAGTTGAGTGTTGGTGTTTGGTGCAAATAATCAGTATTGGCCCATTGGAGAAAACAAAAATGTCGGCCTGAATTTGATGTTAAAGTAGAATTTGAACTCGAGCACTGATATCAGCTTTGTTCTTCTCCAGATTAGCGAAGCACTTGGTTGACTTCTACATTCTTCTCTTCAAGTCTTTTTCCACATAAAAACCTGTAAAAACCCATTTCTGCCAAACGTCTCCACCTGCAGATTTGAAAGACTCCTCTTCTTAAAAATTTCTGCCTCTTTTGAGACGAAGGTGTTTTGGGCTGAGTTTTTTTCAACTTGTCGTTGTGACGCTTTTCATAGCACAACCATGGAGGGTTTTCCAAGCAGCCAGCCTCCTCTCTGCAAAGCAGCAGGTCGCTCTCAGGCTGAGCAAACATCCGTATGCTCTAACAGAGGCAGTAACTTGATTTAGCACTGGAGCTGAACTGCAGCAGTCAGTGCGTCAGAGTGTTGGGAAGAGCAGCAAGAGCTGATGAGAACAGCTTGGGGAAAAAAAAAGATATTAAAAGCTGTGAACAACTTCATCTTTTCCTTTTTGAGGTTTAAAACCAGGATGGAAATCAGAAGCTTTTCATTAAGTGTGGATGCTACAAAGAGAAGAAATGAATCTCAATGAGGAGGACGCTGCAGTAACTTCATCCCTTTTGTTTTAACTAGGGATAGACTCATTATCAGCCGGGCCGATTATCGGCGCATATATTTGTCATTTTGACCCATATCGGCATCGGCCTTTTTTTTTTAATACGACTGCCGATAATGGGTCTCTTCATAAGTGGGTTATTTTGGCTGTAATGCAGCTGCTCCTCTCCTTCAGAAGACATGTAGCTGAGCCTGGAAAATGTTAACTAAACATGTGCTGAAAGGCATTTAAACAAAGTTAAGGATCAGAGTTTGTATTATTCTAAATTTTGATGCCAATATATTCACTTTTACTGCAAATGAATATCGGCTGCAAATATTGGTTATCGGCCTCATTCACCACTAATAATCGGTATCAGTATCGGCCCTGGAAAAAAAAAAAAAAAGCATATCGGTCTATCACTAGTTTTAACTGATCCCAGCACTGCTTCCACTTTCAGCACAACACATCCTGTCGTGCATGTTTTAGGAAGAGCGGAATGTGCCACCAAAACAACCTTACAAGATGATAATGTGCCTGCATTTTGCAGCCATAATAACAGAGTTAGACGACAAGAATCCAGCAACAGTTTGGACATCTCTCTCTCTCTCTCTCTCTCTCTCTCTCTCTCTCTCTCTCTCTCTCTCTCTCTCTCTCTCTCTCTCTCTCTCTCTCTCTCTCTGTCTGTCTTGGTTCTTTATCCAGTTTGACCAGCAGTCACTGACGTTCTATTCCTCCTGTTGTCCTCCCTCTCTTTGCACAGATGGTGACAGAGGACCAGTTCTGTGGTCATCAGGGCAACGACATGTATGACGAGGAGAAGGTGAAGTACACAGTCTTCAAGGTCCTGAAGAGCTCGACGCTGCAGGAGTTTGTCCAGAACCTGTCTCAGACCATGGTGAGAGCTGTGTGTGTGTGTGTGTGTGTGCCATACATGTTTCCAGAATAATGTGCAGCTTCTTCTATTTAGCTTTATTCACTGAAAAGTAAAGTTTGATATATTCAGAGTAACGTTGGCAGATTTTACTTGCAGTTTTGTTAAATTCTCATAAATAAATTCTCATAAATTCAGGTTGAACTCTTTGAAGTTGTTTGGTTGCCGCTTTTTGGAGCAGCTATCTGTCTCTCCACATGTTGATCTGAGGTCACAGCTCGATATGCATGTTCCTCTGTGAGGAAGAGAAGGCTTATTGATTTTCCGGTTTGCCCGTGATGTGGGCCGATAATAATAGTTGCACCTGTGCAGGAAAACATGAACATGCACTCCTAAGAGCTCTCTATAATCTTCAGCCCTGCTGTCACATTTCATCGCTGCACACTTCTTCCCTGAAACTCCTCTAAACTTGTTCTGCATGTCATGTGTCATTATCGCCTTTCTGTGGTGCTCTTTTTAAAATTTTCCATGAGTGCAGATTGAGTTCACGTACTGTTGCTTTCCTGCAGGGTTTCCCACAGGACCAGATGAGGCTGTGGCCCATGCAGGCCCGGAGCAACGGAACCAAGCGGCCCGCCATGCTGGACTACGAGGCCGACTGCAACAAGTCGGTAAGGGTTTGTTTGTGGAGGTTTTTCTCATTCTCTGGTAACTTTTTGTTATCTTTCCAACCTGGTGAGTTAGATCTGTATCATAACTGTGCATTTAAGTCAGATTTTTTTTTCTTACAGCTTTTCTTTTTCATGATTCATGATTTCTTATTCAGATTCTGTGACTCTGATAAAAAAAAATCTAAAAATAAACTGCAAATGACAACAGAAAAGCAAACGAATACACACATCCAGAGGCTCCAGCTCTCCTTTATCATCAGAGACCTTTTAAAGTTACCTTTTCGTTCCACAGATGATCAACTTGAGCGACAACGAGAACCCCTGGACAATATTTCTGGAGACCGTGGATCCAGAGATGGCTGCCAGCGGGGCCACGTTACCCAAGTTTGACAAAGACCGTAAGTCCGACCGCCACGATCCTCATCCAGCTTGATGCATCAGCTTTCTTAAATGTCTTCATGCTCAGGGTGTTTGATGCAGAGATCATACTTACTCGTTCTTTTAGGTGGATGTTATCTGACTTTGTTTCCTCATGAAGCACTTGTGTTGCTCTTTACCTTCCTCTGCAGATGATGTCATGTTATTCTTGAAGATGTATGACCCCAAAACCAGAAGCTTAAATTATTGTGGACATATCTACACACCTATTTCCTGCAAAATAAGTAAGTGGTGGTAATCTCATATCTGTGATCATGTTCCATCAGTAAGAACCGGTTGTGAAGATTAAATGTGCGTTTCTCTCTTCTTGCCATAAACAGGAGATCTGCTGCCAGTCATGTGTGAGCGAGCAGGGTTTCAGCAGGAAACTAGCCTTATCCTCTATGAGGTGATCTATTTCTGTCCTTACAGCCACATTCCTCTCTCCTTCTTTCACTCGTTCTGTCACCAGGCGCTCCTTCACACTCATATTCTCACACTCTCTCCCTGGCTGACAAACTCTTGTGCGTCTTCTCACACTGTCATACGCAGCACCTTTATTTCTCCTCACGCTCGGCTGTCTGTTGATTTGGATTTTTACACATCCTTAACCCATTTTCTCACAAGAGAGCTTCACATTGACTGCATTTCCCATGATGCCTTATGTGTGTTCTAGGAAGTAAAGCCCAACCTAACAGAGCGGATACAGGACTATGATGTCTCTCTGGACAAGGCCCTGGATGAGCTCATGGATGGGGACATCATTGTCTTCCAGAAGTAAGACTCACTGTGTGTGTGTGTGTAGAGCGGGTGTGTGTGTGTGTGTACTGCAGGGTGTGCTCACTGTAACATCAGCAGGGTTCCAGTTCAGTTATCAGCAGAAATCACAGTCAGCAGGTAAACAGTTTAGCAAAACGACCGTTGTGATTCTCTGTGAGTCAGAGGTACAGAAGAGGAGTAAGGGCCACTGGGAAAAAATAATGTTCAATATTTTCAATAATAATAATTTTGAGGGAAAATTTAAAAAACTGATGAAAAAAAGATGAATTATTATATATAACAGTTTATTACTGGAGACTTTGTTCTCCGAATTCTGACTTTTTTTTCTCAGAATAATTATTTAAAAAAAAAACTATCGGACGTTATTATTATTTATTATAATGGGCAGGAGTGTGTTTGATCGTATCTTTTCTTGTTCAGGGTTAGCTATTTTACACCTCACTCACTCCATTCCTCTTCCTCCTTTAAATAACGCAGGGACGACCCAGAGAACGACAGCAGCGAGCTGCCTACAGCCAAGGACTATTTCCGGGACCTGTACCACCGCGTGGACGTCATTTTCTGTGACAAGACCATCCACAACGACCCTGGCTTTGTGGTCACGCTTTCTAACCGCATGAACTATTTTCAGGTGAGGCCCCGCTCACGCGCCTTGAGCGGCTGAAGTTTAGTGGTCAAACCAAACGCCGGTGATGCAGTGATGTCCTCTTTAAATGAGCGTGCTGTGTGTTTGTCAGGTGGCGAAGACAGTAGCACAGAGGTTGAACACAGACCCCATGCTGCTGCAGTTCTTCAAGTCACAGGGGTAGGAGGCTTGTCTCATTCACACACACACACACACAGATACACTTCAATGATGATTCAAACCTTTTGCAGATGCTAACGTAGAATCAAACCTCGTCTGTGTCTATATTGATGATTTGCATTCTTACAGTTGTCAGTAGAAATGTTACGTAACCTGTCCCCCCCCACCTTTCTTTGTTGTTTTCCTCTAACTCCTCCCACTCTGCCTCCCTCCCCTCCTCTCTCCCTCCCTCCCCTGTTCATCTTTTTTTCATTTTCTCCTCTCCTGCTCCTCTCTACTTTCTCCCTCCCCTCCTTTATTTCCAACCATCTGCCTCTCTTCTCCCGGCTCCCTCCTCCTCCCTTGTGTCGTCCTCCCCCCCTGCCTGGTGGTGTGGTGGCCAGGTACAGGGACGGTCCAGGGAATCCTCTCAGACACAACTATGAGGGAACGCTGCGGGACCTGCTGCAATTCTTTAAACCTCGGCAGCCCAAGAAACTGTACTACCAGCAGGTAGGGGGCGCTCTGCTCGCCGCACACTGGCGATTTGCTGTTTTTAGTTTGCTTAGTTTATTCTGTACTTGTGTCTGTCCAGGGGATGATTTTGTTTTATTTTTTTCTTATAAATATGTTTGTGTTTCTTTTCTTTCCCAGTTTAGTTGCCATCTTTGTGCCTTTAGATTTAACGCTAACAGTTATCAGAGATTCTTACTCGTGTACCAGGCTGTTGTTCCTGTTTTCTGGTTCTTTATAGACCAAGCTACTGAAGTGATCAGTGATTTAATAAGCAGGTTCATCTTTTTTATTGTAGCTTTACTGGATTTTATTGTGGCTGGACAGGTTATTGAATTTTTATCGTGATTTTGATTTTGGCTTCTCGCAATCATTAAAAACATTAAAATCAAAGAAAAACAATTAAAAACTTTTTTTAAAGACGTTGAAAAGACTTCAAAGAGTACTTTTGGGTTGTGATTTTGGTTGTTATTAGTGTATTTTACAAATTTTGCAAGTTTTATAGGAGTGCATGTAGATGGGATGATTATTATTATTATTATTTTTTAATGCTGCTATTGTTTAATATATTATTATTTTAGTATTAACTCATTTATTTTTGATTGTTCTGCTAAGTTTTGGTTGAATAAATATTCAAGTTTTAAAATGAATTGTGATTTCAATGTCAACCAGAATAATTGCATTGTTCTCACCAGAATTGTCTGGCTCTACTTGATCCTTTTACTTTTACTTGATGCTGTTTGTATTATTCTGTCAGAATGAGGTCAGTTAGATTCTGCATCATGTTTCTCTCGTCTGGACAGTGAAACAATCCAAGAAAGTGAAACCAGACTTCTGTCAGGTGCTGCTCTGTGTGTTGTTATGAGGCTCAGTTTGTGTCTGATTGTCTTTGCTGAGCTCCAGGCCTGAAAGCTAAAGCTAGTTCAACTCCCTCACAGCTAAACTTTGACAGTTTGTCACAGAAAGATGTACAGTGGGATCCTGAACCTGCAGCATGTCACACACACACATCAACCATGCGGTGTCACCTGCAGACCATCGATTACTAATCAAACTGCTTTTTATCTCATCAGTTAAAGATGAAGATCACAGACTTTGAGAACAGGAGGAGTTTTAAATCCATATGGCTCAACAGCCAGTTCAGAGAGGAGGTAAAACACACACACACACACACACACACACACAGCCTATCAGTCACATTATGCATGTCAGTCTCCATCACACTCCCTCTGAAGCTCACAGAATGTATTACCTTGACTTTGAAAACCTGCTTCTGTGTTTGTTGCAGGAGATCACCCTCTACCCTGACAAGCACGGCTGTGTTCGTGACCTTTTGGAAGAATGTAAAAAAGCAGTGGAGCTCTCTGAAAAAGGCTCTGAGAAGCTCAGGTACGCTTTGTGCAGTGTGTGCGTTTGTGGCGTGTGTCACTTTTATTTGACTTAAACATGGCTGCAAAGGTCACAAAGAAAAACAATGACCTATGAGGTGGTTTCAGAATGTAAGCAAAGAGCTCCTTTGGTACATACACTCCTGTTCATGCATTGATTTAGGTCCAGTGTTGGGCTCGTTACTCAAAAAATTACTCGGTACTCTTTTCAAAAGTATTATTATTACTTTACTTATTACTCTCTGCCAACAGTAATTTATTATCCCCTATACACTACTGATTATATTACTTTTATTTTCATCCCATAAAATTGGTATTTGTGTCTTTTCTCCTCCTGATTCTGAGTTCACACATGGCCTCTGTGTCACATGTTAAATTACCAGCAGGTGCATTTTTTTTCCTGCAGCCTGTGAATGCATCAAAGTTACAGACTATCTGAAATACACCTGGTTCAAGTGAGGATGAGAATTTACAACCAGAATTTTTGAAATCCAGTCTAAGCTGGTCATAGCTGAAAGAGACCTCGTACCAGGACTCAATTTAAATCTGACGAGTGATGGGCATATTTCCAGCTGCTGAATGTAAACGTGTACCGCTCTATCTTTCAAGCTAGCTAGCTAGCAGGGGTTGCAGGTATGCATGACAACAATTGAAAAAAACAAGCCCAACAGTCAAAAAAAAATGTCAGTGCCTAAAAAGATGCTCAATTCTGCAGGAAAATTGCAAACCTGGCAACCCTAAAGAGAGCCACCTGCTGTTCGGTTGACATCCATGAAATTAATCTGAATTATTGTATTTCTAATCATTAGAGGATTAATAACAACAGTAAGGGAGTAACGTGTTATTTTTTTGCATGGGTAACTGTAACATTTTTACTGGAATTTATAATTCATTACACTAATCATTACCAGTAAAAGTAATATTATTACTGTAATGCGTTACTGCCCAACACTGTTGAGGTGTGACCACACGTCTGACTCTGTGCATCATTCCCGTCACACCACAGTTTGACAACTGTATGTTTTGCATTTCATGTTTTTTTACACATCCTGCTGATGATGACGGTTAGAAAGCAGAAGTGTTTAGACGGAGACAGAAAGGTGTTGCTGCGTGTGGAGAGCGGAGGGTCACTGTAGCTTTTCTGCACATGGATGCACAAAGATGAGATTTCTTTTGGCTCCACCCTGACACAGACTCCGGAGCATATTTTAACTTTAAAATCACAAACTTTCATTGTGTATAAAACATTTTTCTCTTACTTTATTTTAGCTCCCCTTTTTTAACTTTAATGATAGTTATCTCTAAATATCTCTAAAACATTTTGACATTACTTAGTCTAACGTTCACTAGTTGCATGTCTGAAATGTTTGAGATGATTCAAAGATCTTTAGAATCACGGTCATGTCAGATCAGACCTTCGCTCCCATCAGCAGCTTCATCTCGTTTTCTTGCCGTCTGGACCCGCTCTGTGATATTCATTTATTTTGTGGCCTCATTTGAAATATTCTTGTCTAAATATGCTTTTAATGTGATTTAATGCTCAGAAAATGAGTTTGTCTTTGAAGAGTATCACCCCCCCTTCTCTTCGTCTGTCTGTCTGCCTCCCTGCAGGCTGTTAGAGATAGTAAGCTATAAAATCATCGGGGTTCACCAGGAGGACGAGCTGCTAGAATGTTTATCTCCAGCTGCCAGCCGCACCTTCAGAATAGAGGTAAGAGCGAGTGTGAGGCGATCCCTGTGTGCTTTTTAAGTTTAATATTTGTAATCCTCTTCTCCTTTAGCCGCTGCTCCACTGAGCAGCCATCAGACGGATATAATTAAGGAGTTTTCAAATGTTTCTCTGCAGACACTTCTCAAAACGTTAAAGACCGATTTAAAACCAGCCCTCCTGACTGTGAGTCTCCTCAGTTTGAGCGTCTGGTGCAGATTCCAAAGGCAGAAAATGAATATCACTCTGCAATAATTGGAATATTTATTGTTAGGCATGACACGTTAAGGTTGAATTCTGTGCTGCATGATGTTCAGTTTGAAGTCTTGACTCCTAAACCAGCCCCAGATCCCCCTCAGGACCCCAGAGATATGAACACACAGACGCTCAAACACAAGCAGACAAAAATAAATACACTTGAGGTGGTTTAAAGGTCGTGTACGGGTGAATGTTGACAACAATACAGTGAACGCACATGAACCTGGGTTCTTAGGTCATCGTTGTTGCTGTTTTGTTTTCGGCTCACAGCAACATGAGCTCTGAGAAAGTTTGAATCTCTCCCTGAAAGACTGAATCTCTCCCTCGGCTCATTTCCTCTCAGGAGATTCCTTTGGACCAGGTGGACTTGGACAAGGACAGCGAAATGCTCATCCCCGTCGCTCACTTCCACAAGGAGGTCTTCGGCACCTTTGGGATCCCGTTCTTGCTCAAGATCAGACAGGTGTGTGAGGCGAGCCTGAGTCCAGATTTGATGATTTAAATCTCTCATTGCTCAAACTTTTTGTGTTTTCTTACAAATTCAGGGCGAGTCTTTTCGGGAAGTGATGAGGAGGATCCAGACGATGCTGGACATTCAGGAGAAAGAATTTGAGAAGGTATAAACAGATTTGAGACAGCGAAGGGGAAACTGGGAAGTGTTTCAAGCTTTCTGATGAATATCTAATCTTATCTTCTCACGGTTTTTGTTTGTCCTCAGTTCAAGTTTGCGATTGTGATGATGGGCCGGCATCAGTACATCACTGAAGACGAGTACGAGGTCAACCTGAAGGACTTTGAACCACAGCCAGGTATTTATTCAGTATTGTTACTAAAGTTACTTTACTAAGAGTGACGTTAAAACGGTCTTGCTAGACTGCTGCAGTGACGTATTTCGAGAGTAAAGACCTTTAAACAGGCTGTGAGGGCTATCTGGAAGTCCAGAAAAAATGTCACAACCATCACAAAAAAATCTGCCTCTTTAAAGCGCTCCCAGGTCATCTCTCATCTTATGCTGAATGATTTCAGAAGCGGTAATTTCTAAAATAAATTCAGCACTGGGGGAAAGGTGGGGAAATTCAGCGTGCTAAGGGTTAATAAACTTAGTTTGTAGTGTAGTTTAGCACCAGGCTTTATGTAGTGTTCCTCACAGCCTGGTGCTCTGAGACGTGTCCATAACTTGTAACGTGAGCAAATCTTGCTTTTGTCCTGCTGGAGCTCATCTACCAACTCCAACCTCACCAAGCAGAGCAAACATGACCTCACCCTTCATTTATTGATGAAAACCGAGACATGGCATTTAGAAATCACCCATTTTGGTGCTGATCATCTCATTCTAAATCATGGATTTACAATCAGGCAAATATATAGAAGTGAGACTTTTTCAAAATCACCAAGTCCTCACAGGATGTTAAGCATTGAAAGGATTTTGCCAAGTTTATGGTTCAGTCTGTTTGTCTACTTCATGATTCTGACCTGAGACGTTTCTAAAATGTGTTTTTAATGAACTGTATCATTACCCCAGTATCTAGATTCATATCAGATCGCCTCTCACACCACTCATAGTTTAATATAGTAGTTGTAGTAACGTAGTTTGTCCAGTGGAGCGCGCTGTGGCTCTGTTTGTCCCTGCAGCCTCTGAGGAAATCCTAACCAAGCAGACGGCTGGATGCACTTTGCTCATCAGTCGTCTTGTTGCATAATGTTTAATGACTCTTTTTCAGTGCAGCAGCCCTCTGAGAGCCTCTCTGTGGTTACTTGGGTGCAGAATAATGCACACCGAGCCTCACCGTCTCACTCTTCATCAGATATTAAGCCTCTGTTTGTTCACTGACAGTTTGTTGTCCCTCCTGTCTCTCTCCAGGTAACATGTCCCACCCGCGCCCCTGGCTAGGGTTGGATCATTTCAACAAAGCTCCAAAGAGGGGACGCTACACCTACCTGGAGAAAGCAATCAAGATCCACAACTAAAAGCTGCCCGCCCTTCCTCTATGTCCTCCTCCTCTTCCTCCTCCTCCTCCTCCTCATCCTCTTCCTGCCTCCTGCTCCAGCTCTGCCTTCCTCCCTACCTACTTTAACACACCATAACAACAGACTGTAACCAACTGTGTGAGTTTGTGTGTGAGAGACTGCGTGTGTGTGTGCTTGCGTGTGTGTGTGTTCATCACTTTTAACACCCCGCCTGGACACCTCTACAGCTCTACACCGGCACTGTCTTCAGCGAAATGGATCTTGCTACAGCTGATGGATTTCCCCTCAACCACAAAATAAACTGCACCAACCATCTTCTGACTGTTGATTTTGATTATTTTAATTTTTTTTTTCTCTTTTTTTTTTTCTCTTTTTTTTATAATCGTCTCCCTCCACGTTTGAGGCTTTTTTTCTGGCTTCTCTACCTGTTGACCGCCTGTTTTTCTTTCATTGCCTGTCCAGAAATGGGAGAAATAAATTTGGTTTTTAATATGAAATAAGCAGAGAGGAAAAATGAAGTGTGACAGTATAAATACAAGTGTATATATATATATACATAAATATATATATATATGAACTTCTAGACTTAGTTTTTCTTTCCCCATCCCGCTCACTAGGCTTTTTCCCTTCAGATTTTTTGAGGGGGTGTTTTTAATTAACAGTTTTCTGCAGAGGCATCATGCTGCTGTGTGGAGAATGTGATGGGCGGATGTTTGCGAGGACTAAAAGAAAAAGAGAGGGAGGGCTGGCCGTCGATTCTTTGCAAAAACAGCTGCAAACAGGCGCCCATCATCAACACTCCTTGAGTTTCCCTGATGTGGTTCTTTGAGGTATTTTCTGCTACCATCCTTTTAGTGCAACAAAACAAGTATTCCCAAGTTTACACGATTCTTTCTCACTTAGTTTGGTTGGAGGAAAATGAGTTTTTTTTTTGTCTCTTTCTGCAGATTATGTATAATAAAATAAAATCCACAGCATCTGTTAAAATAAATGGGGAAAAAAGGAGGAAATTTGTCTGTATTTCATCTTGCACGTTGGCACTTAACATCGGAGGTTTCTCAGGACTGGCAGATGTACAGTTTGGTTGTTGCTTTGAGTTGCTCGGTGACTTAAAGGAACACACACATGCATGGACGTTACCCCTTCCGTGACTTTCTCTTCCATTCTTCTTTTTTTTGTGTTTTTTTTCTTTTTTTTCCCAGGGGGTTTTAATGTCTTTCTCAGTCATTCCTCCTCTGACCACAAACACAATATTGAGCTTTGACTTTTTTCTCTTGGTTGAAACTGTCGCCTCCGCGTGGTTTGGAGCAGTTACTGCGCTGTGCTTGGTAGGGACTTGCAGACACTTGGAGCCGCAGGTTTCAGGATCATGTAGAGACAAAAACCAGCATTGTATGAAACACTTAAGCCCGATGAATTTATTCTTTTTTGTTTTGTTTTGTTTTTAAAGCACAGATGGAATGCTCCCCTAATAGCGCATAGCTGGCTCTGTAAAGACAACATTTAAGAATTGTATATTTAAAAATATGAACGTGTAAAATTTAAGAGAAACACACGCCTTTGTTGTTGGGTACAGAAGGAGCCAGGTGTTCATATTTCTTGTGTGTAGGGTTTTCTCTCTTTTTCTTTGCGTTCCTGATGTACCATTGACGATTTTTTTCTGTTACATTTGGATTCTTTTTCTTTCAAAACTAACTGCATTGGTTTTGTCTTGTTAAAAAGTGCAGTACAAAGATGACAGAATCACACCTTAATTTGATCTTTTCCAGTTTAAAATCCTCAGTGTAGCAGCAGTGTACGACAACTATTCCTGTATATTGCCTTTTTGCTGGAAAATGTATGTTGAATAAAATTTTCTATAAAACCAAAATCACTGCTGCTCGTCCGTGTTAGACATCTTTGCGTTCTCATCACTGGCACTTGTTTTTGTGGTGAACAGAAGGCCAGTTGAAAGACCGACCTGTACTTAAGTTGTTCATCTCTGTGGACAGGTTTGAGCAACATCCCCAAATAAGTGTTACCACGACTAGTCAACCATCAATTTTACTGAAGATCTTAATTTAAATAAAAAGGATCTGGGCCTTTTGGAGGATGTGGCAGCAAAAAAAAAAAAAAATCAAAGATAAAATTCAGACCTTGTTTTCTTAAAGTTCTGAGAGAAAAATTTATTTTACTGAGTAAATCTAAGTTAAATTTCCTGGATTTGATAAAGAAATCTGAGATTAAAGTCAGGAGTATGGAAGCCCTTGAAGGTCATGATTGAAAAGGCTTCCCTCAGCTCAGCACCAGACTGTTTAATATATGGACGTAGTCTCTGTGACATCACCTGCCTGATCCTGATGTAGAGTAATGAAGACTTATGTCAACGGAGGCCATATTGGACATACTGACTCAAGAGGCGGGCTTTGAGAGTTGCTAGACCTGTCAAGCCTGATTAATGCTCGACACGTCCACGAGGTTCGCACGGCTTCCTGCGGGCGAATGAGGTCATTTTAATAGTCTTGCCCCCTCGTGTTGAAAGCATAATCAGCCTTTCAGTCAGCTGAGCTTCACCTCTGATTTGGGCAAACTTGTGATCTTAAAATCTTCTTAACCACTGACATGGAAAAAAGTTCACCACCTATTCAGTGTGTGCTGATGGAGAACATGCACAGCATTTAGAAAACATGCTGCAAAGACCACAACACAAAGGAAGAGTTTCCAGAGGACACTTAAAAGTGTCCTTTAAGTGACGTCATGTGTTCATGGCTGCTTGAATGATGAACTGGGAATGACTTACTGACAACACCAGCTTTTTATACCCCCAGAATGTTGAATCTGATTCCACATTGTAAAGGGTTGTCTTTTTGTAGTTTTTGGTATTGGCCCCAATATGTGAGGCTCACTGTTCACACTGAGACCATCACATGGAAAACACTAAATGAGGAGTGTCTATAACCCTAATACAATCGCCTCCCTATCCCAAAAATCACTGAAGTGAAACAAACACCTTATGAATGAATCCCTAACTTAGTGTGAGCAGCGTATAATGGGACCTGCAGTTGCTTGACCCTGACCTTTGACCTCTGTAGCAGTGTTATTCAGCAGACAAAAACATGAGGCAAAGTATCACAACTCCATTCCTTATTTTATCCATATACTGTACTTTTATTAGAGAAATAATGTTATAAAATAGATAATATTAGAACAAAACAGGAGTCCAAACAAACTCAGTTTCATCCGCCATCTGGAGGATGTGGAGAGGAATCCCTCACAACATCTCTCCTGCTTTCTTGAAATAACAAACAAAAAGCATTCAGACCAAAAATATATATATTTCTCAGAGGAGGTTTGTTCAGTGTAGAGATGGTCATTACAAGGAGTTCAAATATTCAATGTCTTGATCAGAGGCTGGACAAACACATATCATAGTGATCATCTGGCTTTAATCTTGCATTGTTCTTTGCGTGGATACGATTAAACATAAAACATTTTGTCTGGAAGTAAAGTTTCAGATGAGCTAAAGAATAACTACAGCCGGCTGATGATGTGTTAAAAAGCTTTGAACTGCACACTCGCTCAGGTCACCCCTCATCCCAGCGTGTTAGAATAAAAAGCTGTAAATGTATAAATACAACACAGAGAAGTCACAATGCTTTAAATTTAATCTCTATTTAATTCCAAAAATCTGCTCTATCTTGAACAGAGTGTCAGCTAATATTTTAAATATCTTAAAAGGAAAGTGGTCTGGTTTCTTTTTCAAATCTTCATCCCTGAAAAATAAAGTATCTTATGAAGTTTATGTACAAGCCTTCATTGTAATAACATCATGCATGCAGGATTGTCAGAGAAGATTAATAGAGAACATTTATTTCTTTATCTACCGGGACAAAAATGAAACAGCTAGCTTCCAAAAAGTGCAAAAAGTTGTGCTTGATTTAACTCATCAGAGCTCTGAGATTTAAACTCTGACAACTAAATCACTCCCAGTCTGTTTGCTCGTAATATGTTGGATTTGGAGTTGGCTAATGTCATCGCACACCCATAGAGATAAACATGAACATCCCAAACATGGACACAAAGGCAGCGGGACGTTATTTCATATTTCTACGGGTCTGTTTCTGCTCAGCTGTTCCTCATTTACAGCATTTCCTCTTCTCCACGTGCAGCACTCTGTTACAGCGTGGGCATGTGTGGTAACAGTCCTTGAACCTTTTCATGAAGAAAGGAATCAGGCAGCAGCACAGGACCAACCTATAACACACACATATACACACACACAGTTTGAGTTTGATAAACAACAACACATTTTGAAAGTATGGCCGAGTTGTGACCAGCCTTGATGCTCACACTCACCCACAGCAAATGAAGAGCAAGCACATGAGCCAGGCATAAGTCCCCGCTTTGTAGGTGACGTTGGTCATGACCTGCTGCTGGCAGGAAGTGCAGACTGTCATCCCCGGAGAGTCACCGAGCGCCGCATCGTAGCTCACAAACCTCTGTTTGCCATCACCAGACTCCAGACCTGAACCCTGACCGCCGCCGCCGCTGGTGAAAACTGGAGAGAGGAGTCGGTTAGCAGAATTAACTATGAGCTAAAAAAACAGTGAGGCTTGAAGAAGATATTTTTTTTGCAAGAACTAAAATCTAAGTGTTTTTCTTATTTTTAATGAGCCACATTCACCTGACCAGTCCAGAAAAATTATTTCAAGTTATTTCGGAGACAAAAATGAGGTCCAAATTGCTTGTTACAAGTGAAAACAAATCTAATTACCAATAAGAAAAAAGTTTCTTGTATCAAGACATTTCAAGAAACTTCACAAGCAGTTTTTTCTTATCCCTCTGGCCTTTGTTTTTGACTTGTTACAAGCAAACCTGTTAACTTGATATTAAATATCTTGAAATATGATGTGTTTCTAGACTTGTCAGTTGAATGTGGCTCACATCAAGCATTAAAAGACAATTTTGTACTAAAAATAAGACAAAAACACTTGCTTAGATTACATTTTTTTTGCAGTGTATGCACATCAGGTCTTAACTTACCTGGTGCAGCATTAGTGGAGCTAATGCCTCCGCCAGTGCCGCCTTGGAAGTGGAATGGAGTGTGAACATTGTAAACCTTCACTCCACCTGCACTTTGTTCTTCTACTCGATCCAAGAAAAGGGAAAGAAAACAGAAGAAGAGATTGAGTCAGTGAGCCAGCCGGGCAACGACGACGATAACATGTCATGAGCTTCTGCTTACCTGGTATGATGTAGGGCGGGAGTTGCTTCTCTGAACTCATTGTTCTACAGAGAGAGAGAGAGAGAGAGAGAGAGAGAGAGAGAGAGAGTGAAGACAGAAAAGGATGATTAGAATAACTTCAACATTTCAACCCCCCCCCCCCCTGCAGTACCGCTTTCTGCCACCTGAGACATGAGACTGGTGGAGCATGAAAACCTCAGACTCCACTGAACACGACTTCCCTCTCTACCATGACTCAAAGTCACAAATCAGCTGTCAGTACACAGTATCATCAGGAAGATGGTTCTCGTCAGTATGCCTGGAAGGAAACGCCTGGGCAGGACTCATACTGAGCCGAGATGATTGACGTCTTTCAGGTGTGGTCGCTAAATCAAAGGTTGTTTTTATTTCCCTCTTTGTTCACACTGAAAATGTTGCAAGCTGTCTGAGGAGACTGCAGGAATTTATTTATAGATAACACTTATTAAAATCTACATTTCATCTTCCAAATTTGGATTATATAAAATATGACGCAGCTTCAGGTGACTGAACAACAGACGAAGCAAAATTTATTCTGTAATATATAGCACTAGAAAACTGATAATTAATATAATTGATGTTTTTACGACCTATAATCATGCTGCTGTGACTCCGAAAGAAAAAAAAAAACATTGCTAGAGTCTGCGACAATACTTCAGAGGAAAGTGAGTCATGCTGATAAAATACCAAGTGTCTATATATGTATGTTTTCAGATAGAGGATTTAGCTAAAAAAAACCAAAATTTTTGTGGAACCAGTCTGTAAACATGTTGACTTTTGCTCTCTCGATTGGCTTTTTTGAACTGTTGTGTATAGATGTTATTGGTGCTTCTGCAGCCAACATCTAGTGTTTTTTTTAACACAGCTTTTAAATGATAGCTGATGTTTTATATATATATATATATATATATATAATTTCTGAAAACATAGTCAGATACATCTCCACATGAGAGAAAGTAGTCCAAATCTGTCATGAATCATACAATATATAGTGTTAAGCCAGTGAGTCTAGATGATCCACATTTAGCACTGTTAGATGCTACTCTGAAGTCCAAACGAGGAGAACCTCTTAATGAAATGTGGTCTAATAAAACCAAATTAGCATTCTCATCTCACCACCAGTCGGACCTCCAAACACTTTCATTTGAAGGCATAGCTGTCTTAACAGTTATCTCTTCACAGTAAATACAGAATGCTCACATATTCAATCATATTTAGCAGTGGTTGAACCTTGCACCACAAGGCTTTATAAATCTGTTCTAAAGTCTCAGGGGAAAAGTCATAGGACCAGTTTCACATGTGGATCCCATTCAGGAAAAACCTGCCTAAAGATGGACTTCACTCTTAGTCATCATTTTGGCTCTTCTCCCTCCTCTCATGAAGCTTTTTTTATGTAAACAAACTCAACAACACAAGCTGGCAAAACTAGCTTCTCTTTCTTATACACATATACACGTTTAAGTCCATTTTGAAGCCTATGGACATAAACCATCAAATCGGGGACTTCGGTCTGCAAACATTGGCTTATATTCTCTCCTAAAGTTAAACTGCAAATATACTGTAAACAGGCTACTCCAGCTAAGAGTCTCTCTCCTGAATGTATGCTAATTCTGAACAACGCACACATACACACACACACACACACACACACACACACACACACACACACACACACACACACACACACACACACACACACAAGGTTTAGGTAGATTTTCCTCACACCATTCATGACATTTTGTGAATGTAGCTGCTTCTGTGAAAACCAGCATCAGAAAGGATGACAGACTGCTTTGTCATTTTGTCATCATCGAAGCCTCCCTCCACACACACACACACCTGTATACGCCCATGTGTTTGTACAGGAATGCTACTGAACTGCATACTTCTCTCTAAAACCTAGACTGGCGTACACTAACTTGTCTAAAATCTTTGCAGGGGGCTAATCTGATGGAAACTATAATGTTATGTGAGGAGTAAGTTATATTTAGGAGCAGGCAATAAGGTAAGTGCAAAAGTTTCCCATAGGGCTGCATAATGCCTCTTGTTTGTGTTTTCCCATCACTTCAGTCAACCAGAAATGTGTTTCCATCAAGAACTACAGTACAGGCTTTTAATCTGGGAAACAATCAGGTCAGTGGATTTGTTCCTGGCATGTTAAACTGAACAAACTCAGTTGACATGTCCAGCAGTGCAGTGGGAGGAAGAGGAACAGCTGGTCTGAGCTGTGCTGATCGAACTTCATAAAAATGACTCTGGGTGTTTCTGTCATCAGAGGAGACGTGAGGCTACCGATGGAGGCAGCGTCAGGGTGCGGCTTCTGAAACACTCGTCTGTCACATTTCAGAGATGCTTCAAAACCGCATCGGGGCAAAGTTAGAAGCTGTTAATGAAACAATGCATCATCAGTGAGGCAGGACAGAGGCACATGACCTCAGATCAGACAGCTTTCCATGAAGCTGGGAGGAATGAGGAGGAGGTTTGGGTGCGACTCACTGAGAGAAACTGTCCCATTAGTGAACTAGTTTTTGAACTCCAATCACTCTCAAAATAAAAACAAGACTAAATGTCTTCACATCAACACACCGACTGATCCACTGAGCTCAGCAGAGCCAAGAATCAACACAGTGATCTGCTGAGTTGGTGAAACTTGCTCTTTTTGAACACCATGAAACTGTTCTGAGTGACGGGTGTGGCCTCACTGTATGTGGCATCTGTGCTGGTCGAACCAGACTCTCTCTCTCTCTCTCTCTCTCTGAGGAACAGGAATGTTCTCCGGCTGCCTCTGTGATGGGTTTTAATGATGTGATAACAAAGGAGGGGTCATTAAAAAGTGGAAAAGTTCATGTGCAATCGCTCGCCAAGAGTCAGACCACAAATCTGCCTGAACACATTTCTTACATCTCATGTGGCTCTTTTTTTTAAATCAGGAGAACATTACATCACATCAAAGCTTAAAGAAAAACTCATGAATATTTCTGTTTGATGAAGTTTTTCCTGCTTCTTGTTTAAATTTTGCATTTAAACTTTTACATTCACTAAAATGTTGCTATTTTATCTGCCAAATCAGAGTATTAAAAAAAATCAAATTAAGCTAGCAATGACAGATTGTTGAGTATAAAAGCTTTGTTAAGTTAGCTTCTGTTTGCAGTATGAATGTTTAATGTCTACAACTATTAAAACCATGCAAAGTATCATTAAAGCCATTCGACTTTTATGGCATTTAATTACAGGCTGATGTCAGCTTTAAGTTTTCATCAGGTGGCGTCTGATTTTTCCGGTTTGCAGATATGCAGCAGATGATTTATGGTTATATAAGTCATGTAGGGTCATTAATTTGCGTCCTGAAGTAGCATACTGAAATGTGATGTTCTATTAAGAATGAATATATATATATATATATATATATATATATATATATATATATATATATATATATATATATATATATATATATATATATATATATATATATATATATACATATATATATCATACCACCCACTTTCAGATCAGTAAAATCAAGAAATGTTGTATTTGTTAAAAACTGCTAAAGAAAAAAATCATGAAACCAAGAATGAAAAAGACAGTATGTCTCAACGCCTCGTCTGAAAAGAAAAACATGATTATTAAAAAATTAACCTTATTAATGATTAAAGGCGACTTCTCTCTCTCTCCTCTTGATGACATGTTCACCTGAAATCCAGAAATACCTGACTGAACTTTACACTAAACAAGACCCAGACTACTTTCTCAGCTATTTCTTCCCTCCTGTGCTGCACCCACCTGTGTGTGTGTGTGTATGTGTGAGTGTATGTATGTGGTACAGTGCAAGGCCTCAAACACCAACAGAAGGAGAAGGATAAAAACTTCAAAAGAAGGGACCAGTTGTAAGAAAACAGATTTAGATTCAGCCCCTGAAAAGTTGAACTTGTGATATGTTCAGGTCAGAACTGGTTTTATCTGTTTTATTCTTCCTTCTTCATCTTTCCCTAATCACTGATCTTTTAACACATTAGCGTTGAACCTGTTAAATGGATTCTGCTTTTTTCTACAGTGATTTCTCAAAGCAAGTGTTAAGGTGTGTTTAGGTAAAATCAAATCTCAAAGTTAAAAACAGTCCCATCCTAAGTCCCATCTTCAGTTTTGACTCTGTCCCACAACCTTTCTCAGGATTGTCTTACCTTGGCGGGCTGCTGCAGTCTCTGTGCAGTGATGTGTGTGTAAGCTGCTGCTGATGTAGAGTCCAGATAAGTGAGACATCCACCTGTCTCACCTGTACCTGTACAAGCTTCTCCCCTGGCTCCGCCCACAGCCAGCCGTCACCCACAAAGACACGAATACGCAGCAGGAATGAGTCACTCCGAGGTATAGGTGTAGCTGTACTGGTCGTCTTTTTACTTGTTCTTTGTTCCTGGCTGATTATTGAGGGAGTGTGTTCGAGCATGTGTGTGTGTGTGTGTGTGTGCGTGTTCTTGTAAATGAGAAAAACCAGTTCCACTCCTGCTACTTTGTGTTTCTAAAAGAGAGTTAAATCCAAAAAGGGACTGGAAGGGTTTAAAGTTTTTTGTCCTGAAATGTGACGAAAGGCCGCTGAGAAAATTTGAGTGACACACAGAAAATTATGACAACTGAAAAAGGAAAGGAAAAGGAAATAAACCAGAGTCAGGAGGAATCTCAGTAAGCTTATACTCTGAGGAAATGCTGCTGTGATGAAACATTAATGCTCTCCCCTCAGATTACAAACGTGAAGTTTGATCCCGATCGTTGGAAAGGAAATACTCCGCCCAAAAAAGCAGAAAAATAAGTTAAACTTTAGGAACTGAAATCTGAGCTTTAATATGTTCATCAAAGGCTGCAAGTTTAACTGGAGTCATAAAAGCTGACAGGGTGATCCGAGGCAAAGGCTGGCAGATCGAGAGCAGAAACACACCAGGTGAAAACTTCCATTGAAGATGAATTTGTCCCCAAATAAACTGAAAATTTCAAAAGACTTTGAAACTTTTAAGGGAAGAATTACTGATCCTTTTTAAGTCAAAAAGTTTGGCAGGGATCCATGAATTCTTAACTAATCTCACCAGATTAAATAAATACATGAATTATTAAATAAAAAAATAAATAACTAAATAATAAATAAACAAATAATTAGAATGAATTAACAACAAAACAAACAAACAAACAAAAAAAGAAATAATTAAATAAGTGAAACATTAGAATGAATAAAAAAAGGGAAATTAATAATTAAGTACCGAATAAACTAATTCATACATAAAATAAAATAAATAAAGCAAGGAGTTACTACGTAAACCAATTAATAACTGAAAAAAATAAGTAAATAAAGAAAAAAAGCAAATGAATACATGAAACAAGGTTTAAAATAAACAAATCAGTATATTTGGATTAGGATGTTTTATAAGTAATTTAATCCCATTAAACATGTCTATAAATGTTAATTTTAATAACTCATTTTTAAAAAAAGCCTCTGAAATGTTTCATAAAGTTTGAGTTTTAGCAGAGCTCAGCTCGTCACTGTGGTTTGATTCCCACAGACAGGAAGCAAGAAGAAAATAAAAGAAAATAAAAAGACGACCACATCAACAGACGGAGATAAAAACAGTTTGTTTGCTCGATTATTACGTAAGAGCCGAATGAAGGACGGAGAACAGATGAAAGGACCTCAGTCACTGAGTGTCAAAGGGTCAGCAGCAGAGCTTGATCTGTCTGCGCCCTGAGAGCAATTCTGAAACTGAGTGTCCTCCAGACCAGGAGTGAGACAATCGCTGTGATAAGAGCTGGTTAGAAGTGTTTGTGCTGCATTTTATAGATTTTTGAGTTAATCTTAACGAGATCTGAGAGAGAAAGCTGCAGAATGAAGCCAAGTTAACCAGGAAGCTGCCCGGGTCAGATGTGATTGGATGATGTTTGATGGCCATCAGGGTTTAGATGCTGGTAGCAAAACAGGTCAAGGAAGATTTTAGTCAATGATACTTTCAGCAGAATGTTGTTTAGTTGATCAAGTATCAAAAAATTGCAACTAGGACACCACAGGTATGATTTATGACCCTTTGATGACAGAGTCAGGAGTCTGCAGTCGACGGGTTGAACCTCAGAGGTGGATGTGGTTGAACTGCTGACGTGTTGGTGTCGACGAAACATCCCGAAGTGGTGAAGCTGTGTTGTCAGTGAGTGGACAGAAGGCCTATTAGTGCAAGTGATTAAATAAATTCAGACGTGTGGCTCTTAGGGGTGAAAGTGAAGAAGTCTCAGAGGGCGAGGAGGTAGCATAAGACGAGCAGCATTCGCCCGGGGGGCTTGAAGATTTGAGGGGTGGTGAGGTTAAGTAAACCGTCTTCGGAGAAGGAGAGGAATCTTGTGGTTGTTGAACAGGATCTGACAGGTGTCAGAGAATTTAGGCGGCTTTGCAACCACAAGTATGCACCTTATTAGACACTTAACTATCACAGGAAGTCAGCGGGGGTCAGATGACCCTTTGACACCAGCTTTTGAGGGACCTGTTGGAAAAAACGACCAGGGTTTGGAGTGGAGTTTTTCAGCTTTTTTCTGTCACCTTTTCTTTTGTAAACTAATAAAAACGTCTACGTGTGTCTGCAGTAAAGAGCATGGCATTTTTTTGCTTTAAGCTGGTCTTTAAAGCGCTGCAGGCAGAAGAGCGTGTCTGTGTTGCATCCACAAATTACAGAAAAAATTCTCAGTAGAGTGTACTCTTAAATCTGAGCTGAGTGCTTGGGTCCGAGTCTCTCTGAATCAGCAAAACCACATGGCGGACTCGGCCTTATCTGCGTAAAAGTGTAGCCGAGCTAGTTTCTTGCAGCAGATTCTCATTTATTGTAGCTTCACTTCAAAAATACAGAAGTATCTCTTTAACAAGTTTGACGTCTTTAGGTTTTGCTTGTTCACGCTGAAACTGGCCAAACATATCTGAGGGTTGTGGTTGAGTTTATGGCAAAAATTCTACAGACGACCAAAATATTTCTTTATTCTACAAAATAGATTTTATCTGAAAGATGGAGGGGACGTGTTGAGTTTTCTGTCAGACAGCTGGGATCAGGCCAGTTCATCCACATTTTTATGCTGTCTGTCACTGGATCGGAGGACTGTGGGGGGTTGGGTGCCTTGCCTCAGCACTCCTGACTGGTCCTTTAAGGTATGCAGGGAATTGACTCAGAACTCTCTCATGGATATGAATTAAGCATCAGTGATTCTGATAAAAGACGACCTCATCAGCTTGAGAGTTCGACAACATGAACTCGGGAACTCACAGAAAGTGTAAGAACTTAACTTTAAATCTGAATCAAACCCACTCCTCCAGACTCTGACCTCACCCCAAACAGCACCAGAACCAGTGATGGATCCTCAGCAACAGAGACGGGTGTGACAGATCAGGGCGTCGCTTCTGCTCATGATGTCACCTGGGCGAGGTAGGGGTGTGTGCATGTGTGTGTGTGTGTGTGTGTGTGTGTGCGTGTGTTCAAAGGGCCTGATGGACAGCATTCCAAAGAATAGACCAATCCCTGAAGAGTTTTACATTCCTTAAAAAGCTTAGGTGTGTGTGTGTGTGTTGTCTTTTTTTGTATATATAAACCAGAACATTTTTATGTGATTAGAGGGCCGAGTTTGATCCTCATGGAGACACTGACACATATTTAATGTTGATATACGAACAGAAAGTGTCCCATCATCCCTCTGATGGAGAAAACACACACAGGTTAAAGTTAATGTTTCTGAACTGATGGGAAATATCAATTTATTGAGTTTTCTTCCATGTGGCACTTCTGGCACTTCAGAAATTTTTAGAAAATGTCAGCATCTCGTCTGAAAGACTAGAATAAAAAAGTACAATAATGCAAGTTAGTGGATAAAAACGTTTTAAATCACAAAGGAGACTAAAAGCTGAATTATTAATTATTATTAAAAGCTTGTCAGTAAAAAGGAAAAATCCTTGCAGACCTGATAATTATCTGTGTTTTATCTTAAGCCTGAGGCAGATATTTTAAGGCTGCCCTCTGATTCGTCAGAGGTTATAATGTGATGGCTTAGAGCAAAGCCCCAAGGAGCCTGACAGGTTATCAACATAATGTAAATCCAAAGACAAGCTGAGATATACTTCGGATAGATTTGAATAAATAAATAATGATAATAAGTAAATTATCTCCTTCACCCACCGTTTCTCACTGAGAGGTACTGCAGGTCTTTTCCTCCAGCTGTGGTCACACTTTTGAAAAAGTCTTTATAATCACCCATAAACATTTTATCTCTCGGCACACACTGTACTGAAGTTTCATATGAATACAATATTACAGTCTGAAATCAGCTTGAGAGAAAGGTGTCCAGAGCTCCAGACCAGACTGTATAATAAATGGACGTCATCTCGCTCAGCTCGAATTGAGGTCTCCACAAAAACTGCTCCCCCTGGTGGCTGGCTGCAGTACAGGTCAAAAACTCTCTTTCCCCATTCATTCCAGATGGGCTGTGGTCAAACCTTAAAAAATTAAAACACCTCGTAGGAACCTTTCTCTCATCTGTATGCTGTGAAGATATAAAGCTATTATTAGGCTGCATTGTGTTCGAGTCTCCTTTTTCTGTAATGTTTTTTCATTAGTTATTACACTTAAAAAATGAGGTTTTATGTCATGTTTCATGATGATTGACAGCTGCTCTTCTTGTTTATTTTTGAGAATAAACCATTGACTGTTAATGGATGGAGCCTCCCTGACATCACCCGTCTGTTTCTGAAACAGATTTTTGAAGCAAATCGGCTGGTGCGGCCATATTGGAAATGAGGCGTGCTTTGAGTGTTCACAGTAACAGCCATAGGGCGCTTGTCAGTCATGTGAGCTGTGCCTCTGGTTGGACCAACTGGTGATTTTATTAACTTCTAAACTGTCCAGAAAATTAAAAAATTAAAAAAAAAATCCCACCTGGAAAAGGGCATGTCATTTGCAAAATTAGCGATCCTCCATCCTCCTCCTCACAGAGGATGAAGTGAGAGCGTCTTCTTGATGAAGTTGTGTTGAGTTCCAGCTTTGACAAACAGCCTTCTTAATATCTCTGCCAACAGTTTGTTAGAGAACCTGGAGCTTTCTGATGAAGGCAGCTGGAACACGGAGCACCGTAGGCTACCACACTACGACGGAGGATTAGAGCCAAGTTCAAACCTAAACTAAAGTAGAACTTCACAAGATGCTCTGTGCTCCTCATTTTTATACAGGTGGCTGCTGCTCTTCAGATAGACAAGATACAGACTAAAATAACCAGATTATTCTACTACTAAATTTAGGAGATTATTCTTGTTAATTTATGACTTCAATCTCTGACTTCATTCTAGATATTAGACCCTCAAAAAAAAAAAAAAAAAACCTTTTCATGGTAAAAGGCGGATGCACGCTCTTTATTTAATATACAGTCTGTGCTCCAGACAGGTAAGCTGTGTTAACTCCACACCACACTCTAAATTTAGAAACTTCAGAAGAGGAAAAGACATCAGCTGAATGTAAAAGAAATGTTGAAGGAAGAAGGCGTGATAGAGAGGAGGAGGGCTCTTAAAAAAAATGTAAAAATAGCTTCTGCCTCAGTGGTATAAAAGAACCAGGTGTCTGCAGGTAAAAACCTGAGATACATCGTGTTGATCTACCTGAACCCTTGATCTTTGCATCTCTCTCTGTCTCAGTGATCTTTTGTCTATGTCACTGTTTATTATAATTTCTGACTCCTGCTTGCAAACACTTATTGCGCCACATGCAACAACTAAACAGGACTGTTTTTTTGTTTGTTTTTTTTTTAGTTATTTTTTCAGTGACTCTTTCTGACCAGGTGAAGCTGGAACAATCTTCCTTTTGAGTCCTGAGTTAGTCTCTTGCTTTACAGTTTCGTAAGGTTTAAAACCAAATCTAGAGGAAATATCATCAACAGCAGTTTGATAGTGATGTAACCAGCACTGAAAACACATGAAGCTCCTTGGAGACAGCTCTGTGTGTATCAATGACTATCACCCTCTGGTATCAGTGTAATAATGATTCGAGGGATGTTTCCTGTCGAACGAGCTGATTAATTGTTTCCTGATGTTACAAGTTCCACTGGGTGCAAACGATGTTGTATAACTTACGATAAAAGTGTTCTGATCTTTATCTTGGTTTAAATGAAAAGATCTAGACATGCTTGCCAAATAATATGCTTGTTGAAAATATGTGGGAATGGGCTAAATCGCTTTGGAGAAGCAGGGGATCCTTATTGTTCTCTTCCCTCTTATGCATTAATCTGTAATTAAAATTAAAACTAATTAAAAAAACAATATAATGGTAAATACTATCACAGCAAAGCCCAGAAAAAAACTACGTTTACAGGCTGACCTTCTGTCTGCTGGCTCTATCAAAGCTTTACTTCCATCTTGTTTGTTTGTCATAAACACGCCACTTTAGGAAGAAGTGGCTGAAGGCATCAAAGTCACATTCACATTCTGAAACCACCCCCCCTTTGATAAAACTCACTGTGTCAATGAGCGTTTAACAGATGACACAGATTTGCATGGCTCATAATCAAACAGGTCACTCCTGGGTCTCAAAAAGGAAGCTAATGCAGAGAGAAGAAATAAACACCTGACACTCTAAGAGAGAGCTATATAAATAAAAAATGCCTCATTTCATTCTCACCCATTCAGTCGTTATTAAATTAGAGACAACAACGACATGTTTGGTGTTGAGTCATATGATAAATGACACCATTTCTGATTCAGTATAAACAAACATTTCTTTATGATAAGTGTGATGAGGGTTGGGTTGCTGTATTCTCTGCCATGTTGTGAGTCAGACTCTAATGTTGGACACACAGTACTCTCTGTGGCATGTGACCTGGCCTGCTGAGCAGCATCACTTCCTGTCCTGTTTTCTACGCCCAGAGAAGACGGTCAGTCCCTTATCTTCACAGACAAGATACTTGAAACATTGTTCTTAAACTGTTGGACTATTTGCTCACGCAGTTGTTCACAAAGTGGTGAACCTCACCCCATCCTTGCTTATGAACGACTGAGCCTTTCAGGGATTCTCTTTTTATACCCAATCATGACACTCACCTGTTTCCAATGAACCTGTTCACCTGTGGAATGTTCCAAACAGGTGTTTTTGGAGCATCCCTCAACTCTCCCAGTCTTTTTTTGACCCTGTCCCAACTTTTTAGGAACGTGTTGCAGCCATCAAATTCAAAATGAGGGAATATTTGAAAAAAAAGAAAGTTTATCAGCAATAAGAGAGTTGTATCATTTTCATCTGCAGTTTCAACACAGCAGTGAGTGCAAAACAACGTTCAAATACAGCTCGTTAAACACGTGAAAAGAAAACACATAATAAAATATGTACACAAACATGAATACAGCTTTTAGTGCAGAAATTAAACAACCAAGTTATCCTCCTTTTCTTTGACCTTTGGGACTTCTTATCACCATTTAACACTCAGTCAAAGCTCACTGACAAGGTGGTGACCAATGAAGAACTTATTAACTCTGCCAACCATTTTCTGACCAATCACAGAGAGGAGCAGAAGAGTTTAATTATAGTACCAACCTGATGAATACTTGGCAGAGAAGTTCATACCCAGCACATAAATGATCAAAAACAATGTTTGAGGTCAGTGATATAAAAGAGAACACGTTATATAACTGTGGTAAACTGACACTCTGTTACAGTGATTGCTTAACAAACTCTGATTAAGTAACAGATGAAAATGCTCTGATTAGAAACACTGACACACAAAACAAGCATTTAAATATTTATTATTTGATCCATGATTATTTCTGAGGCCTGGACTGTACTTCTTGACGTGATGCCGGAGTGGCCAAAGTCATCATGAGGCTGTGTGTTGCAGAGGACATGCAGTGTATGGCTGATGTATGGCAAGCGTAGGCTTCTATGTCACGAAGTGCTTTTCAAAATCCAAAACTATGTAACATTTCATATTTTATCCTGTTGTTGTAACAACACAAACACAAATGGAGTTGAATTTTATATAAAATCATGCAAACAGAAAATGTTTCCCCCATTTCATTATTAAAGACCCCTGAGATGACAAAGCCAGGAAAATGACGTAAACATGACAATATGTGCACATGGGCAGTCTGATTTTCATCAGATCAGCTACATTAACCTTGTAAATCCTGACCCATTGAAAATGTGGTTAAACCCTTTTTAACAAAATCCACAAAACAAATATTGATATATAATTTAGTTTATGATTTATTTTTTATTGTATTTGTCACATTGGTGAGTTTTGGTGACTTTTTTAGTAAAGTTTTTTGTAAATATGCATTCTTTCAATGCAAAAATACCCTTTTTTTAAAAAAGGAACAATTTAGATGTTATTATTACCGCAACTTCTTGAAAATTAGTGACGTTTTTCCTGATTTTAACCCTATAATCCCAAACTGTACCATATTTGATACACAAGTTTCAAAGACCTCTAGCTCATCAACATAATAAATGGTTTCCTCAAAAACTGATTAAAATAAAAAAAAATGTATCCTTCCACCTTGAGGATTATCATTTATTTTGACCTTTTTCAAAATAGCTGCGCTCACAAAATCATCCACACACTTTTTTTTTGAGGAAAATCTCTGCTAAGTTTAAAGAATTTGTGGTAAGATGTACATCTAAATTGTTACTAATTTTTAAAAATAAATATTGTCTGAACTAAGAAAAATGGAATGTGTACTTAAAACTTTACTAATAAAAAGTTGCTAAAACCACCCATTGTGTAAAATATGATACAAAAATATGTCTTAAAGAAATTAATGTCATATTTTTTTATTATTATTGTTTTTTTGGGGGGATTTTGTTCAAAGGTTTGACAGGGTTAAGCTGTTTTTGTCAGTTTGTGAATTGGACCATTAGTGTTTTTCCACCACTGGGGTCTGAAAAGTTTGGGAACTCTGGTGAAGGCTTCAGTGTTTTTTCAACCAAGCAGTATAAACCAGGCTGTATATGTACAAAGTATAACCTGCTTTTTGGTAGTAGCCATCTTTTTACACACCATCTTTTCTCAGTTCCTGTCTATCAGTTTGAAAAAATAACCCTGTGTCAGAGATGCATCCTGGGAAATGAGTCTTTAGCCTGTCTGTGAGGCGGATCGACTCCTGCAGACCGGGTACCATCCCCCTGTCCTGAAATAGTTCTCGATTTCCTCCAGCGAGCGACCACGAGTCTCTGGTATGCACACAGCGTTGAAGAGCAGACAGAGCACACACACCACCATAAACCACAGGTAGGGCACAAACAGGGTGTACCTGTCCACCAGGTGTGTGAATGCATGGGTGAGCACGAAAGCCGTCAGCCAGCTGACAGTGACACACAGACCTGAGGCCACGCCCCTCGCAGCCAGTGGCAACACCTCTGACATCAGCAACCATGTGATTGGACCCCATCCCATGGCGTATCCTAGGAGACAACCAACCAATGTGATGACAGAACAGATGATGTCACAGGCATGAAACTTTGTTAGGGCTCGTTCACACCGTCTGGGAGTTTTTTTTATTATGTAAGGTGTGACATAAACGTAAACAAGATGACTATACAAACAAAGTTTATAAATCTGTTTCAGTCGATTCCTTTAAACCTTCCTACAGTTCTTCTCAGGAATGAAGCAACGATTTTCAGAGTTTATCTGGAACAACAGAAGGTCAAGGCTGATGACCCACTTTACAAATTCACAGTGGTATTTCTGAGCTGCTCAAATCAGAGCTGTGGTGTTCTGGTTTCCACCTGAGCCATACATACCATGGGAACAAATTAAAAATACTTATACCAAGGGCCTGCAACTTGACACTTTATACTCTGCGTCTGTTTACTGATAACCCCTTTGTGAAAAAATACAATTATTGTCTGGCACAACGTTCAGTCGTTTCTTGGTGAATTTACTTTCAGGTTTTTCACCGATAAGAGGGAATGAAAACTTCTCTCGTGGAAGAAAAGACCAAGTTTTTAAAATGTGGGCTACAAAAGGCATTTGTAAACTTGTGGATTTAAATAAAGAATGGGGTCAGGTATCCTTACTCTGTGACATACAAGCTGAAAATCATTAAGGCTCTACTGAACACAAGAAAACTTAATGGACAAATGACTTGCAAAAGGATATCTCTGAGGAAGACTGTAGGGAGGTGTGCTCAAAAGCTCAACTCCTAACAGTAAATACCCATCTCAGACTGATTCAGTGTTACTGGATTATATGAATTTATATTACTCCACATAGACTTAACAAGATCAATCCAAATATATAGACTGATGGAACTCAATTATGTCTTCATGCAGTGTGAGAACATTTAAAAGCTATAAATTATCAGGAAAATAATGAATTTTTCTAGTTTTATCCTTTTAAAAATTGAAAAATAAGGACTTATTGTATCAACTCATTTTCAGGTAGCCTCTGAGGAACAGAGGAAAAATCTTGGTGTTGGCTCTACATTGAAAGAATCTACAAATGTTGCTGTTTGTAAATGTTTTTTTCCTGACTGTGGTCTGATTTTTCTCTGCAGTATGAAGTCCTGCTCCTCTCTGGGTTCAGGATAACTCAACAATGTCTCCTGAGCAGTTTAACATCATCAGAATGAAACAATTATTACAACATTATTACAAGATATTTACTCTTTATAAACTATTTACAGTCAGTACTGTCACTACTGTTTACACAGTTTACAGTCTACACTGCAGAGGCATCATGTCCATCTGTAAAGAAGTTTCTGTCAGTAATGAGACAGAGAGCTGAGCGGCTCTGAGAGCAAATTATATACCTGCAAGACAACGACATGGGAAGCAAAATTCAAAGAGTTTTTGAAGTGTGACTACAGGATGTATGTGGATCATTCAGGGCTCACTGAAAACATTAAAGAGCTCTGAATTATTTGTTTTTACAGAATTTATCAACAGCAAACATTTTCTGCAAATTTTCAAAGAAGACATGAGAATCAAAGTGATGTTGATGAAACTCTCCTGTTTTCTCTGCTCTGTTTGGTATGGTGGCCCTGAAGTGAAAACCACAACGGCAAATAATAAAACACAATTGATGATTGGACAAGAATGAGGACTTGATTGGACAAAGGCACTATTCATCATTTGACAAGGAAGTTATTCTGTCTTGTTTTTTTTAATTTGCGGTTGTAGTTTGCACTTTGGGGCCACCACAGTTTAGCCTTTTCCTTTTTTAGAGAATGAACAGACTTTTTGCTAACATCACTTGGGATACATTCAGGTACCTTCGGAAACTTGATAATCTGACGGTTATGCCAGTTTTTTCAGTTTTTGGTTTGGACAAACAGTTTGTGAATGCCAGTCATTGAAAAAAATGAGTGGTATTTTGATCCTGCTGGTGGGATTGGGATTTTGAGGGTTAAGTAAGGCGTGACTTATCTATGAAAATAAATAAACTTAAAAGCCCAATCAGTGTGCTTTATAAGAATAATTATGAGGAGACTGACATAGCTTAAAAATAATGCTGTGACAATGACCCGAGGGTACAGCAGGTTTGAACTTGTTGGGACAAATAATTTTTTTTTTACAGCAGTCAGAAACGAACAGATTGGCTTTTTGTGCATCAACTAAGTCACTTGTAGACTTGTGTTTACTGGTCTTTCCTAGCTTTAACACAGAGAGTGTAACTTGTACTGAAGTTAAAACAACAGTTTGTCACCATCAAGAGCTCGTGTTTATGCCACAGTGTCAACAGGCAGAGGGAGGATGTGCTGGACTCTGTGTGTGATCGATAAGTTTCTTTCAACACTTACCAAATATGAACACCATGATGCTGACGAGAGGCAGGAGACCTGCAGCGGTGACTCCAACGGCATTATGGGAGCTGTAGTCCAAAGTGTCAGTGATGTTAGGGGTGGGACTTGGAGGGCAGCCTGTGTTGTGGGAGATCAGGGTCAAGGTCAGGGTGGACAGGAACATCAGCATGCTGGATGTGTACAGCAGGGCTTTACGGCCCGCCTTGTCCATGAGACTTGCTGCTACGGCAACAGAGAAGAGGCGGACCGCACCCACGAGGGCGGCGTCATACCTGACAAATTAAAAGAAGAATGTAAGAGAAATAAATACGAATAAAAGGACAGATGGAGACAACATAAGAGGGGTCTAACTTTGGCTCCAGGGAGACTTTGTGCTTTGAAAAGATGAACTCCAGGTAGACCAGAACAGGTGTGATGCCAGCCATCTGCTGCAGGAAACGCATCACTACTGAGATGACGATTGGTTTGTAGAAGATCGGTGTAGCCAGGTCGGACCATGTGACCTTCCCCTGTGTGTTGATGCTGTGCTGCATGGTGAGACGCACAATAATTTATGAATATACACACGTTAGTATTGTGTAATATTCCCTCTGATCCTAACAGCACTGAGCTGTACAGGTGTGTTGTTTTACCTTTATGGCACTGAGCTCAGTGTTTACATCATAGTGTCCTCCTCTCAGCCAGCGGAGGGCCTTCTCAGCCTGCTCCTCTCTACCCAGAGAGAGGAGCCTCCTCGGGGAGCACGGCATGAACACCAGCAGCACAAGCATCAACACTGCAGGCAGCTCCCCTGCAATGGCCAGCCAGCGCCAAGGCACCACCAGACCTGTGCATCATGAGGTGCAAAACAAGGTTTCAGGATTCTTTCAAGGTTTTATTCACACGTGGTTATGTTGTAGTGTTGTTATGTACCCACTGAGAGCATAGAGTGCCAGAGCCCCAAACACAGCAGTGATCTGAGGACAAGAGCCCAAAGCTCCTCTCACTGATTTGTGTGAGATCTCAGAGATATAAACCTACAAAATAAACACAAAAACAAACCATGAAAACAAGCAGCATGACTTGAAGTACATGCAATTTTATAAGATTAAAAAAACATACAGGGATGGACGCTGCGGTCATGCCTCCAGCGATGCCAGTGAGGAAACGTCCCACGAGGAGCATCCACAAGTCCACCGCCCCTCCCATCAGCATGTATCTAAAAAACACACATGTCAAGACGTCATGGCCTATCTGTGGATTTCACAGAACTACTGGAGGTCTAAGTACATGTAGTTAACATGGTTTGAATGTGTTCACTTACCCAATAGCTGAAGGAATCGCTGACATCATGATGCTCAGCTTCCGTCCAATCAGGTCATTGAGCAGCATGGCCCCAAGCCCTCCGGCAGCTGCACCCAGGGAGTAGATGGAGCCGAACCAGGCAGCCTCCTCTGTGCCCATCCTGAGCCGGGGGTCTGCATCAGGGCTCCTCAGCTTGGGTATCACCGGGGACGAGTAGACCAGAGAGTAACCAAAGTTAAAGTTCCCCAAAACGGCTGCAAAGACGGCCAGGAAGAGTTTGGAGTTGTTGATCTGTGGAGGAGGGATGGAAAAGTTAAAACAAGGGGGATAGAACTCAGGTGAACTAAGTTTAAGCACATCTTTTACTCCAAATCCTTCTTCTGATATTAAATTCAGCTTTCATTACCAGTCTGCAAGAAGTGTTTGTCCAAAACTCCTCATGTGGCCTAAAACAGATTGTTCATGCCACACCTGTGAGCCTGCTCTACAAAAGTGCAACAAATCCTTGATAAATCCTGCTTTTCTTTCCTTTAGTCACCATCTTTACCCCTTTTTGGTCTCTCTAGGGATACCTCTCCAAAAACAACCTCTGTGTTTGGGATTTTTGTTTTAAATTCTGTATTAAAACTGAGCTGCAAAAGTCTGAACTTGTTCTGAACCTCTCTCAAATCACAATCTGTATTATAAACAAGAAACGCCAAGAAATATCACAAAGACACCAGCTTTAACCAGTGCATCTTATTTCCATCTGAGGTTTTAATTTAAAGGTTTTTAAAAAAGAGACTTCATTTTCCAACCTGTGATGATGTGCCGGTCAGCAGTGGGGTTTGCTCACTCATGTCAGCAGCAGGAAACAGCACAACAAAACAAAAGCTTCAATCAAAATGTTGTTGTTTCTCGTGAAAAGATGAAATATCCTGATGTCAGAGAAAATCCTGTTATCGTCTTTCAGAAAACTTCTGCTGCTTCTTTATGAAGAGAAATGAAGACTTGTTCGCTTCTGTCCAAATGTGTTTGTTCAAGTTAAAACACTCCTGTTGACGTAGTGAGCTCGAGCTTCCCTTTCAGCGTGTGGAGTTTCCTGAAAATGTGCAACAGTCATAAAGAAAATGAAACTGAAAAGTGTTTACGTTGCACTTTAAAGTGAAAGACTGGATTTGATGTGTGACATTTACAAAAAAAATCATTAAGTGTAATGCTGTGTCTCAGATCTGTGAAAGTCTTTGAAGTTTTCTTGGAGTGATTCTAGTTTTGATAACACCTGGTGGTCACAGTTTTTCTGTTTAGGGTGGTTTTAATCTGCATGAAGTCCCAGTCTTACAAAATCAGGTCATGAGCTTAAAGCAGAAGGGATGGGCCCACAGCATAATTTCTGGGTTTTATCAGTGTAAGAGAAAGCAGAAGGGAAAAAAAGCCAGATCCCCCCACTGTGAGTCAGCAGGAAGTGGGAAAGTACAGGCTACTTCTCCCTCAGCCCACTAATCATCAGGTTACCTGCTGCACGGCCATCATCAGACACACAAGTGCTCTACATCCTCTAGAAAAGTTTCATTATTATTATTATTTTAAAGACTCATAAGATTCATCAGAGGACATGACAGTGAGATTAACAGATGTTTGCAAAAATAATAACAGATTATATATATTTAAAGTTAATCGTATTTCTAGATATGTGACTTCTAATTGCATTAATGGTAGTTTGAGCATGACTTCAATGGTGCTGCTTTAGCTCAGCTGGCTCTTCTTATGTGTGCAGGGGAGTGAGGG
This sequence comes from Labroides dimidiatus, assembly GCA_030710495.1. Lineage (NCBI taxonomy): Eukaryota > Metazoa > Chordata > Actinopteri > Labriformes > Labridae > Labroides > Labroides dimidiatus. Next base: position 5,465,205 of record CM061163.1, read on the forward strand.
AGCTGCAGATGGAAGCTGACTACCTGTTAAATCCATCTGCATGTCCTCCAAGGTCCCCAATGATGTTGTGGAAAATGGAAAATGCATTCCTGTCCAAGCTCGTGGGTGTGTTTTGTGTGTGCACATCTTGTATCAAGACAGAGCCCTTCCTGCTGTCTTTGTTTCTTGTTCTTGTTCCTACGTTCCCAGACATCCAAACAGGGACCGAGGTTCACAGCAGCAGCTGTCCCAGCTCTCTTGAACCATGCTCCGTCTCAGGCCGGGTCTCTGGGACCTGATCTTGGTCGATATGCTTCTGCTGCATATTTTGCCCGTCAGGGGGCAGGGAGTTGATCCTGTGAGCCAGAAACTACGTCGACTCACTGAACAGGTAGGCTTCCATCAGACTGTGTTTGTGTGCTGATATTGACTTCAGTTTTGCAGGATTGTCCGGGGCGCAGTTGCAACACGGTGTGTGAACAGTATGTGCACACGTTAGACTGAATAACCTGACTTATTCTCCTGTGCATGTTGGGGTCATTCAGGTTACACCTTCTGTCTTTATCTCTAACTATGCTGTGCATGTGTGTGTTCCTTTTTGAGGGTAGTGAAGTCTTACTTTCCATATTTGCTGATATGTACAGAAAGATTTCCCAAGGCTCATCTTTCTTTGAAGTCTGTTTGCAATTCAGCCCAAACAAAGACCTTAAACTGAACTGATTTAATCTTGTCTTTAACAATGACCGTTCAATCTTTTATTTTTTCTGCAGGTTTTGAAAATGTTCCATAAAAAAACCTTCTCTTCTGTGTCAGTTCCAGCAGTTCCAGGCGTTGACCCAGGCCCGTTTGAACATGTTGACCCTGAACCAGAACAGAAGGAACTCTTCGGAGGGGCTGGAGGGCCGTGTTCAGGCCTTGAATGACCGCTGGCATCAGACATCAGAGGACCTCAAAGACCTCCAGCAGAGCACCAAGCAGGAGATCGGGGGGCTCAGGTCAGAGGCATGAAGTTACACAGTGACCTCTGAGACAGAAACATCATAAATACACGAGACAGCATAAGAGGAAGTTTGAGGTTGAAGGAACAATAAATGTTCTGTAGTCCAGTTCAGGAAATGACAGAAATGACCCCATCATTAATTCAAAAACAAAAACTTGAACAACTTTGATCGTTTTTTTTTTCTCTTAAAAGTCACTTTTGCAGCTTTGATTGTATGTTTCCCTGTGTGTTTATCCCAGAGAGTGGAGCAGGAAGCTAGAGAAGAAGAGTAAGCGTATGGAGGGCCGTCTTGCTCTGATGGAAAGAAACCTGAGAGAGAGCCGCCGCTATGTCCAGAAACAGAAGGCTGATCCAGGTCCAGACTTCTCCAACCTCACCCTGGAGCTCCAGAGCCAAGAAGAAAGACTGGCTGCCCTTCAGGACCAGCGTGATGAGCTGCTTGTGGGGCTGAGAGGGCTGCAGGAATCCTTGAAGAACCAGGTGCTGCGTGTGAGTCGGCTGGAGGGTCGGTTCAGAGAGGCCCTGCAGGTTAACGGAGAGAAACATCAGACGTATTACGAACCACACAGAAGAGTTCAGGCTCACAGAGGAGGAAGACCTGAGAGGACTCTGGAGAGACTGACCCAATCAAGACCAGAAGGTGTCTCCAATCCCCTGACTGATGAGCACTCAGAGTCCACAGCTGGGAGCAGAAACTACTCAGAACCCAGTACGTACCCAGGAGCCCCAAAACAGCCAAAACATCCAAAGACCCAGAAGCCAAGTCCGCAGTTGGAACCTTATCTGCATAAACAAATCCAGTATCCTCCTCCTGAAGCTGAGTCCACAGATTACCTACCCCATCTTGAGCCTTTTAACCCCCAATCACAGATCCAGGTCAGAGCCAACACCAGGTCATACCCTTCACAGCAGGGGCAGCTTACATCCCATCAGTCTTTGCCAGACCTCCATTCCCAGATTCATCCCACTAGATCCGAGCCTCGGTTATATCAGCAGAGACATCATTCCCTGCTCCAGACAGAATCTGGTCCCAAACCCAAAGACGACAAACTCAGCAGGACTAGAACTGGAGCCCAACATCTGCTTTCTTTAGATGTCCTCCCTCAGCCTCTGTCTGAGTCTTCTCAACCCAAGCTGAGTGAGTGGTATGGAGGAGAGGAGCAAGAAGACAACTCAAAAGTGGAGTCATCAGTGATCCACGGCTTGCTCCAGATCCCTGCAAGGCAGAAGATTCCTGCACGTCCCATTCCAAAAAAGGATGCAACTGGTAAGTTGTGGTCAATGTCAATCCATCCCTTTATGACTGAGGAGTCTTAGCTTAACATGTTTGCAGTAAATGTGTTTAAAATAGTACAAATCCCATCATCCATTTCAATAACCCTGTAACTTAAAAAAAAATCTCTTTCCCTCTGTCTGCAGTCTGCAACGTTGACTCCATGCTGTTCTTCCCCACGGCCTCAGCAGAGAACTACGTCACCTTCTCCCTGACTCTCCCTGACCTCCATGAACTCTCTGTGTGTTTATGGCTCCGTGTGGAGGCCCAGCATGTTGGCACGCTGCTCTCATATGCCACAGATGATAACGATAACCAGCTAGTCCTGTATGGCCGCAGCTCCTCTGCCTCTTCTGGATCCTTTTCTTCTACCTCCTCACAATCTTTCTCTCCCTCCTCTTCCTCTTCCTCTCTGGACTTTGTCATAGGAGACCCTGTCTATCGCCGTCTCCCTGTGAGGTCACTTCTAGATGCTCGTTGGCACCACCTCTGCATCCTCTGGTCCTCCATCCAGGGTCGTTTTTGGCATTATACTGACCGGCACCTCACTTCCTCGGGGTCCAACTTCAGAAAGGACTGGGAGGTTCCTGGAGGTGGATCAGTGGTGCTTGGGCAGGAGCAGGATGCTGTTGGTGGAGGGTTTGACCCAGCAGAGGGTTTTGCTGGGCAGGTGGCTGGGTTCAGGATGTGGAACAGGGTGTTGAGTCCTGCAGAGGTGGATGGTGTAGCAGAAGGCAGAGGTGTGCCCAGAGGGGTGGTGCTCAGCATGGAGGACATAAAGGAGCTGCATGGAGAGGTGCAGCAGGTGTCATGTGAATGTTTAGAGCATTGTGTGTGAGAACAGACAACTAAAACAAATTGAGTGGCAAGTTTTTATCAGAACATGATTAAAGGCAGTTCTGAAATATATTTTCATGTTCCTTGACTTTAAAGTGATGGCCAAAATTATAAGAACACCTGACATATCTGAAAATATTGACCTTCTTTTGCTGCCACAGCATGTAAATTAACATGCAGATGGTTGCTCAGAGCACAACAAGTATCAGATGAAGTCAGTCCTTCTGTTTTTATGTACTTTTAACTTTAATATTTGAATATTTACAGCAGTTACAGCGCACGTCTCTGGTATATCGTGTCAGTATATTTCCTGAAACTTAAACATTTATGTTACCCCATGCTTTCTGCAACTCAAACCAAAGGCTTTGCTTTGAAGGTGTAACACATCTGTCCAGTTTATTTTCCATTTGCCACAATTTTCTCGATGGGTTTGAGGTTTGGACTTAAGGGAGCCAGTCCATAATATATACTTTATGGATATTTAATTCAGCTTTATTCGTATTTGAATTTCCAATTCAATAAAATCAACTGAAACCTCTTGAATACGTCAAGTGATGTAATAATTTTGGCCACCATTGTATAAATGCTGTTAATATTGTTGGTGTGTGCCCAAACTTGCTTTTTTGTTTGCCTTTAAGTGTTGTATTTTGCATGGTGCTCTGTACAAAAAATAAAAGTAAACTGAGGATATGTGGAAAAAAAGTATAAAAATAAACTACTGTTTGATTTTTCTTTATTTTCATAATTAAAAATGTGTTCTCGTTTTGCCCGAAACAATATAACTACAAGTCCCATAATCCAACGCGACTTCGACATAATTTGGCCCGCACGCGACCCTTACAAAACGTCACGAGTTACAGGAGTGATCATGGGGAGGTGAAGAGTAATAACAAGTTAGCAAACAAAAGACTTAATGAAATAAATTAGAAACTGTCCGGGCGAGCTACTGGAGCCCAACATGGCCAACATCACGAAGAAAGTGTCGTGGTCCAGCCGGGCCGACGAGGCCGGGGCTCCCGGCGAGGGTACACCGCTGCTCAACGGCTCCGAGCCGAGGCTCTCCAGACAGGTACAGCTAGCATTTTAGCCGCTACTCGCACAGCTTTATTAAAATGCGTCACGTTCAGTTAATCATTTTAAGGATACGATGCATGACTTAATGGTGCTGGGAATGACTTTGAATGCATTTCCACTTCCAGAGCCTTTATTTTAATCATATGGTTTCATTTATTTGATGTGCTGTGGTATGTTTGCAGTTGGGTAAATTATCAGACTGGACCACAGGCTTTGTTTGGGACAGAGTGTAACTGCCTGAAATTCATTGCACAGAGTTGATGTTGATGACCCGCATGATGCACCCCAGTATACTCATGTATACTCAGCAAAAAAACGATTACAGAGACGTCAGTAAAGATTCAGCTTCATCAGACACTTTGAATGGTAGTATGTCGAGACACACATGATACTGAAAGAAAAGTTGATGGTGTTTATCTATTTCATTACAGTGACAGCTCACAAACTTGACTCTTATCAAGTTTTCAAACATGAACTAAAGAGCATACAGGGCACTACGCGGGGTACGCAGTAAAGGCAGTTTCATGCATATATTGAATTGTTTACATGATATTAAAATAGAGGTTCAAAATAGTAATACAGGGAGCAGTGATGACTGCTGCCTCTTGACTAAAAGTCGTCTTAATTCCATCAAAATAGACACCAAGTGGAAAATCCAGCTTCCTTTTTCTTGCAGACAGCACTACTATTTCCTGGATCACCAGGGCCAAAAGTTGAAGTGATATGTTTACACCGGTTTATTTGAAGCTCCTGTGTGTATAGTTATTTACACTTTATGTAACCACCACTACAGGTTAGAATTAAGTAGCGTGTGACATTTTTCAACAAAGAAACATAACATACATATGTTCCAAATATAAGCCCAGAAACTGCTCCACAAAGCAAAAGATGCATATATTTCTGTTGGTGTCTGTTGGTGTCTGTAGCTGTCTGGAGGAGGAAATATATTTCACATAGGCAGACTGAGCACGGTGGATTTGGAGGAGGAGATGACATCCGAGGAGGTAAAGTCTGGGCTCAAAATGTCACCAGTTCTTTCTTTGTGTGTTGTCCCTGTCGATCATCACTCCATCAAGATCTTTATTGACATTTCTTTTAGACTTCTGAAGTAGTGTCTGTTGAATCAAAATATAAATAACTCCTCATCTTTCTACTACCAAATCAAGTATGTGTAGGTAGTGTTCAGCTTCATGCTCAGGCTACATTTGTGCAGACGTAGAGACTGATTTGTGAGATGGCGCCTGAGATAGGCTAAGTGCTCAGACATTATTTTATTAAATCAAACCTCAGTCCAACAGGAAGTATGGTACAGAAGGGAGCTGCTGATTGGCCTTTTGGCACAGAGACTGCTGACTCATCCAGTGAGCATAAAAGGCACATGTTTGGAAATTCTCTGCTGGCCTCCATCGTGATGCATTGCAAATGTGGAATCGATGATGTGCTCAGCCATGGTTGCTCAAACAGTCAGTGTTTGTCAGAAACTGACAGATCACACACACTGGGCACTTATGTGGAGAAGAATAGATGGTAATTTAAGATGCTGTACAGCACTTTGTGCAAACTGTCCTGTCGAAAATGATAATTCACACCAAAGTTTGTGTAGCTGTTCTGCATCAGCAAAGACATGAACTTGTGACCTTCTCCACAAACAGTCAGGCATGATGTGAGAAAAATGTGGGTCAGATAAGAAGCTTTTTATGAACTGGTCTCAAATATGAATACAGACAAAATCATACAATTTGAAAACTAAAACTACCACGTTAAGCCTTTAGCTGTTGATTAAAGTGAACATCAGCCTAGCAATAAAAACCTCCTTTAAAAATAAAGATGGTGAATCCCCAGCACAGGACCCTAAGCTGCAGAAGCCCTCCTCCTCCATGACAGAAACAATCAGATTCAGTTTTACTCTCACTGGCTGATGGAAATGTGATGCTGTGCATGTGATCTGCATGGTTGCTGTTTGGCTTGAACACATTTTATTTGTGTTGTGGTCTGAAAGCTTTTGCATGTTAGCTGCTTGGTTTGCTGCCGGTTGTGTGACAGAGGCTGAACTTTTGAGTTGCATGTAATTGGCTTGTCTGCACGTCAGATCTCACTTTTTGACACCAGTGTTTCCTTCATTTTTGATTATTTTATACTGAATGTTTTGGAGGAAACACTGAACCTTTATAGAGTCACTGCATCTTCCATCCACCTCAAATTACTTCTCCATTATCTACGATGAATCAAATCTATCAAACTATTCCAGTCTTTTTCTTTTGAATTGTTTCAAAAATGTCTTTCTGATATTGTCTGAAATGCTGTGATGACTGCTGTTTTTCAAAAACTTTGCTTCCTCTCATTTAGCTCCTCACATGATTCAAAGGGTCAGAGGTTACTGCTCAGTGTCGATTTGATGACCTCTGCTCTTTCTCTGTTCCATCCTGCAGGATTCTCTGAGAGGGCGGCCAAAGGAGATCCCTCATAACGAGAAGTTACTGTCCCTCAAGTATGAGGTAAAAAAAAAAAAACCCAACTCATTGAACAGAATTTGGGTTCAAATGTTTCTGCAAAACCTTAATTTAATATAAGTATAATGTGAAGAATGAGGCCGTTACAAATAACTTTCCTTGGGCAACAAATAATACAGTAATCAGTTTAAACAGATTTGAAACATGTGATGAAATCAGCTTTGTCTGAAGAAACATTCAGTTTTTAATGGAATTCTGAGCATTGGCCCCAAAAGCTTTTTACATTACAAAACACAGAGCCTGTTTCTCACATTTCTGATATGTGAACCATATAATGTTTATGTAAATAAGATAGTTTATCACCTTACATTGGTCTGTCTTGTTCCAGAGTTTGGACTATGATAACATTGAGAATCAGCTGTTTCTGGAGGAGGAGAGGAGGATGAGTCACATGGTAAGAAGATAAGTTTGTAACCTCTAGAGTTTTGCATTTCATCTCCTGGATCTAATACTTTCTTCTCTCATTTTTATTTTTAGGGTTTCCGCTGTCTGGAAATCAGTCGCTGGGTCGTCTGTGGTCTGATTGGCTTCCTGACGGGTCTCATCGCCTGTTTCATTGACATTGCTGTGGAGGAACTGGCAGGGTTCAAATACCAAGTGGTCAAAGAGAGTATCCTAAAGCTTTTGGCACTGTAATGCTCCCCTTATAAAGATAATGAACAGGGAGCAGGGATGCAGATAAAGCCTGTCTTTCCTTGACCTTTAACCCCTCACAGACATTGAGAAGTTCACAGAGGTGGGCGGCCTCTCCATCTCTCTCATCCTCTGGGCCGTCCTAAACTCTGCCATTGTAATGATCGGGTCTGTCATTGTTGCATTTTTTGAGGTGAGACCAGATGAGGGAAATTATTGCCTCTCGGTTTACTATTAACCCTCTGGAAACAAAATTCACATCCGTATTTACACTTACTTCCTCTTTTGTTCCTCACTGTGAGTAAAGTGTCATAAAAACTTCTCATTCTGTCTGAGCCACAGGTCACTGAAATAGACATGGAAGTAAAACTTGACAGGCAGTACCACAGCTAAACCTCCAGAATGGTGTAACAATAAAAATTCACAAAAGATGACTTTGCTTCTCTTTTTCTGACAGTCTGGTTAGCCAGTTTGGTTAATAGTTGTTTTTTCTTAATTTTTCTACATCCGATATCTTCATTCCACCTGATTCACACTCCACAAAGCTGTCAGCTCTCCACACCACATCGTGTGAATGCAGTTTCATTACAACAGTTTACACGACAACTTTATTCACACATCCTCATATGTTTGTCCGATAATAACAGCCACTAAAGGTTCAGAGTATCACTCACATGAAACGCTCCCCTCTCCCTCTCTTTCAGCCTATAGCAGCAGGAAGTGGTATTCCTCAGATAAAGTGTTACTTAAACGGAGTCAAGATTCCCCGGGTGGTACGACTCAAGGTAAAACACACACTCGCACTTACACACAATGGATGTACAATCCCGATTCCAATGAAGTTGGGGATGTTGTTTAAAACGTAAATAGAAACAATACAATGATTTGTTAATCCAGTTTAACCTACATTCAACTGAATACACTACAAATACAAGATATTTATTGTTCAAACTGATAAACTTTATTGTTTTTTGCAAATATTCACTCATTTTGAATTTGATGCCTGCAACATGTTCCTAAAAAGTTGGGACAGGGTCAACAAAAGACGGGGAAAGTTGAGGAATGCTCCAAAAACACCTGTTTGGAACATTCCACAGGTGAACGGATTCATTGGAAACAGGTGAGTGTCATGATTGGGTATAAAAGGAGCATCCCTGAAAGGCTCAGTCGTTTACAAGCAAGGCTGGGGTGATGTTCACTACTTTGTGAACAACTTTGTGAGCAAATAGTCCAACAGTTTAAGAACAATGTTTCTCAAGAATTGATGGATTTGATCACCTACAGTCCATAATATCATCAAAAGATTCAGAGAATCTGGAGAAATCTCTGCACGTAAGCAGCAAGGCTGAAAACCAACACTGAATGACCGTGACCTTTGACCCCTCAGGCAGCACTGCATTAAAAACCAACATCATTGTGTAAAGGATATTACCACGTGGGCTCAGGAACACTTCAGAAAACCATTGTCAGTTAACACAGTTCATCACTACATCTACAAGTGCAAGTTCAAACTCTACCATGCAAAGACAAAGACATATATCAACAACACCCAGAAACACCGCCAGCTTCTCTGGACTCGAGCTCATCTGAGATGGACTGACACAATGACAAGACACATTCTGCACGTGTTACAACTGCGTGGCTTCGTAGTAAAAGAGTGCAGATACTAGACTGGCCTGCCTGCAGTCCAGACCTGTCTCCCATTGAAAATGTATGGAGCATTATGAAGCACAAAATACAACAACAGAGACCCCGGACTGTTGATCAACTGAAGTTGTTCATCAATCAAGAATGGTAAAGAATTCCACCTCCAAAGCTTCAACAATTAGTGTCCTCAGTTCACAAACACTTATTGAGTGTTGTTAAAAGGAAAGCTGATGGAATACAGTGGAAACATGACCCTGTCCCAGCTTTTTAAGAATGTGTTGTAGACATCAAATTAAAAATGTATGAATATTTGCAACAAACCGATAAAGTTTATCAGTTTGGGTGATAAATATCTTGTCTTTGGAGTGAATTCAATTAAATATAGGTGACAGAATTTGTAAATCATTGTATTCTGTCTTTATTTATGTTTTACAAAACGTCCCAACTTCATTGGAAATGGGGTTATATTTGAACTTGAAGGTGACAATCTGTAACATGTTATGTGTCTCTCCAGACACTGATGGTGAAAGTGTTCGGTGTGATCTGCTCAGTGGTTGGCGGTCTTGCAGTTGGAAAGGTGAATGTTTAATGCCGCTTCAGAAACAGTTGTTAATGTCCAGAACTTTGTCTCACCTCATCTATTGTCTCCTTTCAATTCCTTTAGGAAGGTCCCATGATTCACTCTGGTGCTGTGGTTGCTGCAGGAGTGTCTCAGGGCAGGAGCACGTCTTTGAAAAGAGACTTTAAGGTCAGAGTGAGAAGTCAGTTCACAGGCTGACTGACATTTCAAAGCAACATATTCTGTTACAATCACATCTAAATTTTATGTTACTGTAAATAATTACCAGGAAACCATATAGACTTCTTTTAACTTCATTTTGAATATGGCTGTATGCTATATATAAGGTGTTAAACATCCTTGAAAGAGTGTGTTTGAGAGTCAGAAGTTTGTGAATGATTTAGAACTGTAGTAGCACATTGTGTCTGTGTTTGTGTTTGTAGATCTTTGAATACTTCCGCAGAGACACAGAAAAGCGAGACTTTGTGTCTGCTGGAGCTGCTGCTGGAGTTTCAGCAGCTTTTGGAGCACCAGTCGGTAATAAAAAAAATATGCAGCCGCCTCACACAGCCCAGTTTTTTCACACTCTTTGTTATTAATCTATCTAATATGTGTAGGCAGTTTGACTTCTTATGAGCAGCAGTGCTTAAGCATGGCTGCACGCCCAAAACTGTAAACAAAGACAAGCTGGGAGGAAACTCCCTCTAAAGCACTTGTTACAATGCCTGTAATGCTGGTTACAATAGGAATGTCTGTGTTTTGTCACTTTGCACAGCAGTATCAGTGAGATGACTGATGAAACTAGATGGTGACAAGTGTGTGAAAATTGGCCTCTGAGACACCAATATTTCTGAAGGGCCAGAAATCAAAAAAAACAAAACAGTGAAGTGGAGTCGCACTGATATATACTCACACTGTGTTATGTGATGTACTTGATGTCAGAGTGAGTTTTTTTTTTTTTTATCTCTCTGGTCAGGTGGTGTTTTATTCTCTCTTGAAGAGGGAGCATCTTTCTGGAACCAGATGCTGACATGGAGGATAGTAAGTCACTCTTCCTTATGAGCACCCCCATCATAGACTCATCGCTAAGTAAAGATTAATAGATGTTGATGGTAAATAATGTCACTCTCTCTCCTCTACAGTTCTTCGCCTCCATGATCTCCACCTTCACCCTGAACTTCTTCCTCAGCATCTACCACAAAAACCCAGGAGACCTCTCCAACCCTGGTCTCATTAACTTTGGCCGTTTTGAGACTGATGTATGGAAGTTATTTTTTCACACAATATTTCTTCAAAAACTACAAGAGATCTAAAAACACTTCTTCTAATAGTCTCAAGCAGAATGTAAATGAATAGTCCTGTAAAAGATTTTAAGGTGGTAATAAAAGAGATGTATGTCCCTTTATGACCCTAAAACCATATCAGACATCACTTATTTCTACACAATCATTGAAATGAGTGGCTAAAATAAAAGTTGACACAGTATCTCTTTGTGCTTTTTCAGACTGTTGCCTATAACCTCTATGAGATCCCTCTCTTCATTGCAATGGGAGCAATAGGTAAGAACGATATTTTCTTACATGGGGAGGGGAGAGATGTGTCTCGAAATGATTTAAACATGTTATTAAGATGCACAAATAAATCCACGATTACACTTTTCAAAAAATTTTATGTGTGAATTTATCAGGACTTATCATTTATAAATCTTTCATTTTTCTGGTGAATTGTTGAAAGTGCGTTTGTGGATCAACCAGCACGTGCATTTATTTTTTTAAACTAACATCACACAGTGTTGAAGAGATTCACACACACAAGTTGAGCACAAGATATTCATGTGTGGAAAGCCTCACCCTTCCATCTGCTGGGCGGCGATGTTACTGTCTCCATTGAGAGCATGGACTGTAAACAAAGACGATAAAGAGCTATTTGAGGGCAAAAGCTATCTCATATCCACTGTCTTTCTGAAATTATTTTGAGACAGATCTCTCCCCATTTTCATATTGTGTTCAGCTGCCACTGAGTTTGTGTAACATCAGCGTAACAGAGCAGGTCTTTTTGCATGAATCTGTCAGACTGTATAGTTTTATAATCTCTGATATTTGTTCCTGCAGGTGGATTACTGGGAGCTCTGTTCAATGTTCTCAACTACTGGCTGACCATCTTCAGAATCAGGTAAGCTGCAGACATTGATCTGATGTTTTTAAGTTCAAAACATGTTGTCAGGTTTTAACAAAGGTGACATTAAAAAAACATCTCTTTCTTGTGCCAAGAAAAACAACACAGAGCAACATGGCGGCTGGTTATTGTCTGTCAGAGACAGGGTGTGTCGCAGGATGAAGACTTTTTCACATGAGCTCTTGAAACAATTTCTCAGAATGTCAGCATCATGTGATTACAGTGATTAAATATAGGGCTGGGGAAAATCAGGTGTGATCAGAAGGTGACGTTTGCTTGTACACTTGTTGTTTCTGCTTCCTTGTCTGTGGTCACTGACATGCACACGCACAATTTATTTAAAGCTTTGAAATAACTACAGATGTCCAGAGCTCTGTGACAGCCAGCACACCTAAATATGTGATCGTCAGAACAGGTTCATACTTCTGCTCAGCTGTGTCCTCATGTACAGGTTAACAGTCTCTACAAGTGTGGAGTGAATGTACGACACGCCAACAGTAATAGACGAGGAGGCTCATTTGAATCATTTCTGAATCTGCTAGTTGAGCTCTAGCTTCACATGTGCTGAATCCAAATTTTGCTGTTCAGCCTGGTACTCACTATTTGGGGGCGTAATGATTCATCTGAATTTGATCTGAATCTATGTCCAGCTCTGCTGACATACACCTTGGATCGGTAAAATGTCCTAAGAACTGGTTGAATGTCTGGTTTCAAACTTGTGTTGGGAGGAAGAACTTTTTAAAAACGTGCCAGTCTCATGACATTTAGAAAAGTAAAAATACATCATCTGGAAGATGAATACCCATGCCACACAACATCTACAGCCTGTTTCATTGCTAAGATTCACTCTGAAAGTCCCGGAGTCAAACCGTCTTCATTTTAACGTCTGAACCACAAATGAATAATAAATTGCGATAACGTCAGACATTTTCATTTCATAATGTCTTAAATAAACTGGACAAATACAGCAGTAGTACAATGAAACATCTCCCTGTTTCTTTATCTCATGTTTTCTGAACTTTGGCCACCATACCTGACAATAAACAAATACAACATCTGTATCCTTTGCTCATCATGTGATGCTAAGAACCTGTTACGGCAGTCCTGCATCTAAAAACACTCCTCTGTCATCTGACAGGACCTGTATTTGGGTCACCTTTCATAACAGTAGTTAGACTCTGTTTGACGTTTTTAGTTACTTCACCTTCAGGCATAAAGCGAGCGAGCAGCAGCCTGCTGGTTTACCGCTCGGCTCTTTATTTAAACTCTGAGTTTCCTTGTTGTTTGGTAAACCCACGTGGCTGACAACGTGTCACTTTTTTTTTAAGTTCACGGTTCTTTAAAACCCTTTAACACCTGAGCCTCAAAATGCCTTCCTGGAGTTTTTTTTTTTTTTGCTTATTTTGACTATAAAAGGGTCAAAAAATGTCCTGTGAGTAAAAGCTTTGGCCCATTTTTTTCTGGAATTCTTGGAACTTTCAATATCTGGAGTTATTTTCAATTTACCTCAGGTTATATGAGAGTAAAACAGTTCAAACTGAAGAAAAATACAAAAACAGAATTGGATTTTTAGAGGTTTAGTGAAGGAAAAAACACTGCACTCAATAATTGCTAATGGATTTTACAGGATAAACTTAAAATCTGAACATCAAAAAACATGTTTATTCACACTTATGAGTCTTTGTCTCTAATTTAATGAAACATGATAAAATTCTCTGACAGCATCAGCAGAACCTTCAGCCTCTCCCTCTCTGAGCCGACAAACCACCTGTAGACATCTGCTCCTCATCACGAGAAACTGTAAGAAGAGAAGAAAAATATTCAGCTGCTCACGCTCACTGTACAGAACAAACAAGGCACGGCACATTATTCTACAAAGATTAGCGCACAGTACAAGCCTTAAATCAGGATTACAGAGTAAAACTAACACTCAGTGCACTGTTCTAAAACAACACAATAAATAGATGCGCCGTATTACGTGGTGTGCACGTGAAAAAAATCACCACACAATACAAGCCTCAATCTATACGTACAATTACGCACACAAAGTAAAAACTAGACACAGAGAGAGCTCCATTCATCCTGAAATTCATCTCATCCTCTTCTGTCGTGTAAAGTTGCTCCTTCAGTCTCAAACACCTGCAGAAGCCTCAGTGGAGGTTTTATGACCCTGGAGGATCTGCTTTTTGGCATCTTTAGAAGAACTCAGCTCTGTTTTCTCTGTGCGCTCCTGTCATCCCTCTGCTCCTCTGTGTGTATTCACCGGCTTTATTAAATGACAGTGAAATTACCGTAATAACCATATATCAGCTGAAAGAGCAACATCTCAGCTTTCACAAATTGTGAAATTTTTCTGACTGTGCGAACCGTTTTGCAATAAAGGTCATTTAAACTGTGCTTACCCAAATGTGTTGAGCAATGTGTTATGCAAATGTTGTTGTGTTGAGTTGTGTTTGTTTGTGTGCCACAGGTATCTTCATCGCCCCTGCCTGCAGGTGATGGAGGCCATGTTGGTCGCTGCAGTTACAGCGACAGTTTCATTCACCATGATCTACTTCTCCAACGACTGTCAGCCTCTGGGACCAGAGCACACAGAGGAGTACCCACTGCAGGTACACACACACACACACACACACACACACACTGGATGTGCTGTGTGTCAGTGAATCTTGATTCTGCCTGTGTGTAGTTCCTTTTTTGAACATGCGTAGTGACCTAACAGACTTAATTGAAGCGTTGTTCTTCCCTCATCATCACCACGATGCTAACATTCGCGGTTTTGATAGACGTCTCTCGACAGCTGAAGCATACATCACCTTAAAATTAGATTCAGTCATTCACGGTCCCTTCTCCCTCACTCTCTCTCTTTCTTTTAGCTGTTCTGTGCAGATGGAGAGTACAACTCCATGGCCACAGCCTTTTTTAACACTCCTGAGAGAAGTGTTCGAAGTCTCTTCCACAACCAGCCAGGTAACCAGCCTCTCCAGAACACTCGAGTACAGCAGCAGACATTTTTCTGCCACTTTTATTTAGCCTCTCAACTTGTGCTCATCCCTCGTGTCCATTTTGTGTCGTGCATCAAGGAACCTACAACCCTCTGACCCTGGGTTTGTTCACTCTGACTTACTTCTTCTTGGCGTGTTGGACGTACGGCTTGGCGGTGTCTGCTGGAGTCTTCATCCCCTCTCTGCTGATCGGAGCAGCCTGGGGACGGCTGTTTGGGATCCTGCTGGCCTCCATCACTTCCACTGGCTCGGTAAGTGGATGTGAAGGCCTCCTCTGCTCTGTAGGATAAAGAAACAATAGTTAGAGGAAGAAAATGTAATGAAGTGGACCGTATATATCTATTGGTCTAAAACAGCAACTTGCAGTGACTTCCTGTTTGTGTGTGTTAGATCTGGGCTGTTCCTGGAAAATATGCCCTTATTGGAGCAGCTGCTCAGTTAGGTGAGTATTTTTTTATCCTGAACTGTTAAAGTGTCGGTTCTCAACAAGAAACAAGAAATGAAAGCATTATTTTTTGGCAAATCATTAGAGAAACTCATCTATTATAATAATTCATAACACTAGTTTGTTTTCTCTCTGCTCTCCTCAGGTGGCATCGTGAGGATGACTCTCAGTTTGACCGTCATCATGGTGGAGGCGACAGGAAACGTCACGTACGGTCTTCCCATCATGCTCGTCCTCATGACTGCAAAGATTGTAGGAGACTACTTTGTGGAGGTAAAAAATGATACAGACACACCATGCTCCTGTTTGAACCTGTGGTTGTTTACATTGGATTTAATGCATTGTTTCTTTGAGAGACAAGCTTCCTGTCTCTAATGTTTTTCTTCATGCTTCAGGGTCTGTACGATATCCACATCAAGCTGCAGAGTGTCCCCTTCCTGCACTGGGAGGCTCCGGCCACGTCTCACTGGCTGACTGCGAGGTGATGCTCCTCCTGTGTGCTGATTACATTCAGAGCCTGTCATGAAAAAGAACTCAAAAGATGTTCAGATGTTTGATTTTTTTTGTTTTTTTAAGTTTAATTTAGTGTTTGTATTTTTCCTCATGTCCACATGTAGAGAGGTGATGAGTTCTCCGGTCACCTGTCTGAACAGGATAGAGAAAGTGGGAACCATCGTAGACATCCTCAGTAACACGTCAACCAATCACAACGGCTTCCCAGTGGTCGTGGAGGTGACAGCGAGTGAAGCGGTCAGTACGTTGGCTCTGTCTGAATTCCTTGAAGAGAAACGATTGTCAAAGTACTTCAGCTGCATTTTTGGATTTAAACTTTGTATTCTGAGGTTAACGGCTCACACAGTAAAGCACTGTTATAATGAAACAGAAAGGGAGACTGAGGAGGAGGAGCTTAACGTTTTTCTCTTATCTTTCTCTCTCCTGTTCAGCCACCAAAGCTCTGCGGCCTCATCCTCCGCTCACAGCTCATCGTTCTCCTCAAGCACAAGGTAACATCATCAGCAGAGAACAGATGCACAACTTTTGAAACCATTTGAATACGATCTGTCATCATCCCCTCTCACTCCCTCCTTGTTCTCAGGTTTTTGTGGAGCTGGCGAGGACCCGGTTGACCCAGAGGAAGCTCCAGCTGAAGGACTTTAGGGATGCTTATCCTCGCTTTCCCCCGATCCAGAGCATCCATGTGTCCCAGGACGAGAGAGAATGTATGATGGACCTGACAGAGTTCATGAATGCAACGCCTTACACTGTTCCACAGGTAACACACACGCACATACCACTGTGAAAACACAGGTATGCGACCTTCTCACAGCTTCAAATTTACCCGAGGCTTTTCTCTCTGCAGGAAACGTCTCTGCCTCGAGTGTTTAAGCTGTTCAGAGCGCTAGGACTCAGACACCTGGTGGTTGTGGATGATTCCAACCAGGTAGGAGTCATAAATTGTCAAAGACAAAAACTGAGAGTATTATTTTTCTCTATAGTTTTGTTCTACGTGAGTGAGCTTTTAAAAACAGTGGTTTTGTTCCTCTCTGTGAACGATAAAGACCGTTTTCTGGTTTGTGATCCTGCGCAGGTGGTTGGACTGGTGACCAGGAAAGACTTGGCAAGATATCACCTGGGCAAACACGGTCTGGAGGAGCTTCAGCTGGCCCAGACATAGTACACACACACACACACACACAGAAATAAATCCGTGAACCTCTGACCACCATATGCCTCCATAAGCGGTTATCCACCAGCTATGCAGCCTTAAAGGACGCCACCACAGTCCACGAGGTCTCTCTTATCCTCTGATGCCAAACTGACTCCATGTAAACCCACAGACACTCGTCAGGTCTTATTTAAAGGATCATTTCACTTTTTAAACCTCTCTTCTTTCAGAAATAACCTCCCATAAAGCACAAACTTGCTCTCTAAATTACATGAAAAAATGGATTTGGAAGGACTCTGAGTTGTTGTTGCTCTGCTGTTGTTGTCCCAGTTTGCTGCAGCTTGTGGATGTGTTGATATAACGGACAGAAAAGAAGGAAGAGAAGGCGTATGAAACGAGTCCAAATAACAGTTTCTGGAACAGCTCCTCTGTCTGTTAATGTCTTAAAACGAGCCGTGAAACTTTCCTCATGAGGCTGCATTAAATACAGAACACATAATCCGTCATCACATTTATTGATTCAGTTTTTAAATAGCTCACCTGGATGCTCCTGAGACCTGTGATTGAACTAAATGAGACACTTTTTAGTGTGAGTTCATGTTTCACTATTTAAAGTCAGTTCTTGGCGTCATGTTTTCCATTGTTGTGTAGTTTTGCACTGAACGATTGTTATTTATTGTCGATGTTGATGTTTGTTTTACTTCAAGCTTATTTTGGCAAATTCAGGTTTCACATATCTCTAAATCTGAGACACTTTTATCAGTATTTTTTCTCATTTTTACATTACAGAGCAGATTATTTTGTCTCATTTGTCGGTTCTGTCACAGAGATATGATGGTTCTTCCTCTCTGTTTTGATAAAAGCTTGTCTGTCTGTTTTTCAGTCAGTAAGAGATGAGCTGATACTCACATCTTATTCGTCACCCCTTCTGTTGTTTGCACTTTGTCCTCCTCCTGAAAACGTCTCCCATGAAGCTCTGTATGAATGTGAACAGCTCTTTGCTCCAGACCAATCATTTTAATTCTGTTACACCACACAGAAAACACACTTTGATTTGCATTTCCTTAACTTATATTTTTTCCTGTGTGCACTTTTTTTTCAATTTATTGTACAGTTGAATATAACAATGCTCTTTTATAACCACTGGAAAGTCCTTTGTGAATTAATAAAGTTGAAATTTATCTATTGTTAAATGATTTTGTACTTTGTTTTGTGAGAAATGTTTCAGGTGCTTTCAGCCAAGAAGATCCAGGGCCTGTATTCACACAGCTGCTCAGAGTCCTCACAGAGCCTAAAAATTCCCAGCAAGGAGTCTCAGTTTCAGAATGATTCAGGAAGTGTCTGAGAGCAACTCTGAGCGAGGAGGGGACAGAAACTTTGATCTCAGTGAGGAGGTGTGGTTGACCCCCGTTGCTCGGTATGATGCAGTCTCCTAAGAGCTGTGATTGGTTGTTACAAAGAGGGGAAAAAGACAATTAAAATGCACTCTCTGCTCCTCATAATTACTGGATGGTAAAATCAACCGATCCTATAATTTAGACATATTAAGAAATTTGTGATTTTGACATTAACTTAAAAAAATGGTTTCATTTTAACTAAATGCTCAGCTTGAATGCAGGAGAACAATAGTAAGAGGGAGTCCTGGATTCATGGCTCAAGAGAAGAGGCAGACTTTGGGGCACATCGACCAACAAATCAATGCTTTGTTCCCTCTCATTGTGCGCACAAGCACTGAGCGTGAGAAGCGCTGGTGCGTGCTGCAAACTCAAGCGAGAGCAGAGATTTTAGCACACAAAGTTCTTCTGTGTTGTAGGAAACCATTTAGGCTGCTGACATCATTTACTTTGATATTAACAGTTATATGAATGTTACAGAATTTTAAATGCTCATTAACTGGACTGTTCAGGGACTGGATCACCAGCTACAATCTTGGAATTCCTCAAATTCTAAGATTTTTCTAAGAATGGCATCACTAAGACTTGGCATGGCATCACTTTTAGCTTTAGGATGCCTTGTGAAGAGGGGCCTAGATTATTTTCGATTTATTAATCAAAAGAAGAAGAATGGACATGCAGAAAGGAGGTCCTGTCTTCTTGTGTCCACTAGATGTCAGTGAAAGACATTTGGAAACACTGGCTGGTTGAACAGTGAGTCCAATCTGACATCAACACCTGCTCCCTGTTTACATCAAACATACAAACATGAGTCGGAGGTGATGGCTGCATCCAGCGTTTCGTTGCACACGGGGCAGCTGCTTATGCACAGAAGATTTGAACGTTGGATGGTCTGATGTGCATCTAAAATCCCATGTTTTGGGGTGCTGCTGGAGGCTTTAGTCCTCATCGCACCGGGTGCTGGTTCAACTCCTGGCCTCAACTATTTGCTGCATATTTTCTCCTCTTTGCTCTCCTTATATTTGTCTCTCTTTAGCTGTCAAATTAAGGCAAACATACAGTCGATGAATTTAAGATGGTTTAATACAACTGCACTTTAATGGAACATGTTCTTCAGAGTTACTTCACAGCTCCTACAAATTATCCCTCACCCTTCAGCCAATCAGAATTGAGCTTTCAGTCAGATCATGGAATAACTTCCTGTATTACAGATAAGAGCTCTGAGTTAGCTCCATATCAGCTTTAATAGAGGAGAGATATACTGGCTCAGTTTAGCTTCTGACTCCACGTTATGAAAATAAAACCTGAGCACAGCACGGAGCTGATCCGCACCGCCTGCAGAACATTTTATCAGCTTTATTTAGTCCGAATAGAAAAATGTGTCTCTGCATGGCTGAACCCTGGGGGGCCTCTCACGCTCGCTCACTCTTTATGACACCATCCACGACTACCTTGTTCAAGCACACATTTTATAGACGCCACTCGTTCCACCGGGGACCACTGCTGCTGCTGATTTATATTTCCATAAAGCAGTATGATATAATGGGTTTATGGCACAGCTTGCTTCAGGACAGACAGGGATAAAGAGCCGCTGCTGACTCTGACAGGAGTGATATGTGAGGAGAGTCAAAGGAAACGGACACATTTTTACTGGTGTTAAGTGTTTAAAAATGATGGATTTTTACAGCGGAGCTTCAGAGTGTTGACAGTTTTAGGGAGACAGACCAGTGCTGCTGTTTAAACATTAACTTTCTTTACACCCTCTCTCTTACAGTCATCATTTCTCTGTGTGTTAAAGGAAGAGCCGGGAGAGCTTTAGCTGAACTCAAGGTTTGTCAGGCCAAAAGTTCATATTCAGGTGCTTCAGGTTCACTGATGTGTTAAACGACTGTTCTGATGTTTTTACTTCAGACATGAGCAGTGTCTTGTTAGCTCTTTAAAAATAAAAGCGTATGTATTACAGCTTGGCCTAATTTTAAAAGGACAGATGTTAGTTTTTCAAGCACACATTATAATCTGTGAGTTTTAAGATACATGTCTCCGTGAAAAAAGCAGAAATAATGGGTACGGAAGCCCAAAGTGGACATTAAATGTGCTTTTCAACCACAGGAACCAGGGTCTGAATTTAGTTCCTGGGTGGATGAGCTTCCCTCTGAAAAGCCCCTCCTCATCGGGTCGTACTTTACAAAGACCCAGGAACTTTAGGGTGGGGCCTGCAATGCTGACTTTTCCTGATTTGTGGAGCATACACTTTTTTTTTTTTTCCCAGATTGCTTCAGGATTAATCATATCAGTCTGATATGACTGCACTCTCTCTGACTGATGTACTTCCTCTTTTTTTCTATCAGTATGAACTTTATTCTTTTCAGAGGCTGGCAAATTACAAATTACTCTTTGGATCAGTCACAGGATCAGGTCTGAAACTCTTGCTTCCACCAGTTTTGTTTTCTGTACGGTCACGTTTGTTAAGCTCAGTGTGATGTAAAAACAAAACCGAATCAGCTGATGAATTAAATGCAGATTCGTCTGTAAGCTGGAAGTGAGAATGACTCAAATCAGACCCGGATTTAGGTCTGAATTGGAAGAATTTAGGTCGTATTGGAAAAAAAAAAGAGCGCAAGAGTGAAAGTAAATGTTCCTATAGCCCAGATCTAAAAGTGTGAAAGAGACGTGTTTGTCATGATGTGTGAAAAGAAGTGTGTGACTGTGAAGTGGGAGAAACCGCCCACTTCGTCTGAATGTAAAAATGGATAAAGAGGTGAAACAATTCAAATTAATGATAGAATGAAAATAAAACGGAGAGGAGGAAAGTGAGAGTCATGATTGAAGCAGATCTCTGACAGGGTGTGGCCACTACAGGACTGAGTGAGATAAAAGGAAGAGGAGGAGGGAGGGAGGAAGATAAATAGAGACGGAGGGAGAGGAAGAGATGGCGTGACACAGTGATGAATGGGTGGAGGGAGAGAGTGGACACCGCAGCGAGGATTCATAAAAAGTGAGGAAAAATGAAAATCTAAGAGGACAGAGTTAACGTGAGGGAGGATGAGGAGTAGAAAAAAAAGGAGTGGGTGAGGAGGAAGAGTAAAAGAGGGAGGAGAAAGGGGGGTAAAGGATGAGCTCATTGCAGTCTCTGGGATGATGACACGAGGAGGGAGGGAGGAAGGGAGGGAGGGATGCAGGAGGGGAGGGGTCTGCTCTCCTCGTCTGTGAATCGATAGCCAGCGTCTGAGTTACACACACACACACACACACACACACACACACTGAACATGCTGCTGTAGACAGCTCTGCCGTTTACCGGCGTCTGCTTTCACTGAAGCTGCCTGTTCGCATTTTAGCTTCTTTTCCTTCAAAAAGGAGAAAAGAGAGGCTACTCACAGTCTGCTCTCTCTCTCTTTCTCCCTCTCTCCCTCTCTCTCTCTCTCACACACACACACATCCTCTCCACACCCACACCCAAGGATACCCTCCCTGCTTCTCTCTCTCTCTCTCTCTCTCCCTCACATCACCACGTTTTCCCCTCGGCCCCTCCATCCTCACCTTTTTTCTACATTTCTTCCAGGGAGGAGATGCTCGTCTAACTCTTCTCTTATTATTTCACGTTGAAGACTTTTGTTTTGCCTTTTTTCCCTCCCCCTCTCCTGTTCTGGTACTTTGTTGCTTACCTGTGGAGGTTCCCCCTCTTCCTCTGGTTCTCTGGTTCTTCTCCTGCCAGCCGTCGCGCTGAGTGCAGCCCCGCAGAGAGGCACCATGCTGGGATTGGACGTGTGTGAGTTCGGGGGTCAGGTGCTGGAGCTGCTGTGGCTGACTATGTGCTACAGAGGTGAGGGGATAAATGTGTGTGTGTGTGTGTGTGATGCATGCTCCTGTGCATTAGTTAAACTTCACTGATATGCTGTACATCAATATGCATCATTAATCTGTTTAAAGATGAAGAATGAAACCAAAATGTGACTCTTTAAGGGCGAAACTGATATCTGTGTTAGTATGTCTGTGTGTGTGTGTGTGTGTGTGTGTCTGTGTGTGTGTGTGCGCAATATGTCTCCATCCTGGCGGGTGTGGACATTTTTATGTCCAACATGGAGCGCTGCCAAGACAAGCTGAAGGTGGCAGATCAATAGCTATCGATCACACACACCCTGCACGAGTTGGTGTGTGCTTGTTGTGCATGCCGGCTTTGCGAGTGTATTCCTGCTCAAAAATACATACACACACACACATGCATAAGGTTGTGTGTGCATAGGAAATGTTGGCAGGAGAGGTGTGCATGTGTGTTTGTGTGTGTGTGATGACACAGCACATGATGTTGCTTTTACCTGATGACTGTTTTTGTCATTCATGTTTGCACCGACTTTATGTTTGTTGCAAGGTTTGGCTGTGTGTGTGTGTGTGTGTGTGGGTGGATGTGTGTGTGCACACTCATTACACTGCAGCAGTGCTTGGCTGTCACAGATGGTGGATCAGACCTGGGGTTTCCCCTCACACAGGTGTGTGTTTGAGAGTGTGTGTTTTGTATGAAAGGTGTGTAAAGGCAAAGAGAGAGAGAGGGAGCTGGAAGAATAAAACACCCTGACGATGATGAGGAGAGATCACCTTCAAAAGAAACTCCAGAGAATTTCTAATGATCACTTCGCTCAGGACCCGAGGAGTCCCTGACCTCATGGAGAACTTCACGTCCCAACTTTCTCTTGAATTCCTCCTCAGTGTTTCAGCCCCGCCTTTATCCGCCTTTACTCACACCCTGAAAATCACAAACCGAGAATCCAGCCAACGTTTCTGCAAAGATTCACAAGCGGCAACAATTCTTCCGCAACTGTTGGTCCAGCGGAGAGAGTGGGTGGAAGTGTTGCTCTGTTTTCTCTGTTCCTCTCTGAGGTGTGAGTAAACTGTTTCTGCGCCTGAACACAGAAAGGAGCGATCGATGAATACAGACGACGAGGCTTTAAACGTTAAAGAAAAACAACAATCATTCAGACCACTGAAATGAAACAGGACGTCAACAGCAGGGCTGTGTTTGCCAGGATGACTGAGGAAGAATGCACGTCATCTTCATCCTGAACAAAATCAGTGTTTAGATTTATCTCCTGTGTTTGAAGACAGAACTTGCTGCGAAATCATGTTGAAAATCAGCAGCCAGAGAGAAGCAACTTTCTGTTTACAGTGAAACTGAGACCTACTGAGAACATAATAATGGAATCTGAAGAAAAAAGACAGACGAAACAACCGTTTAGGAATTTTTTCTTGTTTCCAAAGAAGAATTTACGAAACAGGGGTAGGGCCACTGAAAAAAAATAATATCCAATAATTTTTTTTTCTCAACTTTTTTCTCATAATAAAAATAATAATAAAAAAAAGAATTATTGGATATTATTTTTTTCAGTGGCACTAATCCTCTTCCATAAGTATTCAACCCCAAAACAAAACAGACATGTAGGAAAGTCATCACCATGGATGGGGGTGTTGTCTCATGCATTTTTCCCATTTCTCTACAGGACAGACGTGACATTACTTTCACAAACCCGCCTCCAAAGTTCGGCTCTGACCTCATATCTTTGAGCTCTGTTCTTTAAACATTTCAGAAAACTCATCAGTCCAAATAATTAGCATCGTGGTTGAACTTCCTCCACAGGCTGAACAGAGATTTTTGGGTCTCTTTGCTGTTGTCTGTGCAGGTATTTGTGGATGTGAGACACTTTGAGGCTCTTCAGAAACACTTTGGCTGAGATTGGATTTTGAAAAACGAGGAAGAGGAGATTTTTGAGAGGAACGTGGGAGGAGACGGAGATAAATGGCTCGAGCAAGGAGCAAAATGACAGAGGAGGAAGGATGCTGGAGAAAGAAAAGGATGAGAATGACTAAGATGAAGGAGCAGAGGAGGATGAGTAGGATGATGCTGCTGAAAGAGGAGGAGGAGGAGGAGAGGGTTTAAGTGAAGGAAACAAAAGGAGAGGCCGGTGGTTGAAATTGACGTCTTGTGTCAGCGGCTGTTTCCAGGAAAGAACAGCTCTCTCTCTCTCTCTCTCTCTCTCTATCTATCTCAGTGTGTGTGTGTGTGTGTGTGTGTGTGTGTGTGTGGGTGAGGCCCATGTGGCAGACGCTTCATCAGCTGTCAACCAGTGAACAGCTCAGACAGACAGTGAAACGTTCAAACAGGCTAATTGAAATCCTCTCCTCTTTTCCTCCATCCTTCTTCAGTTTCTCACACCATGTTTCTGCCCCCCCCCCCTCTCTCTCTCTCTTTCTCCCACACACACACATTCTACCTCCATCTTTCTCCCTTTAGGTCTCCCCTATAGTCTCCTCTTTTCATTCTGCTTCCACAGCTGTCAGATTAAATGACTCAGACTCTATGGTTCAGTTTTTAATCCTCTTCTTCCTCGCTCGTCTCTTCAGCTGCTGATTTTAACTGTTCATGTCCACATACACACACAAACACACACAAACACACTCACACCTTCACCTGCCTCTAACTTCATCCCTCTCTTCTATCTGTGTGGTGATGAATGAGATTGTCTGGGTGGGCAGACACATACGAGACCAATCAAATCAGTCAATTAGACAAGCTGCTGTCTCGACTTCCCTGACGGAGTCGCTACAGACTGATTAACTGTGTGTGTGTGTGTGTGTGTGTGTGAGAGAAAGAGAGAGTGAGAGAAACATTATCAGAGCTGAGGTTAATCCAAGGCTTTGCTGTGCATTAGTTTTACTTTTGAGAGCTGAAAACGCATCTTTAGTTTTTGTCTTTTTAGAGGAGTCACTGCTCACTGTGATCTTTCTGAATTCAAAGAAAAAAAACAACTGTTACAGATAAAAGCTGAGCTGAATCAGCACGCTTGCAATTTAGTCACATGTTGCGTTTATCGTTTCATGTTTCTTCTAAAGAGTCTCTACAACACAAAGATGAGACTGAAGAAATGTCTATTGATTTTAATCCTGATGAAACTGTTAAAGTGCTACCTGAGCTGAACCGTCCTCATCGAGGGATGTGGGTTGAGTCAGTGCAGAGTCATAACGGATAATGAGTTATCCACTCAGCTGTTAATGATGAGGAATTTTCTCACGGCACAATTACTGATGAGGAGTTTTCACTCACTTTTGTGGATCCATGTGCTCGAAAACATCGTCGCTGCATTTTGGTTCTGCATTCACACTTTCTAGAGTTGAAGGTCAGTGGAAGTTTTTAAAGGTAGAGATTTTTTTTTTGTTTGTTTTTCACGTGGATAGAAAAAGAAAAGTTGAGAGAAGAGCTGATGTTGCTGCAGATGGCAGTTGATTTGCAAACGCATCACGATGGTGAGCCATTTGTTTGTTTACGTCTTAACCTCACAGGAACATGTGGGCCAATAAAAATACCAAACTTTTTATTCACCACTTTATTCGTTTGAAGAACATTTTTGTCAATCACCACTTGCTTTAGAAGAAATAAAGCACACAGTGTGTTTCTCATGATGTTTGATGTGACAGCCTTACAACGGATTGGTGCCACCTACTGGCCTAACTGTGTCTGAGCCACCGTTTGAACAGAGAAATATTAAAACATCTCTGGAATGGACAGGATTTCGTTCTCTCTTTTTTTCGACGGGGAAAAACCAAGGGACAACTTCTGGTTTGGAAAAATGAAGCCTGTGTGGAAATGCAAAAGAGCCGCAGTTCATCGAGTATCCACTTGAGGCTGGCTGCAGAAAGACCAGGAACCACATACACACCAAGCCAAAAAAAATACATAAATAAATAAACAAAAAAAGGACTTTTACAGCATTTAAAAAAAAAAATGTTCACAGCCTGGTTCAAAAATGGCTTGGATCTGAAAGGAAGGCTAATTTCACAATTGGCAAATTATTAACTCAGTGGTTAAGAAGGTATTAAGATCACGAGTTTGTCCAATCAGATACGCAGCTCAGCTCACTTGACTAACGAAAACCCCGCCTCTTGAGTCAGCATTTCCAATATGGCCCCTGCCAACGATCAGCTTCATTACTCTGCATCAGGCAGACGGGTGATAGAGTGGAGACCACGTCCATATGTTATACAGTCCATGGGAGAAACACATTGTTATGAATATTTAAGATGAGAAAGGAGGGAGAAGCTAACCTCACCATCTGCTAATGCTACCACATGATTTTTTCCCACTGGATGCTTTTAAAGAGATTCTGAATGATTTGGAGGTGGATGCATGTGTCTGCAGATGTTTCGTCTGATGTATGAGGTTTTGAATCCTGGAGGTAGTTTTTCTGTATGTCTGATGTTCTTAGTTTGATTTGTGTTTTTGTGTCTGTTGTAATTATGTAACTGTGCTACTGCCTCAAGGACACTCTTGGAAAAGAGATTTTTAATCTTAACGAGTTTCTTCCTGGTTAAATAAAATAAAATGAAATGAATAAATAAATATGGGAACAATTAGTGGTAAAATTCTGTAACCCAGCTTGATGAGAAGTGCTCTGAAGTTGAGGGCGGTTGAGGGCGCCTCCAGTGTTGAGTAAGTGTTATTAATCCATTGTCTGAAACTTTGGGATCGATTCAGTAACAACTGAACTCTGCAGAAACATCCTTTCACATTTTACAGCAAGTATTCTTAATAAGTCACATTTAACTGAGAAAGGGAGGAAGCACTACTTCAAGAAGAGAGATAAATAGATGTTTTGTCCACAGGGGGCGCCAAAACTAAAACAAATTAAAGTCCTGCACAAGAGCTTTAAATCAGAAACCATCCGCAGGATTTGACAGGTTTCTGTGTAAGGAAGGAAGAGAGTGTGTTTAAAAATCTCCTCTCCAATCCCACACTCCTATCTCATGTTGAACTGTTGCTGGTGTTGTTTCTCCACAAACCCAAACCTTCCTTCAAACAAACAGAAGGGACTCAATGTCAACCATCTGGAGGTCAGCGGGATGAAGTGTTGTGGCTGTCCCCGGTGTTGACAGGGCGTCTGCTGCCTCACACAGAAATCCTGCAGGGGTGTTACGGTGGAAAAGGCTCCAGCGGCCTGGAGACTGAAACAAACCCTGCTCTTATAGCGCTGTTATGCTGATCATTCCTCCTTTACTGCTTCAGTATAAAAGCTGTAACGGGCTCTGCAGAGGCCTGAAAGATTCATTCTCTCTTCCTCTGCGTGTGTGTGTGTGTGTGTTTTTGTATACATGTGTGTGTCACGGCGTCCCAAAGGGCTCGTTACAGTGTTAGAACAGAGCGATGACAGCAGGCCTCTGAGGACGATAAAACACACACATACACACACACACGGAGTGAAGAAGAAGTGTTTTCCTGACACAGTGAGCAGTTATCTGGGTTAAGAGAGGAGAAGGCAGACAGGAAGTAATTATGAAAATAGAGTAAGGCCACTGGAGCTAAAGGAAAACAGTTTAAATTTAATTACCCAGAGTCAAGATAAAAGTAAACACGTCCCCTTGAGATGACGCTGTGTTTACGGTACAGGTTTCTTAATACATTTATAAACAAGACAACTTCCTGTTGAGGCCACATTTACGATGTTGCCTTGCTGCTTGAGACCGAGTATAATCAGAAAATGAATATCCCTGATATTTGTTAGCTAACCTCTGACAAGACGCACCAGGAACTTTTCTTCTTCTGCCAGGAACTAAATGGTTCTTGTGGCCCGTTGTCGTTGGAAATGATGGTGATACCAGTCAGACCAGTTAAAGATGTGATAGAAAGAGCCAGACATCCTGACATCGTAATGACTCTACGGGAAATTGGACGCGCCAGATCCGCACAGGAGAACACGTGTAGCTTTTATGCTTTTTTTACACTCTGCGCAGCGTCCGTTCCCAAACTGCAGGAGGCGGTGTATCACAAACACACGTCTACCACAGTACTAAACTAGAGAAGAAGAAGTCGATCACCCAGTTTACTACAATTTTTCACAAGTTATTCTTCTCTGCCGAGCCTGGCCGCAATTTCTCGCCAGGAATTGAGGCTGTTAAAATGACGTAATTCGTCTTCACGAAACCATGCGGACGTATTGGACGTGTCAAACATAAATCAGGCTTTAGCCTGTTAGCATGAAGGAGACTCAGCCTGAGCTGGTTTTGATCGTATTTTATTGTAAAAGGATTCATTGAATCAACACTTGAGCTCCAGAGACAAAGAGGATTTTCAAAGATCCAGTTCCAGTTTAAAGAGCAACCCTGTTAAGTGGAGACTTTCATCCGGATGCATCGCTCTCAGATGTCTGTAGATTATCATTAAATACTTACCCGATAAGGAGGTTTGTACATTTGAATAAAAACTTAACTGGGATTCATTCCTGAGGACTTCCTCTGTGTTTCAACCATTTTTGTTAACTGGACATGTTCAGCTGAAGGTCTCCAGTTTACAGGGTCACTCTTTAAACTGGAACACCAGGAGCTGACAGAGACCCACAATCAGTTCACACTATCAGGCTCAAAGAAGACCACTGTTTAGGAGTTATGTCAAGGATTTAAAAATTCTTCTGTATGTAAATGTGTAAAGTCTCCGATCATCAGGGAGCTGACAGGAGAACAAATGTTCGGTGTGTGTTTGAGGCCCCACAGAAGCTTCTCTCTTCCCCTGAAGCTACGTTTCTCTGCTGAACAGATCGCATTGTTGATTTTAGCCGAACATGTTTGTTTAGCTGGTACAGATCAACACTGAGCCTGATTCTTGTTTGTTTGCACTTGTTTGACAGTGGATCTTCTTACTTTAATTTTCCCCTTTGGTTTGGTCACAGAGGTCACAGCCAGATAATAAACAGAAGATCCGAGGCCTGTACTACCAAGCTGGATTTTCTCTTAGCGAGATGACTTCTGGGTTTACCCTGAATTTTCTGTCCTACGAAGCTGGTTCACTTCTTACTGACTTTGAGTACTTACAAACTTCATTTGTCAGCTGATGGATTCATAAAGAAATAAATTCAGTTGATTTCATCCAAACATCAGAGACAGAGTGAAGAGAAGCCTTGTCACTGACCGCTTTGAAGGAGGTTTTTGTGCTTGTTTGCATTTAACTCCACTGTTTGCATCTTAAATAATGATGTTAGTAATAATAATGGTCACACATAACAGAACTGCAGAAAAATGAATTTATGGAACGCACAACTACGTGGGAGTTGAGGAATTAATATTAATTCTATTTAATAATATTCCAACACAAAACACGCTCAGACGGGGGACGGAGCTGGAAAATATGAACCAAAGTTTGGACCGTAATAAAGTCAAGCTGAGTGGTCAGAGTTGCTGTCCGTTTGTTTTGTTCCATGAATTAATTTTGGATAATCTCATGACTTACGCATTAAAAGCGTCGGCAGTTTTCTGCCAGCATTCCTTCCTGGATTTCGCTGCAGTAACAGTGTTTCTCTTAGCCTGGATGACGTGTTTAAATTCTTCGTATTTCTAAAGAATAACTGTCTGCTTCTCCACGGTAAAGTAGGCTGCTCTGCAGGGTTTCTCCTGTTTCTCCGTGTTTGTGATTGGTCAGACGCTGCAGACTCCACCCCTTTAATGTGAGTGCTCACTGATCAAGGCTGGAAGACCCTGGATTCACTGAGCGAGCTGATATCCAGCTTCGTAGTACCGCTAATCAGGATTGCGAATGTCTGGTTAAGTCAACCCAGGTAACAGAGAGAGATCCTGGATCTGTTAATCCAGCTTTGTAGTACAGGTCTCTGATGTGGTTTAAAACTGGCACTCAGTCCACAGTAAGTTTAGATACAAAAAGAAATATAATTCTGTATTTACTTCAGCAGCCAGCTTCTATCATGGTCACATTGGTAAAACATTAAAGTCAGCCCTCACTGTGCCATTTTTCAGTCTTTTCTGCAGCATCACGGGGCGCCGTGTTTCCACTTGTTTGAGCGGACACAGGTGTAATGATGCAGGAGATGATTCCAGAAGTAAGTGGGGTAATGAGGCCGTTTGATGAGCATCAGAGAAAATCCACCAGTTAATATCACATCACAGATGGAGGCTGAAACAGGCAGAGGACGCACACACACACACACACACATGCTCACACACACATGCTCACACACTGTTGGCTTGCAGACAGTGTTAACTGATTTGGAACAGCAGATTCTCACAATATGGAGGGTTTTATCTCTGCATGTTGAGGCTTAAATCAGCTGCTTTCTTGTGTTTTGGCGAGACATGAAACACACTGAAAATCTTCCATTTCTGACAATATTCATTTAACATTTTCATCATCTGTTTATTTTTTTTTTCCAATAAAACCAAACTAAGCAGCATTCACAGTGACGATGGAATAAAGTCACTTTCCTCTGTTAACCAGTTTCCTACTGCTAATTCTTTGAATTCGTACATTAAGCACAGGGCTAAATTCTTGTAGAGATAACCTTTTCACAATAAAGGTTAATTAGTGCTGGTAAACTGGTTTTAAAACCATGCAGTGTGTGCTGTCTGGCTGCTCAAACCTGTTCACCCTGCACACACAAGTAACAGTGGTTGGGAGTTTCTTGGACCAAATCAAAGAAGGCGGCCGAAGCTGTTGTCTGTGAATACTTCTGCTCATCCGGCCTGAAATGGTGAGTTACAAAATGCTGCTTAGCAGCGAGAAAACATGATCCAGGATCAGTTCATTCTACAGACACTGTTTAACTGGTTTAGTTATTTTAAAAAGCTTCTACAGAAATATAAATGCAGAGGGATCCTGTCCTTTCAAAAAAAAAGGTTAAATGAGAGTAAGGTCAACAGCTCATGGACCAAAGAGGAAAAAAAGGCTTTGTTATAACATAAGTTGTGGGTTTTGTTGCTTCTGCAGCCAGTCTCAAGTGGGCGCTCGAGGAACTGCAGTTTTTAACACTTCTGCATTGGCTTCATATTTGAAGAATGGAGGCTGATGCTTAGTTAGCCTGTGCAGAAAACAAAAGGACAAAACAATGTGTGAATTATTTCAAACCATAGACTGTATCATAAATGGATGTAGTTTCCATGACGTCATTTGTTCTCAAGTTGTCAACAGAGGCCATACTGGAAATTAGGTGGGCTTTGAGCCTCCACACTAACAGCTAAAGGGCACCCACCTGTCAATCAGCTGAGTTCTGCCTCTGATTAAGCAAACTCATTGTCTTACTATCTTCTAAACGTCCACGTGAGGAAATATTTCAGTATGTGCCATTAGAGAAATTATTCAGACATCTTTTGTATCAGGTGTGTGTGTGAATGCAGAGTGAACTAAAACTGATCAGCCTTGGATGACTCTGACACGTGAAAACGACGGCATCACAGCGTTTTATTCAGCTGTATAAAGGAGGGAAGCAGCAAAGGTGATGTCATCATGAGGAGAGTTGAAAGGGTTGCCATGGTGACCGGGTACTGAGTCGTGTTCAGCCTTGACTGGGTGGGGTGCTGCTACAAACACAGAGTGTGTGTATATGTATATCTGTGTGTGTTGACACTTAAGTCCCTGTTTAACTCATCTGATATCCACTTGTTTAAAAAGTCCTCATAAACACCGTGATCGAACACTCATATGCATTTTTTTTATTTGTGTGTGTGTTTGTATGTGTGTGTGTGTGTGTGTGTGTGTGTGTGTGTGTGTGTGTACTCTGTGTCATCCAATTATCCCCCGCACTGCTTGGAGCTGATGCACACTGAGCTGTCTCATTATGAACAGTAAAACAAGAACCAGAGGCCATTACATGAAGCTATTACTGCACAGTAAATAGAAGTGCAGCACATTTAGTGTGTGTTCAGAGTGTGTGTTCGCAGGATAATTGCAGTCTGGAGGTATGCTCTGAGAATTCATGTCGGCAGACGTAACATTCATTGTACACAGTGATCTCTGCGTTCGTGTGTGTGTGTGTGGGTGTTCTTCCTGGAAGAGTTTGGACCTTGAAATTTGAAAGTATGTAACTTGTAGTTTTTTTTCCCCCTGAATCACAGACGTGATTTTAAGAAGTGCACATGTCACCCTCTCTGAGCGAGTGTTAGACTCTTTAAGCAGAAGAAAAAATGTCTAAAAAAGACTTTAACATGTGGACAATCTCAGAAACTTTTTTTTAGCTGCCTCTTGCCTCTTGTCTCATCACATCCCACCAGTGAAAGTTCTGACTCTGTGGAGGTCAAGATGAGGTGGGGATGCTAAAATGAAATTTCAGCTTGCAGAACACATAATCGAATGTCCGTAAAATCCAATACTGTATCAAAACCCTCTGATGAAATCAAACCCGAATGGCTGAAGCTGCCCAGATCCTGGTCTTTGTAGTGTCAGGACGACTGCCAGATTTTACTCTTCTGCTTTTTTGACATTTGTAATGTGAAGTATAAAAGTGTTGAAGCATGTCAGACAACAGAGGTTACTTTATTAATCTTATTAACTTTATTAACCTTCTCTTTTCTTTTTTTTAAATGAAGGTATGATGGCTGACAAGAAGGACTTGCCAATCGAGGAGGAAGAGAGTGACAGAAACCTGAACTACAACCCTCCTGCCCTGAAGTCTTTGGAAGAGATCCAGAAACTGGATGAGGATGATGAGAGTCTGATCAAGTATAAGCAGACCCTGCTGGGAACGTTACCAAATACGACTGGTACGTGTTTTAAATGTTTGTGTTAAGAGACGGAAGTGCTGATTCTCACTCAGGGCAACAGTGTTTCATTAAGGTCCTAAGGCTGTTCCAGAACTCAAATGTAGAGAATACGTTAAACAGAGGAGGAGATACCGATCATAGAATAAAGCATGTCACTCTCTGTTGGCAGCTGGAGGAGTCTTAGCTTAAAGGAGATATTCGGTTTCAGGCAAAATTTCAAGACACTGCCAATAAATCATCCAACTTTCACCCTTCGGCACAGCCACACCCTTTTAATAGCATAAAATCTTTTGACATTTCGTCTACAATATGTCTACAATAAACTAAATGAAGATGGAATTGAAAAGCTTTTTTGTTGCATGATAAATAGTCTCAGAAATGTTTACATAAAAAGGTAAAACTATCTGGAAGGTATGATATTTCAAAACTTCTTCTTTTTTTGTGTGAATTCAGTCAAATCAAAGCATTTCCACCAGGCCTGATGTTTGTGGCAAGTTTTGCAGCATTTCATGGCAGCCAAATTTGTAATTCATCCCTGACGTCTTATTCTCTCGAACGTAATTTAAAAAAAGCTGAAAACAGTTCAGTTTTCTGTAAACAATACTTTACTTGAATGAGTGAATAGTGCACTAACCGAACTGTGTTTCGTCTCCAGACCTCTCTGTGCCTAATGTCCAGGTGACCAGACTAACCCTGCTGTGTGACACAGCTCCTGGTCCACTCACCATGGAGCTGACAGGTAAACGCAGCCTGTTTATTCTTTACTCCATCACTAACACATTCATGTCTCAGACCTGGTGTGCTGCCGGCCAGCCTGCCTTTAGTTACAGTATGGAGGCATAAAATCCCTGATTTACAATGTGTCCGTCCACAATGTGCTGCATTTACTG
Organism: Labroides dimidiatus; assembly: GCA_030710495.1. NCBI lineage: Eukaryota > Metazoa > Chordata > Actinopteri > Labriformes > Labridae > Labroides > Labroides dimidiatus. The sequence goes on from CM061163.1 coordinate 5,498,812, forward strand.
CAGTGGGTGTGTCCACGCTGGAGAGGAGAGACAGCGAAACGTTTGCTTAGTGGGCAGTATTGACATCTTCCCCTTGGGGACGGCATGGTGACATGCAGGGGGTGAGGTGGCTGGAAGCTTTATATGCCTGCATTTATGTGTGTGTAGATTAACCTATCACTGACTTGTGTGTCAGGGAGTGGTCGATAAATGGGTTAACCTGTATGTGAGATTCTGATGTGATTTCCCCCTCAGTTGACTCTAAAATTATGAACCTATCACTTTAGTTCAATCATTGGAGAGGTTAGATTTTATTCTGTTTAGTTCTGAAATAAAAAAAAGACCAGAAATCAAAGTCCCACTTCAGTCATTTTAACATAAAGTCCTCTGTTTGTGTTATAGAACAGTATATGTGTGTGCAATTCTTCCTGATTTTCCTCCATCTGAGGATTTCCCTTCCTGCTGCGTACACGAAAACACGCATGCACATACACAAGATAAAATCACAGACTTGCAGCAGCAAAGGTCTCCTAGTTGCTAGGTGATACTGACTTTCCCTCTGATTCAAGCACACAGAGGAAGAAGTGTGTTTGTGTGTGCGTGTATGTGTATGTGTGTGTGTGTGTGTGTGTGTAATGGATGAGCTGCTGAATTGAAGAGCATCCTGTTCTTTCACAACGAAAAGATCTAACGCCTTCAGATTTGGTCTCAGTCAAAGATGATGGAGGAGGAGAGAGGTTGATGGAAAATCAAAGAAGTATTTCTGAGCCAGACTCGAGGACTGCAGATTTCTGGCTGTAACAAAGAAAGACGTGGAGTAAAGTGGAAAACCCACAAATACAACACATGGTTTAGTTAAAAGCTGGCTGAATAACAGTCCTTTTGGACTAGAAGTTCCAGGAACTTATCTTGGAGTAAGTACTTCTTGTGGCCCTCTGTTGTTTGAGTTTCTACTTAAGCTTGAAGTCTCTTGAAGTTTATGCAGATCAGACCAGTGACATATGGAGAAGCAATAAAAGTAATTGCACTAAACCACCACACCAGTAGATGACGCTATAGAGGGCAACAAACACGGCAACATCCTCATTTGCGATGCTACAGTTAGCCAGCCTGTTAGCATGCGGGGGATTCAAAGCACCTGACTTCCTCGACTCAAATCAAGAAGACAGATTTTAAAAACCATGACAAAGAAAGGCTCCTGTTTGAAAGGGAAAATTCCTGCTGGTGTAACTCAGCTTGTTGCGAGTGATCACGACTTGAGCTCTTTCATTAGTTCCTGGAAATCTTCCTCTACATTACAAGTTCTCCTTAGCAAGCCTCGTGCTGCTGTGCTGAACCTGCAATCATTTTCTGAGCTTCTCTGTAAACCCCTTTGATTATAAAATGTAGATTCTGTTTAATTTCCATAAATGTTTGCTGATGCCCTTCAGAGGAAAAGAGAAACGAGTTAATGCTGTGTGAGGAAAAAAAAAAGCAGCATGTTTAATCATTAATCTGTGGAGTAAGCAGCGGTGTGATAATCCGTCACGCTGGTGTATCATGTTGCAGTCCGATAGCCGAGGCGGCACCAGGCTGGACGTGAAATGGACTTTCAGTCTGAGGCTGAAAGCATTAGAGAGCTCATTATACACCATAGGCTGTTAGCAGTGCAGAAGGAGCTCTGATAATGGGCCTCTGCTATCCGACGTGTGTGTGTGTTGATGTGTGTGTGTGAAGGGTAGAGAAACAGGGTCAGACACAGGGATGGCTGTGTGACACATTGCTGCTTCAGACTTTAACTAGTGTGAGCTTTTCACTTCATAACTGCTCCCTGGTGTCTTCAGGGGTCTCAAAACAAGTCTCTCTGAAACCAAGTGTGTCGTTTAGTTTGTGTTTTTCTTTGTAACACGTAAAGTTTTAGTTTGATAGTGATGTATGAAGTAAGCTCTAATTTTTAAGCCTTCTGTAATCAGTCCATCCTCTCTGTCTCCAGTTATACTTGGCTCTTGTGAGCTTCAGCTGTTTTTAAAGGGAGGATTTGCTTCAGTTTGTGCATCCTCGCTCGCATGCACACTTGCATGATGATAGAATGAGTGTGTGTGTGTGTGTATGTGTGTGAAAGTGTGAGGAGATCAGGTAGACAGCACTCCACACTGACCTATTTTCTCAGTCAGACGCTCCCAGGGGAAGCCGGCATCTCTCCGTTTTCCTCTCTTCTGCATCTCCTGAGAGAAGAGAGGAGGAGATGAATATAAAGGAGAAAAAGCAGAGGAGAGAGCACTGTACTTAGAGAGAGAGAGAGAGAGAGAGAGAGAGAGAGAGAGAGAGAGAGAGAGAGAGAGAGAGAGAGAGAGAGAGAGAGAGAGAGAGAGCAGGAAGAAGAAGAAGAAGAAGAAGAGTCTGTTGCTTCCACAAATTACATTTTTATTTTTCTCTAATGGGGAGTTTGAAGTGTTTCATGTTGCAGGATATCACTCCCACACCGCAGACAGTCACCAGGAGCTCAGGGTTTTATTTCACTTATTTTAAAACGTGTATTTTTAGTGTTTACGACACCAACAGGAATCAGATCTGTAACCCTGCTGTGCTCCTTGGAGGGGCCGATGTGTGACTATACATGCTTCTATTTTCTATAGGTTGCTTCCTCTCCTTCATCACATCAGTGCTGTCTGTTTTTACTCACCCTCCTCCTCCTCCTCCTCCTCCTCTTCTGTATCTCCTTCATCTCCTCTCCTCCTTCCTCTTCCTCTCAGTCCATTAGGGAGCACTCAGAGCTGATGGTGGGGTTTAAATTGAGATATAAGCTGATTAGGCAGCGGGTACGTTTTTGATTGTGAGGATGCTTTTTCTTCTTCTTCAGCAGAAACAGATTCCAAAGTATTCTTCACAAAGAACCAGGAACTCTACAAAATACTGTCACCAATTTTCATCAGTAAAGGAAATTAAAAAAAGACTAAACCTCAATGAAAGCAAATGAGAATGAGATAAATATATCTTCTAATCTAACATTTCATTTAGTAAATTTTACTTAAATTCTTTCAATTCTGGCTTTAAATCTCAAATTTTTGACTCCTTTTTTAATCAATAATGACTTAATTATTATTTTGAATTTGTTACACAATTTGGACCTTTTATGTAATGATTTTAAAAATTAATCTCAGAATTGTTTTTTTAACCATAAAATTTGATTTCTAGTTTTAAATTTTTTTGTCAGCTTAATCAATATGTAAAATTTTTCTCATAAAATTCACTTTTTTTCCTCATTATTTAACTTTTTCCCCCCTCACATTTTATTAATTTATTCTCTTCATTTAGCTTTTTATCTGGAACCTTCCACATCCTCTTTTCTAGTTCTGACCTTGAGTCCTGGATTTTGACTTATTATTTCATAATTCTAGATTTTGAATCTCACTTATGGACTTTATATATTTTATTTTTCATTTTTTAACTTAATGTTTTTAAAACATTTGTGATGTTTTGCCACTTTTGTCTATCTTTTTGTCTATTTGACCTGTAATATTTGTTTTTCTTCTCATCAGAATCACTCAACATTGGAATTTTTTATCATCAGTTCAAAGTCTCAGGTTTATTTGTTTCTTTATATTTTTATTTTGTTTTTGTTTCTGGCACTGACTCCTCTAATATAACCCAGACTCATGTATTCACACACGCCTGTTTGTTACAGTATGTCTTAGCATGTGTTGTGATTCATGTGTTTAACAGCATGCGTGTGATCCCACAGTGAGTCATGTTGAGGCAGATGATGTCATATTTTGTCATCCTGACCGTGACTGATGTCTTTTTGCTGTTGTTGTTGTTGTCTGTGAAGGAGACCTGAACCCTCTGAAGGAGAAGACGTTCGTCTTAAAGGAAGGAGTGACATACAGACTAAAGATAGACTTCAAGGTAAGAGGGATGGACGCTCTCCCAGAGGTGTGTTCGTAATGGAGAGATTTACTGTACATCACTACAAGGATGGATCGAGTGAACAAACAGATGATGAGGTATTTACATTAAGTATTAAAGAGATGGAGGAAGAGAGGACGTGCCGAGTAAGCAAGCATGAGCTGTTCTATCAAACCATAATATCAAACAAGACCATTATCATATTTAATGAGTCTTTTCCAGGCTGTGCTGTTCACAGTGCCAGGAAGGATTCATGCTGGAGAGACAACTTGTCTCGCACCGTCAGCAGCTGCTTCAAAATATCCAGATATTTATCAAGACATCAAACCATGAATTGTGAATTTTCCATTCCATCTCTCTGTCGTCTCTCTCTCCATTTCCCCTTCTTTGTTTTCTTTCTCTCTCTCTCTTTTCCTCTCGTGTTTCCTTCCTCCCTCCATCAAGTAAACACACCGCAGCTATTTCCCGAGCTGTGTGCCCGCTGTGAATAAACACAGGCTGAGGATGAGTCAATATTTTTGGAGGGACATGCAGAGCAGATATCCAGAGAGGAGGATTTCACCTTGAGAGGATGTTTATCGAACAATGAGAGGAAGCGCACGAAACAAACAAACAAACAAACAACAGCAAAACAACCTGTGAATGTAAATTATAAGACCCTGGCTGTGGTGCAGGTTCAGTCATTGTGTTGTAACAGGTTGTTTATGACACGTCTTAGATTCAGTGGACTCCAGATCAAATGATTCCTCCAATTAAAGTGATTCAGATTATGGAGGATGCTTTGTTCTGCGTTAAGCTTCAAGATGTGTGTTTTAAATTATTAAAAGTAACAGAAAACAAGAGGAGAAGATAAAGGGGAGATGTGCTGGGGTTGACTACGTGGTACAGTGAGTTACAGACTCTGCTCTGTGGGGACATCTTCTGGACAAAATAAATATTGCATCCAAACTTTCAGATATTGTTGTTGGATGTGCAGAGACTTTTACAGCGAGACTTCCTTGCAGATTTTCAGCTGACCTCAACCTCAATGTGGATAAAATGAGATAAAGATGAATTATTAAATGTGCTTTGACATTTATTTCAACTCATGCAACAATGAAACATCTCCTTAGGTGGGGTTTTGTAGATTTGGGAGGTTGTCTGTGTTTGTATTTGAAAATCCGTGACTAAGATTTGATGTAAACGTGTGTCCACAGGTGAACAGAGAAATCGTTTCTGGCTTAAGGTACCATCATGTGACCAGCAGAAAAGGAATAACCGGTGAGTTAACACGTGCCTTATCGCTATCACACTATACAGATATTTACATATATATGTCAAACTTGTAAATTCAAGCACTGAATTGAATTTTCAAGAGTCTTTAAAAAGACAGACATCTGAGTTTTCAGTGGACTTTGTTCTCTAAGAGTTTTGTTTCCTCCTGCAGTGGACAAGGTGTCACACATGGTGGGAAGTTACGGCCCAAAGAAAGAGGAGCACGAGTTTTTGAGCACACCTGATTGCGCTCCTGCAGGCATGATGTCCCGAGGTCAATATCAGGTCAAGTCCCGCTTCATCGATGATGACAAGAACGTCTACCTGGCATGGGATTGGAATTTTGACATCAAGAAGGACTGGGATTAATGAAGGAAGAGAGAGAGAGATTGATTTCTGTCCTTCCCTTCACCTCTTATCTTTCTCTACCCCTTTTATAACCTGCGCCTCCATCCTCCGAGGCTGAGTCTCTTCTTCTTCTTCTTCTTCTGCTTCTCCTCTTCTTCCTTATTTTTCTCTCCTACCTGTTTTTTTTTTTCCTTGTCTGTTTAATCTGAAGCCATGAGAGGATTTGAGAGAAAACAGTTCCCTCTTTTTTCTGCCCTCTGTTTTCTGCATCTACATCACTTTACAAGGCTTTTGGGATCATAAGACTTTCTCTCTGTTGGCCTGTTTTTCCACAAACGGGGGATGAAAGGAAGCCGGTTTGAGGCACAAAGAGAAATTCAGGAAATGCAGCGGATTATAAGAAAATGTAGAGCTACCCCGTCTGACTTTTCCTGATAAGAGTGTAGAAATGAATTCTTTTGATGCTCGGTGAAAATTTGAATTTGTACAGAAAAAGGTAGAAGTCATGGGACAAAATTTGCAGTTTAAGCTGCTGAGAATATTCATGTTATTTTGTAATTTAGTTTGTATTTTAGCAGCTGTTAGCAGCTTAATTGCTAATTTGAAAGGGTGCCAATTTGCCATATTGAACAAAAATAGGGTTTAGACAGCAGACTGTCACTGAACACTTTAAATCCATGACACTGTTTAACATCCTGGTTTAATCCTCAAGGCACTGTGGGAGACTGAGTTCCTTTATGCTTTATTATTTGATAAATATAAGACCAAGAATGATCCAGAAGACAAAAGCACATGCCTTAGAGTCGGCACGTTTATATCTTCATTTCTCTGCTTCACTTTCTCCCAGTTTGTTGAAGTCATAGTGTCCTCGACGGGGATGTAGTCTCTGATGAAAAGCTCTTAAGCCCAGCGATCGCCATATTGGTAGCCACGCCCCCAATTTTGCCCAATCGTGCAGAAAGTTTAACCTTATATCAATGAAAAAAATTTGGTTATAAAACGATTCAACCTCATTCAGTCTGTACACTGAGGACTGTGAAAACAGGCAGTTTAACAAAGGCGTTAATGGAGTCTTCTTGACTTCTGGAGACAGCCTCTAGTGGACACTCAAGGAACTGCAGTTTTGAATTAACTCAGTGTATTCATGGTGGGGTTGCAGCAGACAGAAATGTTACTGAGTGTGTCGGGTAGTTCCTTGTTGTTGTTTTTTTAGGGGTTTTGATTGATTTATGTTTGAATGGAATCGGGTTAAACAAGGTAACTCTGGTAATATAGATTTTATAAACTGTATTATTAATTTCTCTCTTATGCTTTCTTTTCTAAATGCTCATCTCACAACGATTCTAATTCTAACAAACTGGGCACAATCATTAAATAACAGTATATCAACTGCAGGAAGTGACTAGTGTTTAATTAAATGACCCAGAAATGATCATTTGTGAACCATTAACACAACCCTACGGTAAGAAATACAAACTCTCAGACAAAGATCTCTCTGAAAGGTCTCTAAGTTATGCTTTTTCAAAATCAATCTTTTTTTTTTTTTTTTTCTGTAACCGTCTTTGTGGAGCTTTTCGAAAGCAGCCCAATGACAGACTGTAACTGAACTGTGCATATTGTAGAAAGAGATGCATGTATGTCCTTTTGGATTTGATATTCAGTAAAAATTTACCAAATAATCCCTTTCTAAAGCTCTCGTATTCCAAGGACACAACAAGCCGTGAATACAAACTGCTTCGAGCGCTGATAAAAGATGGAGAACTGTCTCAGAGGTGTATTAAGGGATGAACTAATAACCCTTAAAAAAAATAAAATGAACTGTCATTGCTGTATTAAGTCTTTGGATATGATATTGTCATTGTTGCTGAGCATACTGAACATTGAAACCATTTGAAATCGTTGTGATCTAAGACTAACTGTACATGTAGGCTTGTTTGGGTGTTGCATGGTTAAAGCAAGATGCTCTCTTCCTTTTTTTATGACTTTATTGTAAAATTTAGTGTGGTTAAAAAAAAAAAGATACTAACGCAATATCCAGATGTCAATAGTTGCCATATACTGAAGGTTCAGTGATTCCAGGGACGTTTTTAAAGGATCAGACAGCTGGGAACATGTGTCTGTATCTAATAACCCCGGCCTGTAACAATCAAAGTGCTGAATCCTCAAATATTTGTGTCTGATCGAATGTCCTGTATCTTTTAATAAAGGCGCTTCAAACAACCAGTGAGATACCTCATTTCAGCTCATTTGCGAAAAGATGCTTTATTATTAACTCATTTAATTAAGGTGATTAAATAAATAAACATAGTAATCTTTATTAAACTACACTGTACAAGTAGATGTGAAGTTAAACAGAGAAATGTTAGTCAGATCTATCTTTGCACCTTCAACCCCGATAGATTGTTCATTTTCATATTTCTGAACTTCAGTAGCAAAGAAAGCACTTCCCTGTCCCATGTCATTAGTGTAAGACCGTTCCATCTTTATGCCCCCTCCCCCCCGTGTGTCCTACTCCACTGTGAACCAGCCCTCCTTGTCAGATGTGTTCATCGCCATGGTCGTGTTGTTCCTGCTGAGCGCCTGCTCCAGCAGGGCTCTCTGTGCTGTAGCCGGCAGGTACAGGAAGGTGTAGACCAGAGCCAGCAGCAGCAGAGCAGCAAGCAGAGGGATGCCCCAGTCAGAGGTCATAAGAGGCTCCTCACAGCGAGCCTGCAGGAATGATTTTTCCGGCATTGTGGGTACCTACAGTAAAATCATCTCCAGGAATGAGTTTGAAATGTCAGATCTGCAGGGGGGCAGCCTGGTGATTATCAAATCCTGTGAAGAAGAGAATTTAAGAGCAGGTTCTAAGATTTTTAAGTTCAGAACATCCTAAGAAAAGAGAAGGATAAATCCAAGGTGGAGAACATCGCCTTAAAGAGCATGGAGTCAGATAAATCCAGAGAATACAACATCCAGGAGAGTCTTTTCTCACAGATTATAAAACAGAAGATTACTTTGTCTGGTGTCTCCACAAACTGGTCCCTCTAGCTCTGGAAAAAGAAAATCTAGTTCATGGTTGAATTTCATGGAAAAAAATCCTGTGCAGTGAAAAATCCAACTACTGAAAGAGTCTGCCAGCTTCTCTTCCCTCTTCTTCCATCGTCTGAGTTCGATATTCTTGATTTCTGCGTCCTTCCACGTGCATCTCTTACCAAACAAACCAATCGACCTCTCTGCTTCGTGAAATGTTGCACAACAATACGAAGAAACCCAACAATAGAGACGTGATTTAATCCCTCTCTGTAGTGACACCTGTCTCAGTTATACACAGATCTGGTTATGAAAATCCAATTACGTAATGAACGTTGATCTTCTTAGCTGAAAACAAATTCATACCTGGCTGTGTTCGGGGATTACTCATGGGACGAGCCTTCAGTTAATTCAACCGACATGTCACGGCACCATATGCTGCAAACAATCAGCACACAGAGAGAAGATGTTATTATTTTATGACAGTAGATAAACTGTGAGAAAAGAGTGGGAGATGCCTGTGGTAAAGGGCCAATATATCCTCTGAGCTAAAGTGAATTTTGGAGATAACTAAACTGTAAAACTAAAAACAACGACAGAGCAAAGGATGCTGGCTGCAAAAACATTTATACACATCTGTATTTTTAAACCATCATTATTTTGTTTTCCTAAGTCATCACATGATTGTCCTCATTTCTTTGCCCTAGTAGATCTATAATTGCAGGGGGGAGCTCTTCATCAGGTAGATAGAAATGTCGAGGTGAGGTTGAGGTGAGGGATTATAAGCGTGACACGGGTGAGTGACCATGAACAGCAGCCAAAGATGAAGCAGAAAAAGATGAGACTAACGCAGCAGATATAATCCCCTGGGTCAAGATGAGGGACTCCACATTTCTGGTTCAGTTTCACTGAAGTTATCAGGTGGGTTTACATTTTTACAGGCGAGGACTTAGAATTGTAATAATCTAATATAATAAATGTGATGATAAATGTGCTCACACAGAATCACTGCGGGAAATTCAGTTTGGATGTGAATGCAGAGCCACACAATGGTTATGTTGTGGTTTGATAAACTTTCCATGCATATTTTTGGATTGTTGGACCCCTTTAAGTTAAATCTGAAACCAAATGGTTCACAAGGTAAGTGACAAAAAATATTACGCTAAAATTATGCAGTTCTTTTGCAAAAGTAAGAGCTTTTAATAATTTTTGTTTCATCCAATCTCATCTTTTTTAATATTTTACTGTTCAAACTTTAAAAAACATAGGAACTTGTGATAAAACTACTTCTTATTGGCATTGCTCTGATGAGGCGCTTGAGCAGAGCAACACTCAAAAAAACACATTTATCAGAGAGGTTTTTATTTTATCATTATTATTTTCTCTGGAGTAAAGGTGCAGTGTTTTTGTCTTTTGTCATCATAAGACGAGATTTTACTACTCAGGCTAAAATGCGAAGCAAAGACGCTTTATATTTCATTACAGCAGGTGACGCTGTACAGTTTTTACACTGCCTATCCATCCTTTAAAAACCAAAGAAGAAGAAGAAGGAGCGCCTGCGCAGCGATAGCGACGCATGTGAGGTAATGTTTACATCTGTCTTCGCTTGTAAATTTAAGATTTATTCTTCATTTACATTTTCAATTTTGTTTATTATTGCAGTTATACAGACCGTAACGGTACTGTGACTTCAACTGATAACGTATTACCTCTTTTATGGAGTTAAAAGTCTGCAGTGTGCTAAAAACCAGTGATGCTAAAATGCTAACTGAGAGACTACATGGCTGAGAGCTAACCGGAAACTACTTTTTTTTCTCTCTCTAGAATCAGATTTATCGAACAAACTAAATAAGTTTTCTTAGGTGTAATAGTGGCATTTTCTGTCTTTCTTTTTTTCATGATTTCTGCTTTTAACGGCACTGCAGCCCGTTGGCAACATAGTGAATAAACATAATGCAAATGCTTGTTAAATGGGATGTTGTACCTTAAAGTGGAAAACCAAAATCAGAGTTTGAACAAGTGAAGTTTTTGAATACTGAAATAGAGTGACATATAAATATACTCACTTTCCCTCTGCAGGAGTCTCTGCATGAGTTGTTTTTCTTAAAAACTGCTCATGATGGCCACAGAGCCTGCCAGCCTGGAGAGCCTGCGGGTGCTGCATCACAACAATGACTTCATAGTAGTGGACAAACACTGGGACATCCGCATAGACAGTAAGATGTGGTACGAGAAGCTCACTGTGCAGGAGCAGCTTCGACACAGTTTCCCCGAGCTGGCAGATCCCAGCACCTACTACGGCTTCAGGTCTGACTCATACCAAATGTTTAGTTACATACACTCACCTTATGCTATTAATGACAAATTGACTGCTATTACATGTCAACAGTAATTATCTTATCTTAATAACAGGTTCTGTCATCAGTTGGATTTCTCTACAAGTGGAGCTCTTTGTATTGCCCTGAATAAAGCTGCTGCTGGCCGGGCGTACCGCTGCTTTAAGGACCGCACTGTCACAAAAGCCTACCTCGCCTTGGTATAAAACTCCAACACAGTGAAACACACAATAAAAGATACTCATTACCAGAAATGGGTATGTATAACTACAAAGTTAATGTTTCTTACAAATAAATCTGTTTTTCTCTTACCCCACAGGTTCGAGGCTGGGTGGAAGAAGAAACACAAACTTTGAACCTCTCCATCGGCAAGAATTCCTCAGAGGGAAAAACACACATGATGTGTGTTGAGGGCACAGAAGGTACCTAAGATGCGGTCTCAAGTCATTTACATCCCTCTTGCTGAAACGCACTCTCTAAACTCTATGTAGATAATAAAAAAAAAAAACAATAACATATTTTTGTCTCACATCAGGCTGTCAAAACCCAAAGCCAAGCCTAACTGAGCTGACAGTGTTGGAGTATGGGTTGTATGATGGAGACCCTGTGACCAAAGTGCTACTACAGCCACTCACAGGTAACAACAACCATTTGTTTTCAGTCAAAAAAGGAAAATGCAGAATTTGTTCTTTTACTTTTGAGAAACAAATTGTCGGTCGAGGACGTAGAAGTAAACAAAAAACTTCATGTGGTGCATTTTTCTAGTCTGAAAAGGTTTTAAAGATGCACTGGGTTTGTTTTTTGTTGAGATTATTTTACTATGATGCTTTTTTCATATTTGAAAACATAAAACAGGAAACTGATTTTTTTCCAGATGTAATTTGAATTTGTTCCTCTCGACTGATCATCTTGACTTTCCCTCCAGGACGAACCCACCAGTTACGGGTTCACTGCACTGCAATAGGCCACCCCATCGTTGGTGACTTCACCTACAGCTCAGGAGCAGACGTTGCCCCCTATCGCATGATGCTACACGCTCACCTCCTCCACATCCCCCTCGAACCTCAGCCCCTGCTTGTTACTGCAGAAGACCCCTTTCTACCCACTGTGGATCCAAAGTGGCTCCCGCAGCGCCTTTTAAGGACACTAACAGCCACTGTAGAGACGCTGCTGGAGCAAAGAGTGGAGGAGGAGAGGAAGAAGAAAGAGGAGGAAAGAGAGAGGGTGAGAAAAGAAGAAGAGAGGAGAAAAAGCTGTAGGCAACAAAGGACTGAGGAGGAGAGTGAGGAGCAAAGGAAGCAGTGCCAGGAGTGGCTGAGTGAATGGGCTGGAGACTGATGGTCTTTACTTTTTTTTTAATCATTAAAGTAACTTATAAACTGATTGTTTACCTAAGCATGTCAGCAAGCCATAGGACACCTGAATCTGCAGTGTCAAACAGGTGGTTTGCCACAGCTATCTAATTATTTCATTATCAACTTGAATTAACAAATCATGTCCACAAAAACTGATAGAACTCATCTGTAACATGTTGGATAAATGACCAGCAGCAACCACTAATCATTGCAGTATCTGAGCAGCTGCTGATAGCTTACTATGAAAACATTAATCAAGCTGTTGTGGAACACACAAGTCCTGTTTCATGTTGAGTCTAATACTTGATGGTGAGTAATACATGTGTCTGGTTCTGTCTGAGGTTTCTGCCCGTTAAAAGGAAGTTTTTCCTTGCCATTGTAACTTGCTGAATGCTGCAAAGTGCTGTAATCATAGTGTTTAAGATGAGATCTTATCTCGTATTGATTTTGGGTCTCTGTTAATAAATTAAAATTTCATTGACATTAACGGGTCTAGACCTGTTTATGTTTTTAAGAAGTGTCCTGAGATAAACTTTATGATTCAGCACTAAATAAAGATTAATTTATTGAAAGTTAATAAATACTTCATACTTTTTTATGCATATATGCTGCACATAATGTGCATAAATAAGTCTTGACTCATTCATGCCAAGATTTTATGTTTTGCTAAGTTATTGGCTGCTTATGGCTGATGTTCAGCACCAGTCCCGTCAAAAAAAATATACTGGAAGTGTACTAAATTCTACTTTTATAATGTCTCAAATCATGGTTTCTGAAATTTGATCTCCACAAATATAGTGTTGTTAAAGAGAGAACTATTTGTAATGACTGGATCACATAAAGAAACAGGAAGTAAAGTATGAGTTACTTTTGATAACTGATATAGTGGTCTTACACAGCACCACAAGTAAATTAATTACAGATAAGTAGAATTAATTTAGAATCTGATCACACGTCAAGTAGTCTGATTACTTTTGATACAGCAATTTACTATGAGTACTTTTTAGAAGGTAATCTGATTTTGTGAACAGGATCAGTTGTGAAAACTACTAATCATTGTAATGAAATTGCTCTGACTACGTTTACCTAAATTCTATCAAATATATTACATTTAACCTGATCACTTTATGAAGAGGACTTTGTAGTCAATCTGTTCAATCTGAACATTTTTCAAAAAGTACCCTGATTAAATATCATATTTTCTAAAGTTCTGCTTATTGTCTAAGTTTTTGGTAAAAAGTTTTCAGATAAAATGTGTTCTTTCTTTTTTGGATAAAAGCCATGTCAAAAGCCACACTTATCTTCACGTTTTCTAATTCTAGATCACTAAATCGCAAATAACAACTTGACATTTAGAGAACTCCATTACCCACAATGCACCTGTGACGAGCGTAGGAACGTAAACTGGCGGAAGTGAATTGAAAAAGCACTGTGATCGGATTGACGTGGGAAAAACAACATCCACTTTAGAAATCTGATTTAAAACTGATATCTTCCGAAGCAGCTGAGGGTTTGAATATTGAAATACGTTTAAAATCTTGGTCAAAATGAGCGACGCAGTTTTCTCCTATGAGAGTTTGGTTCACGCTGTATCAGGAGCAATGGTAAGTTAGCCTCACTTTCATTTTACACACAATATTAAGAGTGTGATGGCAGAATTTATAGCTGTGAAGTTAAAAGTTCATTCACTGTGAATCTGACACACCAAACTTCATCTGCAATTTAACATAGCATGATATATAAGACCTGTTAGTGCCAAGAGCTTCAAACCGTTAAACATTACAGCTGTTCCTGAAATTTAAACTGTAATTGCAAAGAAGCTGGTCGTTGTTCCATACCAATGAACGTCTGTGGCCTTGTTTTAGGGAGGCGTGACTGCAATGACAGTGTTCTTCCCTCTTGATACTGCAAGACTAAGGCTTCAAGGTAAGAAATGAGAATTATGTAGCCATTATAGTAATGTGGTATTGAAGGCAGATGTAAAAAAAAAGTTTTTTTTTATTGTGTTTTGTTTTTGTTCAGTGGATGATAACAGGAAGGCCAAATCAACACCTTCCATTTTGGCAGAAATTGTCAAAGAAGAAGGACCGTGAGTAAAACGAGCAGACCTGATCTGATCTCTTGCCAGCAAATTATCGCAGCCAGTTTTTTTTCTTATGTATGTTTAATCCAGTGTTGACGTTCATGAAGTCTCTCATTTTGCTTTGATGCAACTTCACCACAAACTCATTTTGATCATTGCTGTCTATTAAAGCACATTTCAAAACTATACTGATAGACTTTCACTATATTTTAATACTAAAGTGTTACTTACATGTGTCTGTCCCCCTTCAGATTGGCTCTGTACAGAGGTTGGGCCCCGGTCATCTGCAGTCTGTGCTGCTCCAACTTTGTCTACTTTTACTGCTTTCACAGTCTGAAGGCTGTCTGTCTGAAAGGGAGACAGTCAGCACCCACCACAGATTTACTCATAGGCATTGCTGCAGGTAAGAGAGTCTAGGTCATAAGAAATGTATTTGTGTCCAGCTCTCATCTTTATTTTTTTTTAACTGTAGAAGACTTTGCAAAGTGGACATTAATCACAGCTAGTGTGTGCTGTCTTATTTCTAGGTATAATAAATGTTTTGGTTACCACTCCTTTGTGGGTGGTCAACACCAGGCTGAAGCTTCAAGGATCCAAGTTTCGCAATGCTGACATACGGCCCACCAACTACACTGGCATTCTGGGTAAGTGGTCATTCATCCTCATTCACACACACTCTGTATTTAATCACACGTACTCAGTTCTTATTCAGTCTGAACTACTTTTGAGTTATGACATCAGTCTCTTGTGAAAGCTTATTAAGGCTCATTTCCATGATGTTTTTTGCAGATGCATTTGTGCAGATCATCCGCGATGAGAGCCTTGGAGCTCTGTGGAATGGGACCCTCCCATCCCTGCTGCTGGTGCTGAACCCTGGCATACAGTTTATGATTTATGAAGGCCTTAAGAGGCAGCTGAGGAGAGGAGCTCCCAGAGAGGTGAGGATAACAGAGTGAGGTATTAAGACTGAGGTAATGAGAAGATGATGTTCACAATGATTTCAACTGCTACCAATGCTTATATTTATTTTCCCCAAGCCCAACTAGAGTTCAGATCAATGCTAGCATCAGTCATTGTTGAAAACACAAATAAAAAAAAAGAATATTTAAATGCAAAATGGCTTTTAAAAGCTTACAGGTCTTATAACTCATAGAATGAAGAGTGAGAATTGGACGCTCCATCAGGTCATCCCATCATTCGGTTGAGTGATCACTTGATATGCAGAGACTTTGGTATTCTGGTCACATGCTTTTTAGGGTTAAACCACAGGAGGAAGTATGGTCTGCACATGTTCATTCATTTTCTCACTAATTGCTTTTTGAAAGTTTAGAAGTGATGGAATTCCTCACACCGTTTTCTCTTCCCCAGCTTTCATCTTTTGAGGTCTTCATCATCGGAGCTGTTGCCAAAGCAGTTGCCACCACAGTTACATATCCACTCCAGACCATACAGTCCATTTTAAGGGTAAAGTTAATGTCTGCTGTTTATCTGCACCTGTTAGTCTTTGTTTGCATGTTCATTTGCTTTACGGTGTGATTTTTGCTCTTTAATTTACAGTTTGGTCAGTTCAGTGAGTCCAAAGAAAGGTCAAAACTGCTGTCCAGTCTGAGGACCATCAAGTGTCTGTTGATCAACAGAGTAAGGTGAGTTCACACACACATCGCACTCTTGTCTCTTTAAATTGTGTATTTACTGAAGTCATCATCTTTCAGCTCATTCATCATGCTTTAAAACCTTGTTTCCTTTCCATAGGAAGTCTGGTGTGCTGGGTCTGTTTAAAGGCCTAGAAGCCAAGCTGCTGCAGACAGTACTGACTGCTGCCCTCATGTTCCTTCTCTATGAGAAGATTGCCAGTTGCACCTTCAAAGTCATGGGAATGAGCAACTACCACTACAAGAAACGCTAACTGAAGAGATGGGACAGACACAGACATTGACACTGGAGCACAGCAAAGCACTAACTCACTGTACAAATAACTCTTTACAGACCACATGATTCAACTTCCTGAATGTCCCTACTGTAACAAACTTCTCATCAATAAACCTTGTGCTAACTGTTGTTTTAGTCCTCTATATGACCTGGAAGAAGAGTGTTGAATATGTACTTGAGGGGTGGAAAAAAAAATGGTGATAAATAGATGATTTAAAGACATTTTACCAAGCTTTCTTTCTATTCTGACTGTGATGCAAGAAACTCGGAAAAAAATAATTACGATTTAAATGTTGGGAAAACAATAATCTCAGGTTTTAAACAACCAAAAAACTGTAAACCTGGCCTCTCATCTTTTTTTTCAGTGGCCCTTATCCTCTTCCCTGCAAACTCCAGAGATAATACATAGCTATAACTGTTTTAAAAATGTGCTAATTTCTGTAGGGGAAAAAAAGAGAATATTTTGTGATGTATTATACACCAATATTCTGAGATGCCGTTCTTATGAAAAAGTCTGATGTTTCACACTTAATCAGTGTTTTTTTTACACAAAAATCTTGTCCCGTTTCTTGTCTTCTAAGTTTAAAGTAAAAAATAAGGACAAGTTAATATTTCCCATTATCATTTACTAGAGCTAAGTCAGCTTTCACGCCCGGACCGGTGTCTGCTGGCACACACCTTGGTGCACACATGGGTCAGCGATGATAGCCTGCGCAAGTGTACACGTAAGCGATAGGTCTAAGCAGCGCCTCGTCCTGTTACAGAAGGTCCATCCTCCTGTTTTACAAATCAGGTTTTATGGCAGTTACGTAACGCGGCAGTAGCTCAGACTTTCATAATTACGTAAGCAACTCCACGGCTCTGACTGTCTCTAATAACAAATAGTTTTAAAGTTTCGTTTCACTAACATGGATTCAACAGCCGCTAAAGAAACCGAGAAGCACTGCGTCCTGTGCTGCCAAGAAGTTGAAATCTTTGCCTTGGGAAAATGCGACCACCCGGTTTGTTACCGCTGCTCAACCAAAATGAGGGTGCTGTGCGACCAGAAGTACTGTGCCGTCTGCCGGGAGGAGCTCGACAAGGTGCGGATTCACTCAGTACTGTGGCTCGGGGATGGGACCCGGTGTTGCTATTAAGGCCGCAGTGTTCTGGTATCTTTATATGAGAATTTTGTATGATAAAATCGAGTCAATGGGTTGTAAGTAAAGCACATTTTGTAAATAAGAGAAGATAACCTAGAAGACTTGCTGACAAGACTACATTTATTCCACATGCGTAACCGTTACCTCAAGCTAACATTAGCAAGTTCGTAAGTGTAGCCCAACTCGTACACGTCTATCTTGATTCAGTTAGCTAACAGGTGGGTTTTTCAGGCCGTTGTTGTTGTTTTTAATTATTCCCATTTAATGTCTAATGAAATTGTAATTCAGTACAGAGTCACAGCAGTACCAAAGGTCAGCTGTCACCTTTCAAACAAACCAACGTGAACATTTTCAGTGATTCACCTGTGCCGGGTGGCTAGCTCGTTTTCATAACTCGGCTACTATTAACAAAACACGACTTATTTTAGGATGACTTGCTTGCCTGGCATGTTTGAACACCCTCTTTGCCTCTCCGTTACAGGACGTATATGTGTATATTGGGAGACTGACTTGGTTTGACAGTGACATCCTAAGGAAAGGCCTCAATACCTGTGATCAAATCCAGAAGCACTGCTTACTGACAGTACTGACAGTTAGAAGATAAATGTTGCAAATAGTTGTTAATAATTTTTGTTAGATGGTGTAAAATGTGTTGAACTTCTTAAGTGAAACCCATTTCAATACTGTACACTCCTTTAAGGTAAATAATACCTCAGAACGCCCCTTAGCTTAAGCATAACCTATGTGACAGTAGTGAATTATGAGTAGCATTGTCAGGTTCTAAAAATGTTCCAGGCTACCAAACTAGTTATCAGGTATTACAGGTTTATCATTCAGAATGGAAGTCGTGTAAATGTGTCCCATGACTTTCCACCGTGGCGTTTTGTCTGATAGTAGAGCAGCTCTTTGGACCCTTAAATTGTTTCTGTGCTCATAAGTTTTGCAACCATGTGTTTTAAAAGTTCTTTATAAGCACAGGTCTGACTCTCATATTCTGACTCTCAGGTGGTGTTTGTGAAAAAGGTTGAGGCGTTCTCATGTCTACCCTACCAGCAGTTCCCCTCAGAGAAGAAGCATGATATCTATTTTGGTGATGAGAGGATCTATGCTCGATACAGGTAATGCTTTGCTCCCTTCTTCATGATTTTGTTTTACAGTGACTTTTATCTTTTAATGTTGTTTGGACAGGCCTTTTGTGTGTGTAGTGATAACAAGGACAAGGGACTAAAGAGAAACCTGGTAATCATGGCTAGGTTAAGTAAATAAGGACATCTATTATCTATTGGTGTGACAGTGCAAACACATAAAAAGACAGATTACTTTTTGTTACCAATGCTACACATGTGCATGAGAGGTCACAGAAGCTTTGTTTTTCATTACACTTTTTCTCAAAATACAAAACAATATTTCCAAAGTTTTGATAAAGTACAATTGCACCTTGCTGATGTTTCCATTACAACTAGAATTGCGCACAGCTTGAGCAAAATCTTGATCACTTGTGTTTTTATTCGTTGCTCACTGTTGGCCGTGAACATGCCAACACAAAACAGGCACAAATGAAAGACTGAATGAAAATCATTGTCTACATTGTCTCTCCCTCACACACACACCTCTGCCCCTCCCTCCTGCTGCACATCTGCACTGAACACAGAACTAACAGCAGAGCTGTTACAATATGAACGCCAGAGTCTATGTGTGGCAGTGGACACGTACCGAGGTGGTGAGGGAGGTGTGTCCGTTATTTATGTCCGGTGAGGTGTTTTTGCGAAAAAGATGTTTTCATTGCACTTCTGCGATAAACTTCTGAGAAACCACCTCATGAGAGCATAAAGGTGTTTTTATTTTTTTGTAATTTGAGAAGTTTTTTTGAAATTTTGGTGTTTCATTAATATTTTTTACAGCCATACTTAGGTTTCGTGCAATTCTAGATGTAATGGAAACGCAGTAACCGACACCCTCTGCTACCTCAGCATGCAGTACTATGATTGATTGCCAGTGGTAGATGCCATAGCACATCAGAATATTGATGCTAAATGTAGTGTTATTCATTTGTAAAAAAACTTTTTTTTTTTTTTTAACCTTTTTCCTTCTTTTTCACACTATTGACTTGAGTGTGCAGGAAGTGTTTGTTTTGTGTCACATGTATGCTCTTGTAAATTATCTTTCAGGTCAACCAACCTGAAAAGAAATCTTAGTAGAATTTTATTTCTGGTCCTCTTCAGTGTCACCCTAAACTTAGCTGGAATGCTTTTTTATGGCTTCAGTGTCTGGTTCTTTGATTCTGGTTGAGTTTTCTCACGGTGTGTTTCCAGACATCTTCTGTTGCCGGAGTGCGTCCGCTGCCCAGAGCCGACAGTTTTCTCTAAGTTTGAGGAGCTGGAGCAGCACATGAGGAAGCGGCATGAGCTCTTCTGCTGCAAGCTCTGCACAAAGCATCTCAAGGTACACACTTTGTTTTTCTCATCAGACTGGAAAACTTGAGTCTGAGCTGTAAGAGAAATTTAACATTAATTTACCCTCAGATCTTCTCTCACGAGCGAAAGTGGTACAACCGGAAGGAGCTGGCACGTCACAGAGCACACGGAGACCCAGACGATACGAGCCACAGAGGACACCCGCTCTGCAAGTTTTGTGACGACCGCTACCTGGATAATGATGAGCTTCTAAAACACCTGCGCAGGGATCACTACTTCTGCCACTTCTGTGATGCAGATGGTTCACAGGAGTATTACAGGTGAGTGTAACTCACACACAGACATTTCAGTTCAGTTTGAATGCTTCTTCTGTTTTCACAAGCTTTTCAGTCAGCTCCAAAAATATGAAAGTGCTGATTAAACTTTAAATTTGCTTCCGACAGTGATTATCAGTACCTGAGTGAGCATTTTAGAGAGAGTCACTACCTATGTGAGGAAGGTCGCTGTGCCACGGAACAGTTCACTCACGCCTTCCGCTCTGAGATCGACTACAAAGCCCACAAAGCCGCAGCACACAGCAAGAACCGAGCAGAGGCACGACAGAACCGGCACATCGACCTTCAGTTTAACTACGCTCCTCGGCAGCAGAGGAGAAATGATGGAGGTGATTGTTTTCAGTGAGAGGCTGACCTCTTCTTTGTATTCACAAGGTTGTTATTGATATAAGTACACTTTAAAGGCAGTGACGGTAACAAAATATGTCTATCTAAGGTATTGTGACAGGTGAAGACTATGAGGAGATGCGACAAAGTCGAGGAGGGAGAGGAGGAAGGCTTCAGGGGGGACAGAAGAGTTGGAGATACTCTCGGTGAGTCTAATTAGCAATAAAGCGTCCATGAAGTATTAGTTTATCTTGGTTGGTGGTTCCTTCCAGATTTCGAAAGTCTGAATGTGCTTCTCATCGTGCAGAGAGGAAGAGGACAGGGAGTTGGCAGCTGCTCGCAGGGCATCCTTGGCCACACGTAGACAAGAAGAGAGAGCAGCAGTGCAGGAGAGGAGCGCTCCCAAACACTGCAGAGAGGAGAGGATGGAGAGGATGGAGAGGATGGAGAGGCCTGAACCAGAGGAGCAAAGACACCGGACCGGACCCATCAAAACAACGAGCAAACCACCAGGTGAGATAGAGACATATAAAGATTGCTGTTTAAAAAAACATAGCATCACATTTCTGACTGCTGCAGGAACTCGCTCACTCACATTTTTTGTTTTCCTGTTTCTTACCCAGTGAGAACAATGACGAGCGATAGTCCAGAAGTAGATGACTTCCCTGCTTTGGGAGCTACAGCAGCCACATCCAGGTAACATTTTACACCTGCACAAACTAAAGTCTTCACAGTTCACACCACTGAGTTTAAAAAAACAAAACAAAAACATTGTGTTGTCTCTTTAGTGTAAAACCAGTTCCTGCTGTGGCACCAGTGGCCCAAACTGCTTTGAAAGAAGACGACTTCCCCAGCCTCTCAGCTGTAGCCGTGTCCTCCCCGATGACTCCCGCTTACTCTGCCCAGTCTAAGAAGACTTCCTCATTCCAAGAGGAGGACTTCCCGGCTCTCGTCTCCAAAATTCGGCCACTGAAAAGTACAGCTGGTAGAAACTCTGCCTGGTCCGCTCATACCGCTGCACCTAAACCCACCACTCAGCCGCCTCCTGCATCCAGACAACCCCCTCCACTCTCGTCTGCTCCCTCTGGCCCTCAGCCGCTCTCCTCCTCCACCTCTTCATCTTCACGTAGGAAAAAGAAAGTAGGAGAGAACGGGAAGGCGGCATCCAATCGTTCTCCTCCGTCTTCGGATGATGACGGCGGAGGATTGACGCAGCAGGAGTTCCGCTCAGTGCCCACCATGTTGGATATCTCCTCCCTGCTCACAGTTAAAGGAGGGAACAGCAAACCAGCTGCAGTTACATCCACCACTCCAAACCAGACCTCTAACACGGATCCACCTGCCTCGAAAGCCAGCAAGAAGAAAAAGCAGCAGAAGAACACGACTGCTCCCTCCATGTCTGTGTCCACAGCATCAGGGACAGCACAAACTCTGAGTTCAATCTCCGTGGAAACAGCAGCACAGAAGGAGAACGTACCGGAGAAAACGTGGAACAAACCGCTCACTGGAGCAGTGGCTCTGACGAGTGGATTGGCTAATGGCCACCCTGAAAAACCTCCAGCAGTGAGTAAGGAGGCTGCAGTGAAGCCAAACTCGAAAACGGACTCTCCTATTGAGCAGGAGGAAGATTTCCCTGCACTTACCACCAAAAACCCTCCACCAGGTGACTCTTCACACTGACATCCACATGTTGCTCATTTAAATCAAATATTCACAGAGAGGAGAGTAAAGTATCCTCTTTGACAACATTTATATCGACTGTTTTTAAACACTGACATCCTGAGGTTGTGTTTTTTGTCTCAGGTTTCAAGTCCTCTTTCCCGATGAAAACCTCTGCCCCTGCTCCATCATCAGCTGTCCCTCCACCTCCACCCGGCCTGGGGGTCTCAGCCCCTAAGCCTCCACCAGGCTTCACCGGGATCCCCCTCAACAGCAACGTGGTGGAGCCTGCTCCCTCTGCAGTCAACCTGTGAGGCAGCCTCCATCTTTATTTTCATCACTTACCTTGGAAAGGTTGATGTTGGTTTCACTAAGTGTATCTTTGTTCTTTTGTTGTTTGTCAACCTCCCAGGCCCCCCAAAATGTGGAGCAATGGTTACCTGGTGCCCGACGACTTCCATCAGAGGAACCTGGCGCTGATCCAGTGCATCAGGACGTACCTCCACAACGACGAGTCAAAGTTCAACGAGTTCAAGAACTACTCGGCACAGTTCAGACAGGTACCCACCCGACATCCATGCACACTTTAAAATTTCTTGTGCTTCCATCACTTCACTTTTTTCTCTCCTGACTTTCTCTCTCTTTTTCTGCAGGGTGTGATCTCAGCCGCTCAGTATCATCGCAGCTGTAAGGACCTGCTTGGCGACGACTTCAACCGCATCTTCAACGAGCTGCTGGTTCTCCTGCCGGACACGGGCAAACAGCAGGAGCTTCTGAGCGCTCACGGAGACTGTAAGGCGCTGGAGAAGCAGTCAGGCACTGGAGGAGGTGGAAAGAAAAACAAGAACAAGAAGAACGCCTGGCAGAGGCCGACCACTGCGGACAGCGCAGCAGCCGAGCTGGACTGCCAGGTGTGCCCCACTTGCAGACAGGTACTGGCCCCTAAAGACTTCAACACCCATAAGACGCTGCACAGCAGAGAGAACGAGGAGTTCCCTTCTTTGCAGTCGATTAGCCGTATCATCAGCTAACCTTAGTTGCTTTTGCCAACACGGGGTAAATGTTCTGCTCAGCTGCCAGTGTGAAAGCAGCAGCCGGTGTCCCTGCGTGACCGTTTCCCAGGGAGGCTGGAGCTTCTATCTCATTTTGATTGGAATCTAACATGGTTCATGGTGTTTTTTCTTTCAATGGGGATTACATCAGTAGGTTTGTGTGAATGGTCTCACAGTTTAGACACACAGCGTTGCTCCATTTCAACCTCATTTCCACTCACAACCTTCGAGGCTGTCTCCAGCTGGACCTGGCACTTTCAGTTTATTTAAAGAAAGACGAGAGACTATTGTACGCTTTATTTGAAATCAGAGCTCTAATGCAAAAATTGTAATTTTTCTACCTTGCTTTGCATTTTCATTTTAAAAGAAGGAGACGAAATGTATTTTGTTAATTTATGTCTGATTGGCTAAACAACAGAATAAACGGAACCATGCTCAGTTTGATGATTTAGCACTAAAACCTTGAAGTGTTGCTTTTTTAATTGCTGCGTCCTGAAGAGGACAGACTGTTAAAGAAATTAAAGACCAGTCAGGAGGAAGTTTAAATTTAGTTTTCTCTCACTTCTCATATCACTCAGCTTTAGATTTGGATTACTGCCTGATTAATGGGCTAGTTTAGCGATGCCATGATGTGACACATTTTAAAAAGGAAACTAAATGGACCATACCAAATAGATCAGTTTGGCTGCTTGTTTTCCACAGTTATGCTTATTGAGCCTTCAGTCGAGCCGATAACCTCTGAGGTCACGTCAGGTCTGTAGCTTTGTTAGAGTTTACATTTCAGTTAAGGCGTCATGAAGAAATGTCCTGTTTATTCATATTTCCTACGACACAACAAAAGCATTTTCATTCCAGTCTGTCAGCGTCTCGTCTCCGTTAGCAGTCCAGCTCTGACACACGGGGCACGCTCACTCTGTTTGATACAGGAGGACTTAATACATCCAGCATAGAGCTTCTCATCCACTCTCTCAGGACACTTTGTTAGCGTTTAGGCTTGTGTGTGTGTATGTGTGTGTCTGTGTGTGTGTCTCCACTGTTTGAATGTAAGCGTCTAAGTGAGTCTTGAATGAGGGCTGCTGAGTTTGTCACACATCATCCAGCAACTTACTTCTTTCTGTGTGGCTTCAATAAAGCTGTTTCTATCAGCACTGCTGGTTTCCCTCTCTGTTTGTATGCCCGTGTGTGTGTGAGAGGGTGAAGACTGTGTGGTGACAATGTGGTTGCACATTCGAGAGCATCCTTTGATTTCTGCCATGACAGAAATAAATTGTTTCCTCCTTAATCAGGTGTTTGTTTATACTGAATATGAACTCTGTCCTTCTGTTAAACAAAATCCATGCAAGTCATGAGCCTGATGCACTGCAAAAACTAAAATCTAAGTGATTATGCCTTATTTTAAAAAATAAAATAACAGCTGAATTGCTTAAGTGTAAAAAAATCTGCAAATGGGGTAAGAAAATGTACTTGTTTAGTTTCTTGAAATGAGAATGTCTTAATTCAAGACGTCAAACTTTTTTGTCTACACTGACTCGAACATCGTTATAGACAGTGCTTTCATCTCCTCCCTTGTGACATGTGAAGCCTTGATGGGCACTGACATGTTGTACTTGTGGAGCTGCAGACTGACGACATAAAAAGATCCCTCAGGTGAGTACAGTCCACAGCAGGACAGATCGTTGTGCTGGTTTGAAGCGTGTTAGTGTTGGTTACACTTTTGTTTTTACATGAAAAGAGGAGACAAGGAAGGAGGAGACGCTGATGTCATGTGAGAAGAGTCAGGGAGATCAACAGGCAGTCCAAAATGTTTCTTTTTATTGGAGTGACGGTCAGACTTCAGTCCAGAGACATTCAGGTAATAGACAGTGACACACATCTCTGTACAGTGTTTATACACTGAAGAGGTCAAACACCTTCAGAACAGGAAGGAACAATCAAAAAGTAACATGTTGAAGGGAGAGCACGCTACAGAAACAATATTTACTTCTTTGTTGGTTGATGGGGATTCAATTTTTATTCATATTATGGGGGAGATACTGTAACATCCATGCAATGAATTATACTTCAATTCACACAGCTGATGGCACCGGAGTCACCATGTATCATCACCTTCTATATCTCAGTCAAACCAAGCGACATGATCACAGCATGATCACATCCTTCTCTGATTTTGGTGCCAACCGCCCCTTTAAGAGTGGGTAATTAAAGTATTTCCAACAAACAGTGCATTCTAGTTAATAAATAATCCTTATTCATATATTTTTTTTATTTATTTTTTGTAGTACAGGACAACCAGACCCTAGACAGCATCACACACGTTCCATTTACTGCAATAACAGTGAATTTTTACAATCAACCAATACCACGGTAGTGTACATGGGCCAGAGCACAAAACATAGAGAATGCTTGTATTATTATTTTTATCTACCACACGTACTGAAGAAGAGACTGAAGCACTGAGAACATTAATACAACCTGACCTGACGGTACCCCAGACTACCCTCAAAGTACCCCATCAGTACTTTACACAATGATCAGCACCCCCGTTTACCCCAACCACAGTTTGCAGGTTATTACCAAACCCAAGATTTAAAGAACTATACTGGCGTTTTCATATTTAGCGCACTTTTTCATACCTCAAACATTCTCCAAAGCATGCCTAATTTATTTTCTTCCTTTAAGATAAGGGGCTCTGTCCACTGTTTTTTTTTTTTCTTTTTTTTTTTTTTAAATTGTCAGCACCCACGACCTCGCTTTCAGAGCCCTTCTTATTGAATCTGATTGGTCACTGATCAGGAAGAGACATTAAATAACTATAAATAGCAAAAATAATGTGGTTGCGTTCACTCTCTGGTTTTGGAAATCTAAACCTGAGCAATGTGCATCACGCCACTTCGTATATTTCTCATCTTGAGTTTTTTTTCCAGAGATTGATTCCAATCTGGTAAATCATTTTTTTAAAGCACTGATCGTACTACTTTGAATTGAAGGGGTACAACACAAAAACCTACAAAGTATAGTTCTTTGAATGCACCAGAAAGATTTAACGGCACCAACACTCCCAGCTCCCAGTGGTATTGTACCATTTCTTCCCCAAAGCTTTTATAGAGAATTAGCATTACTGTGTCATTAAAACTGTATATAGACTTATGAAACCCTGCACTCACTGACAGACAGTCTGGTGATTCAAGTTAAAGGTAAATCTCAGACTTAATCTGCTTTCAAATGAATCTAATAGGACAAAATCTCCTCTGCTCGGTTACTTTGTGAGTCATTAACCTCACTACGTGACTGAGATGATTGTTTGGAAGCAACCCGTCCTACTCTAAAAATGACACTTTTAGGGACTTGAGAAGTTAAATCTCCAGGCTGCACTTCATCACTGCAGAAACAAAGATCTGTTTTGGTGCGTGTTTGAAAATGCACAGCTGGACACAGTCCTGTCAGCTGCACTGTCGGCTGGCCAATCTCACTTTAGAAAACATGTTTTCAAGTTAAGAATGACAGAGCATTCAATATACAGCGGGTTCTATACAACAGTTTCATGCATCATTATTATCATATTTGTTTTTACAGTGCCAGCTCTCCTGATGCTGCAGGGCCTTCTCTGATCTGCAGAGGGCGCCGTTACCTCATGATGTCAGAATATCAGGCAAAGCATCCAGCAGGTTGGTTATCTTTAACAGGAAGTGATAAATTTGGCCTCATTAATAAGAAAAAAAAAGCTCTTAGTTTATACTCTTTATATTAATGATAATATAGTTAGCAGGAAGGCTCGTTCTGTTCCGGGCAAATGATAAAGTTTTGTTACAGACATGTGATTTCTTCCTAAAACTTTGACAACATGTTCAAGAAAATAACTTTTATGCACCACAAAAACTTTTTACACACATTCACGCAGACCTACACCTCTCATTCCGCTCACACACACACGCGCTCACACACACGCACTAAATTACAGGTTCTCTGATGGCAAGTATACATGAACCACAACACAGACACTGCTACACACAGATATGGTATCTACATCGAGGGCCCTCAGTGGCCCTCATCCACCCAACCTTGTCCATATCATCATGGCAGTAGACGCCGACCCCCCTCCCTCCCTCTTTCATCAGCAGGATTTCAGGATCAATAAATTAGCCAGCTAGCGATCCTTAACATCCCACAACCAGGTTTTTCTTTCACCTGAGACCTCACCTGTGGCCCCTGTCTGCTCTGTGCTCACACGAACATCGTTGTAGTAATAAAAAGACAGCAATAAGAACACAGGGCAGTTTGGCAGCTTCTAAAAAGTAAACATAAACAGACCTGACTAACCCGACTCGCCCCGTTTGAGACTGTCTCAGATAACACACCACGTACATTCCCTGGTAACATAAAGGGAGAATAAGACGTCAGGCCCTCTTGGCACATGCACTCGTAAGGCCGCCCGACCCTCAAAGGAAGAAGCCAGACTCCAGTTTGAAAGAACACAAAACAACATCTCAGTGAGCTGGATGAAGGCCTTTCTCACCATCTAGTTGGTTTTTTTTGTTGCTTTGTGGATCTCTAAAGTCACGTTGTGTATCTTTAAAGTCACTTTGGGTAACTTTATGTCTTTGTTGGTGTTTCTTTATTTATCTGTAGTTTGAGTATCTTTGTCGCTGTTTTGTGTCTTTATGTCTTGTCTCCTTGAAGAGTTTCGTATATTCTTTGTGATTGTTATTGAGCCCATTCGATGTAATTTCTTTGTCCAGTTTTTCCTTTCCTGTTGCTGTTTTGAACGTCACTTTTTTACATTTTTGAAGTTCATTTATTTCTGAGTAGGTGGCCTGAGGGGTCAGGCGGCTCCTGTGCCTGCTAAGCCAATTCAGTAATCCATCCATGCCTGGCACAGAAATAAAACAGATTGAAAGGTTTTCAGTGTGGATTTCCCCAGTGACAAACCTGAAACCAAAAGAAGAAACAAAGATACAACTACTGTGCCAATTTAGAGAGATATTTGCATTGTGATGCTTCTATCTTTGAATGTTTTGAAAATAATTTACCACACACAGGAAGACTATAATACTCGATGAGATGATGTAAAAACACTTTGACTTATACTTAAGCTAGCTAAGGTAGCTTTTGTGGATGAAGGTTTTTCCACAGAGGAGCTCAATCAGAGTCAGATTATCTACTTTAATTCAAAATAAGCCTGAGATCTGTTAGTATGATTCAAACACTAGTATGTGATTTGAGACAGTGCCTACAGTTTGTCATATCTGACTGTAAAGAGCCTACCTACAGTACATATTACACCTACCTACAGACCTACAGAAGAACGTGAGATATTGCACTTGGTCACAAAACACTGTCGCTTGTGTTTTTACAGCATGTTGAAATCTACTAAATTAAGTCACTGTCTGAGACACACGTTACAGTATGGCACTTAGTTGATGTCTAAGTTTGGAAACATGCAGATTCAACACACATGGTCACTTTAAACTGCAGCAGGGGAAGGCGGGAGGAGCGATGAGATCCGTAGCTAAAAAACAAACAAACACATTCCCCGGACTGTTTGGCTTGAAAGGGGATTTAACACTGGAATGAAAGTAAAGAATAAGATGAAGGTGCTGTACGTGAATGCCTTCTGCACTATTTCTGTCTAACACTGCTTTGTGGTTGAGTCACAACCGCTTGATCCCTTCATTTCTCGTATATTTTTTGAACGCAGAACAGCGGCCTCCTCTTCTACATTCCCTCCTCTTGTTTTCTTTTTCTCGTCTGCTCTGATCTGACACCGCCCGATGTGCTAAAGTAGGAAATACCTGTGGAATAGAGGTCTAGAAAAGTGCAGAGAAAGCTGGAATGTTATGGGAACCAGAAGAGGAAAAAAAGAAGGAGAGGCCGATTGTGAAGGACTATTGAAAACCCAGCTCAGATTCACACACTAACAGCTGCAGGTGTTACATAGCAGGCAGCATATCACTTCCCTCTCCTCCCTCCCGGACTTTCCTCTTCCATTGTTAGTAAATGGGAACCTGGTACGTAGGTGCTGAGTTGTTCTCAGTGAATGGCGGGCTCTGGTAGGTCTCTGTGGTCTCAGTGGTGCCCCCTCCTGGTGAATTGGAGGGGTACGGCTGGGTGGGCGCGCCGCCATCCATGTGCTCGGTGGTGAACAGAGTCATGTCTGTGCCAAGCATGTACTTTTGGACGGCACGCACTGTTAGCCCCGCCTACAGATAGAGAGAGAGAGAGAGAGAGCAAACAGCAGTCTTTAAAATCTTTTAAATCATTTTGCTGATGAACACTCTGATATTTTATTACCCTTCCTGTTCCTTTGCACTCTTACCCAGGTGATTATAGAGAAGAAGGAGAAGGTGATGGCTGCCCGGGCTGCGTCGGCCCCCTGGTTCAGCGGCAGATCATCAGATGAGGTTCGCGACCACTGGTTAGCCAGGAAGCAGAAACTTACAAAGTAGAGGAAAGTCCAGAAACCTGCACGAAACCAGCAACAAAAACGAAACAAAACAAACACGATAACATTTTTTTTTAGAGCTGAGGAAAAGGTAGTTTCCAAAGTAATTTTAAAACAGCGTGACCTGCAGGTGTTGATGCTCCTGCAGCTCTTTGTTGTCCTAACAAATTAAAAACACTCTCACTTCTCTGCTGCTCTTAATGTGGGTTTCATTTCTCCAGAGAGCAGCTGTTTGGAACAAAGAAGTGAGCCTCGTAGCGTGAGTTTTGGGGAAACCCAACCTTTCAAATATGGAGTCAGGCACCGATAAGGGGAATAATAGATTCTAGTCCCACGTCTGATCATTTTAATAGGACAATAACACTGATCACTGACAACTACGGAAGCCCAACGTGTTCATATCTCCATATTTTTGATCTATTCTGTTGATTTTAGATATTTTCTTGAGATTCTATGATCAGAACTTGAAACTAGCTTCATTAACTTGAGATGAGCAGATAAAGTGATTAAGGAAAAACCAAAGTTGTTATCTGGAGAAGGTGATAAATCCATGCTGGTTGGATTTCTGAACATTTGTCTACTTAGGGCCTCCGTAGACTATCAGAAGCTAATTATAAGACACTCAAAATGTTGTCCAATGAGTCTCTTGACTTCTGGGAAAGTGGAAAAGTACTTATTTCTTCCACATTGGCCTCCTCACCTGAGAAGCCGATCTCCAGCATGATGGCCTTCTTTCTGTCTTTGACGGAGCTGATGGAGGAGAACTTGTAGTCAAGGAGGAAGAAGAAGGAGCACGCCAGCAGGCCCACCAGGCCCATGAACACGCCGTAGTTGCACGCGTCTCCATTCTGATTAAAGACACAGTGGAGACGCTCGCTGCCAAAGTTGACGTAGCCTTCATTCACGATGGAGGCAAAGACCACCAGGGAGAATATCTTTGGAAGGGAGGGACACAGAGATGTAAAAGACAGATTCAGTTTATGACCCAAACTTTCAACCAATCACAGCCCAGCTGACAACCACATCGCAGGAAACGGGATTGTGTCAGGATTACTCGAGAGCACCTATTTGAGCGTGCTCAGACCAAAGCATTAACCTAATTTCTTCTCTTTCTCTGTGACTGACTGACTGAGGGGGTGGATGCTTTACTCCCCCCACACAGTCCTGAGGCGGTGTGTGTGTGTGTGTGTGTGTGTGTGTGTGTGTGTGTGTGTGTGTGTGTGTGTATGTATTTGTGCTGCTTTAGTTCATGATATTAGCGTTTCTGTTTCCTGTTTCTTGTTTTTATGAATAACGCCCTCCTCTGAGTCTGATCTGCGTTGATTTCTCTGCTTTTCTTCTTGCTCCTGTTCTAAAACCGACCCATTGAACCTGGTCAGCTGACTAACATTTGATGGCAGAATAAGGTCATGTGACACACACACAAACATGGACCTACACATGGGGTGTGGGTCATATGACGGAGGAGGGACAGGGTGGGATAATGTCGGGTTCAGAACTGAAACTAATCACATGTGTGTGTATAATCTGTGCCGAGACACACTCAGGTGCTTTTAATGGAACAACACAGGGAAGCTGCTCGTGGTTAAAAGCTTTGCATCATAAAAAGAGGAAGTTGTTGATTTGATTGTGGTTTTTTTTCCACCTTTAAAGACTTTTCAGTCTGTGATAGTTTCCTTTGAGTGGGCTGGTCATGCTTTTTCATCAGCTTTAAAGTTTAATAAACATGTTTTTTCTTTAGTATAGTTTCTTTTCAAGCAGCAGCAGAACTAATAGTTTATGAAGCCAGAGAAATAATTTTTTTTTAGCAATGGAGGAGCCCCACAAAGTAAAACATCCTGATGGTAACTGGTCAGAGCAAATTTACTGTGTTAATCTACAGCTGAAGTTAGAGATGTTCCAATACCATTTTTTCCCTCCCAACACCGATTCGTGTACTTGTGCTGTGGGTATCGGCCTATACTGAGTACTGATGCGACACCAGTATGTTAAAAAAAAATTCATACTATGCCTGCATGACTGTGGTGTGATTATCACTGTGGTGAGGCCTGGCTCAGGTTAAAGACTTTGTAAAACACGAGTACAAACAGCAAATTCAAGCCATTTATTTTAAAATTTATTTTTTAAAAAGAACAGTATAAAACACGCAAACGCAATCTGACTGATCTAGGAATAATTATTTTAAAAAATTAAAGTGCAGCCACAATATTTTAAATAAAAAAGGCATTTAAATAGAACAGTATAAAAACAGTAGAGCAACAGCAACATAGATAAATACATCTATCCATCCATCTATCTATCCATCTATCCATCTATCCATCCATCCATCTATCCATCTATCCATCTAAATTACATGGTAATATCAGATTAGTGCCTGGACTCCAGTAGTTGCCGATATTGATGCTAGCATTCTCGGCAGTATCAGAGCAATTTCCGATACTGGCATCGGAATCGGAATAACTCTGGTTGAAGTGTTTTTATTTTGTGCTACTTTTTTTTTTAACTCAGATCTAAAATCTCTTGATTAAAGCTGAAATTTAACCAGCAACAACACAAGATTGGGCTGTACTGATACCTGTGTATCATCCTCCTCGCTCACAGGATGCAGTAATGATCGTGCTTGTGTCAAATATTGTTTTCATGAGGAAATTAAACCCATTTTGACTCGCATCACTCCTGCAAGTCTCTTTAAGGTGGTATGAATAACATTAATCCTACTCTTTACCTTTTACAGGTAAGAGACGTTTACCTTTATGTGATCATCATGCAGTTTAGCTATTGTTTTAAAATTGCTGTATCATATTATATTAACTTCTCTTATTGTTGCATTGTATAATATGAGGTAAGATACTATTTATTGATTGGGAAGGAGATTTTTTTTGCTGCATCACACACACACACGGTATTGCAGTGAGATATACAGAAAGAACCAAGTTGAAAAATAGTGTACAGATGAAATAAATTAAACTGAACAAAATAAATATTGAGTACCACACGGAATCTTACTTTATAGTATTGTATTACATCATACTGTGTCAAGTCATAATTTTTCTTTAGCTGTTAGCTCATCCAGCTTCTTCTTCTTCTTACACTCCAAAATGATAATAAAAATAAAATCAAATAATGTCTTTGTGTAATAAAAACATGATTTTCACGCTCGCATTGCTCTCTCCTCTGTTCGTTTCACAGATCCCTTTAGAGGGGACCTTCTACGAGTCACCCAAAGGTGATGCGTTACATCAAACGTCAGGACACGACGCGTTTCCGTGGCCCCGGCCCGCGTGCGTAATGATGATCGCGGACCATCACAGGTGGAATGACGGACGACGACCGTAGAGGGTAAATCGTCTAAATCATTGGCTGAAAATAAAACGTGTGATATGGAAGAAGAAGGTGTGTACACGGTGAAGATACGTTACAAGGATGAAGTAATAACAGCTGATGAGAAAAACACGAATAAGGAGGCTGGTGAATGAAAACGCGATGATCTGATCTGTTTTTTCTCCTCTACACAATCCATATTCTGCTCATTCAACACCTGCGCTTGATTCTATACATTAATAAACCTCAAAACGAGAGAAGCTCGGTGTTTGGCTCATATAAAACCTCTGTTGTGAGATCAGTTTCATGGTCAGGGTGTCAGACAGCCACCAGGCCCTGGTTACACCCTGAACGCTACATTTCTACATAATTTACCCCAGGTAATGGTTATTTCACACACCCAGCGTAACAGTTCGTCTTTTGCTGGATTCGTTGAGTCCATTTTCGCAGTGAGAGCCCGTCACGGGTCTCGCGCAGCAACGACAACAGAGAGGACCCCCCTTTACACACACATCTACACGCACGCAAACAGCAGTACGGTAAAAACCCTGCTCTCACCCAAGACAGTACTCTGAGGATGGTGGTCGGCTGTTTGGCGAAGGCGATCGGGTCGATGGTGGACCCAGTTCGGCCCGCTCCGAACGATCCCACTCCGTCCATCTTCTGTGTGTGTGTGTATGTGTGTCAGTCTCTCTCGCTCTTTCCGTGTATGTGTGTGCGCTCCTCGCGGGTCCACGCTCCCGGCTCCACGGCAGGATGGATGCGCTGCTGCTCTCCGCTGTAGGGACGGGTCCTGCGCGCACACTGAGGCGCGCGAGCACGCAGGAGAGGACGCGCGATGTGCCTGCGCTACAGGATGTGACGGGTTAAACCATTGAGAAAAAAAAAAGAAAAAACATATTTCCATAATATTCAATAATATAACATTTATTAAAATGATTGTGCCCTAATGCATAAGGAGGCCTCTCACCTCCAGAAACGAGCCTGCTCTTATACTGGCTGCTCATAAATGGATAGAGGCCTTTCAAAGAAAACTAATTCCAATGATTTACAATCACTCTGGACTTGAAAGCAAGTTGTTAGACTTAAAAGCAGTCAACCTCAAGAGCAAAACCCACAAAGATAAAAACATTAAGTAAAGTGGAATCAAATTACCCACCAATATTATAAAATAACTAAAAGGGGCTTGTTTCTAGATGAGCAGAGCCTGATAGATACAGCAAGAAGGTACCAAATGGACTGACTCCATGGTTTAACAAAAAAAACAAAACAAAAACAAAGTGAACAACAGCTAAAAGTTAGCTGTAAGTTCCAAAATTCTCCCAACTTTTCCAGGCTTCATTAACCCCCCAGACACAAACATTGCCTTGTTATTAAAAATGGCATAAAGCAAAGTCCCATGATGAGTCCCTCTGCCAAATACCACAACAAAGTATAGTCACAAGTGACGTGTCATGAGATGTTTTATAAACTACTGCAGCTTTAACAATGAGCTACTTACTGAACGCTGAACTCTCTCAATGATGAGCTTCACGAGATGATTTTAATTCAAAACCAAAAGCCCTCATACAGTGTTTCCTCTTTCACTTTAATCCATTAGAAATCTTTAAAGTGGTAAAAAAATAAACAGAAGTTCATCATCACTCTGTCAGACGCTCAAGTGGTCAAAGTTCACAGTTAAAGGGGTTAGCTGTTTAAAAACACAACTGTGCACAGCATAAATGCATACAGCAGTGTCTCTCAAATGATGGTACTACTACCCCTAAAGGCTGCTTTGGTGTACTGCAGGACAGAGCAACAAACTGTCTCATTAAAGAGAATCTTTGTTCTGAATGAATGACAGAAGGCAGACCCATCTGACTCCAGATGTTGTCTGATATATTTATGATCATGTTCAACATGCTACACGTTTTATTCTATTTTAGTTTATAATTTATTTATATATGATAATCATTAGTCTTATATCTGTATGGGCGGCTGGCTGCACTTTGTCAACTTTGTAAATTATGCTACTGCCCGTTGTGGCCGGGATGCTATTGGTTGAAAAAAACATGTATTTATATGTATATATCTTAAATTCTAATGTGTTTCTCCTCATGTAGTTAAATGAAATAAAGAATGAAGGACAATAGTAGAGGTCAGTATGAACCTTCAGAAGATTTAACAGAGGGGGTTTCATTTAGAAGCTTAAATCAACACACTTTTGGTACTTTTAAGAATCTGATTAATCTTAATCTTCATCTGATTGTACCTACAATTCCAAAAATATATATTTATATGTATATTTAATCATTTCTGTTCTAACAGAAATTCTGGTATGCAAGCCCAAAACAAACAAACAGAAAATCAAGTGCTTCGAGTCAAAATCATCACATAGTCAAACTAATATTTGTCTTGAGGTTTATCTACAAAACAATCTGCGAAATCTAGAAATATGTAACAACACAAACACACACACACAACATAAATCTTAAATTTCACACAGTATCAGTGTAAAAGCTTTATAGGTAAACAAGGTCTAACCTGAGGAAAAAAGAAGGTTTCTTAAGTTTTTTGTTATTTTAAATTTAATTCTGAGATCAGCAGATTATTTGTATCAATTATCAAACAAACGTTCAAACTGACGTTCATCCAGAACCTCTCTTCAGTCACAGTTTACACTCAACAGATATGCCAGTTCCATTCTGTGATGGAGTTTAACTTTGACAGGAAGATTATTATTTTTTCTCCTCAGCTCTCAGCTCTGTCCTCACGTCTCTCAGCCTCATTCAATCACAGGAGCCGTCTTTCCATCCGTCCTTCCACCTCTCGTCCACACGGGAGCAGTCAAACTCCGGCTTGCCCAGCCGGACGTTGATGTCATTGTGAATGCGGCAGAACCACTGAGAAAGGGAATGTCGACTCCTGGTGTCTGGCTGATTAGTTTTTAATCTGCAGAGAGAAAATAATGGATTTAATGCTTGGGCTTTGCTAAAACGATAGATTAAAAAAAGCTAAATGGTGTTGTCTTGAGAAGCACCTGCTCCTGAGGTCTTCTGCACATTCATCACAGGGGAAGAACTTGGAGAAAAGGTTGATGAACTGCCCCATCTCTTGCTGCTGTGTGGCTGTTGGTTGGTCAGGGTAATAAGCCGCCATGGTGTGCAGGAAGGACCAGGTGCTACGTCCTAACTCTTCCCTGTCTAGTGGACACTGAGGCTCCTGTTGTGGCTCTGTCTCTGCAGCTGTGGTGGCCTGTCGATTGATACAGAAAAGAAATATTAAGTACAATAAACTAATAATTAAACATTAACAGAGATTACAACATGCTGAAATCTGTGATAATGATATGCGTTTCCTCAAAAAAATATTTCACGTTTGAGATTCTTAAACAATTAAGAGATAACAGTAAAGACTTTTAAGGGAAGTTTGGACATCATGTATTTTGCACTAAAGCTCCCAAAGGACACTCGCATTGCACGAGGATACCAAAATTAAACAAAAAATCAAACTTTCTTACCTAGGAGAAATGTAGAAAAAAAAAGTTCCAAAGAAAAGTAGCATCATTGTATGATTCAGTCTGGATGATTACAGTCGACTTTATATACAATACGTTATTGAGTCATATCGGTTTTTTTTTTTATACAACAGCTCTGTAAGAGGCATGCATAAACATTTAAAAACATAAACTTGTTACTTCTTTCATACTAAAGTAATCCTTTGAGCCCAACTACCAAAGCCAGTGCCCCAACTGGCTGAAGGTGGAACACTGCCAACTCAAACACGAACATTTTCTTGCGCACTTATTACATCATGTACATCTCACTTGGAATATATAGTTTAAATAAAAGGGTTATTACAGTAAATATTTCCATCTTTGTGGTACAATGTTTGCTAAAACGTAGTCAAAGAGTAATTGTTGTTAGTTATAATGTGCAATTTTATTTGATTAGTAATTAATACACTGAAGGAAATCGTGTAGTTTAAGTCCCAGTGTTGTTGTATTAAGATAAGTACAGATAATAAATCATGTTTTTGACTTGGAACCGTTCTTCTTGTGCTATTACATTAACCATATTCTTATCAAACCGACCTACAGGACTGTAAACAGAACCTTGAGCTCAGGTCACCTGTACAGCAGCTGTCGGCTGTTTCTTCTGGACCTTCATCCACGATTTAAAGTCCGTGCAGGCCCTGCATGGCTTCTTTTTCACTTCCCCGGGTTGCTCCTGCTCTTTGGCAGAACTGTCCTCTGGTGTCCTCCCGGCAACCGGGAACGGGAAACCTTCAAACCCAGGTGGGCTGGAGGCTGCTGAACCTCTCGGTCCTGTGGGCGCAGCCATGTTCGTGGTTATGAAATAACTTTCCTCGAGGCGCAGAGAAAAATCCACACGCGTAAGGAGCGTCCTGGTTCTAAAAGGCAGCAGGTGTCTCCATCAGGGAACATGATCGCCTTTTATATTTCATTAAGCGTATAACTCGACCCAGAGGACAGAGCCAGCACACTTCCCGGTCGAGACCATCATGACACACGGTACAGATTAATGTAAAGACAAATTTCCTGTTGCCGCCGGACCTTTCAAAGAGACGGAAACTTTTCCGGTTGGTGACGTCACATCGTCGTTTTTTTCCATTGCAAATCTTTATTAACAAATATAGTGCAGCACAAAACTGTGTAACAATAACCGCCAGGGGGTGACAGAGTATCGTTTCACACCACACAAATACATAAAAAAATCAGAAACGTCTTGATGGCTTTCATATGAGTGAAATGTCTAACAGTTTTAAAATATTGTTTGACCTCATTATCAAAGATAGAAAAGAGTGGTTTTGGATATTGACTTTGTGGTTTATGCCATTTGGCAAGTAGGAATCAAGATGCAAATACCTTCCCATAGTTTGGTGGAACAGAGACAAGACCAAAATGAATAAAATACATCTTCAGGGTGTCCAACTTCTTAAAAACTTCACATCATCGGGGTTTTGATAGCAAAACGACAGAGCTGATAATGATCACTGAGGACTATTCTGATACAGCTGGGATAAAGAAAGGCATTTGATGTGTCCTTTAAGCACAAAATACCGAGCACAGCTGTCATTGCACCAACAAAACAGAGGATTTGTATCACTCTTAAGGTCAAATTCATTCACTAACGAAATAATTCATATATTTCAATGAAATTATAGAATGGAAATATTCATAGTCAGTTATTTCTCTCATTCATTTTCCTGTTGGTTTCCCTATTTCTGATATGAATTTAAGTCTGAGAGAAAATTTTAGAAAAACTTTGTTACATTTACTTTAAAAGAGTAACACGATTTCTATTTTCCCTGAAGTCTAATAGATAACTAATATCCATTGTTCCAGGGACATAACTAGGTTATATTGATAAGTTTCAGAGTTCATGACTAGATATGCACTAGGTAAAGGATAAATAATTAATAAATATAATGATGAATTTTTACTGATAGAGTGACCCGTATGTTTCTAAACAGGACACAGAATGAACAGAGGTCAGGTTTTCTTCATGTGAAAGTGTTTGTTAAACAGGTGAAAAACACAGACAAAGCTCTGTTATTTTATTAGAGTTATTACAGTTTACATATTACATTTACTTGATGATTTAAAGTCCTGTCATTCAGGTGAAGAGAGGCCTGTGAGTTTGGATCAAAACAAAAATGACAGCCTGTGGGTTGCCTGTTGGAGTCCTGAAACAGGTGGAAAGTTTTTTTGTGCCAATGAGTGGATGGAGCTCTGAGACGTCTGAAAGCTCCTTCACATCCTGGAAGTTTGATGGTGTACAACAGTGGCCCCCAACCTTTTTTGCACCACGGACCAAGACAATACTTTCATGGACCACTGTAAGGTGTAGGAGATAAAGATAACAAAATAAAACATTAAGACCGGCATATAAACTGAGGTATTATAATAATACACACATGAATCCTTGCATCTTGAGCGAGTCATAAATGGATGTAATAGAGACTCTTGTCATGTTTCAAAATAAGACATCAGACTCAGGTAATAAATCAAATTCAGATAATGGTAGTTATTTATTCTTTCTGTGCGGCCTGGTACTAAATGACCCACGGACCGGTACTGGTCCCTTACCCGGGGATTGGGGACCACTGGTGTACAATATAGGAAGAGAGTAAGAGTAGATGAAGCCCCCCCCCCTTTTTTTTTTTTTTCGTTTACAGAACAAGCTTTACAAAATACTTCACAATTAAAAAGCAAAACAATACAAACAAACAAAAAACCAAAACAAACAAAACAAAACAAAACAAAAAAAAACTGCATGACACCACAAATGCTTGTGATCTCTGTCAGATCTGCAGGTTATAATTACCTGAGAGGATGTCACCTTTGTGGTTTTAACACATTAAACAGGAACAAACTAGATGAATTTGATGAGATGTGTAAAAATGTTCACAAAGACCTACATACAAAACAACAGTGATGGAGTAATATGACCCATAAATAAGACACTAGTCACAGACAGAGTGCCCATTAAAGTTTTGTTTCCATTAATGCATCTTTTGCAGACTTATGTTAGTATTTATTTATTTATTTATTTATTTATTTATTTATTTATTTATTTATTTATTTATTTATTTATTTATTTATTTATTTTAATTTTAATTTTTTTTTTTTTTGCTTCTCTCTAGTTGCCAAACCCCGGGTCCACACCACAATGAAACCACTCTCAGTAAGTAAATGAGCCGGTCTTATTTTCTTTGTAACACAACAACACTGATCTGTATCCATTCACTAAACCTCCTCAGCTCAGGGTCCACCTGCCTGCTGTTGTTCCACAGCTCTCAGTCATAATTACCAAACAGAAGGAGCACAGTTATCACTGACAGCTCTGCTATCCCAATAATCTTCAGTACAGCGCCTGTGATATTAGGATATCTGGAGTCACCCTTAATGGGTCACTAGCACCCTGACACCTTCACGATGTCAGTATTTAGTGCTGCCCTCCATGAGAGGTGAAGACGCAGAGTTTCCCATCAAGCAGGCTGCATGGGGGTATTAAACTGCTGAGTTAGCTGCTCTGCAGACGGCCAGTTGGCAGCAGCAGGTTCTCATGAGTTCCTGCTGCTTTCTTCTGTGGATGTTTCAAGAGGAACATTTACCCACTGAGCCCTGCATCCTTTGTTAGTCTCATTAACATAAGTTCACAGAGCAGGACTGCTGCATTGTGGGAAATACTACTTGTCTGTTTCTGCACCTTCATACAGCTCCCTGCATCCTGTGTCAGGTCAGTCATGTACACAGAATGAGTTTAATATGAATAACGTTTGAATTTGATTCACTTATTGTTTTTTGATTCTCTAATCTCGGGAGGTTTACCTTTACCTTTAAGATTATTAAAGGTTCACATCTGAATTTAAGTTTGGATATGAGCCATGTTGAGGGTTGATTTAGTTTTAATAGCGCTGATAATAATGTCACTCTTATAATCCTGGATATATAAGCTTTTGTGCTCCGATAGAGCGATCACTGAAGATAGACACTCAGCTCTGTGCTTTCCATCTCCTGAAATATTGAACCCCAGAAGAGTCTTTAAAAAGCCTGCAGTAATATTCAGCATTCATGAAGAGGTGCGTAAGTGAGTTTTATTAAAAAGTGAAATAGAGCCATATAATTCCAATATTACTATTTGATATCAATTATTTAAACTCAAGTCCAATCATCCAATCTTTGGACAATTTAGCCTGAACGGATCTGAAATGATTTTCTTGAAGTTGCCAGCTCTCTAAGAATTGAGAAGAGTGAGTTTAAGGGAAGTGGAGGGAAATGAAGCCAGCACAGTTTTGAATGACACAAAGACTAAACTTCTCCCCAGCTGATGGATTTAAGTGTGGATTTATCAGAGAAGAGGGCTGTTTGGGTGTACACACAGCAGGACTTCTCCCTGCTTCCTCTATTTCAAGAGATGCAGGGAAGTAAATAACCCAGACCAGCAGCAGAACAGATAGAGTCCTTTTTTTAAAGATGTTAAATACAATGTAAGAGTGCATCATGGGATCCATCATCTGTTTGTGAAACACCTGCCTCATTAAGCTGTGACCAGATGGCAGCATTCAGCACACCTGCTCCTCACACACATCCACACAAGTCTTCTTCTACTCTGGTTAAGGAGGCGGTTTGATAATCTGATATGATAATGGATCACTGAATCCTGTCTGTGGAGTAATGTGTGATGTTACAGTCCAGACGTGGGGATTCTGGAGAGTAAAGAAGGATGTTAAAAAGAAAATAAAAATATAAAGAACGACCCTCTGTTTCTGACACAATCACATGTCTTCTATCTCTGTTACTTGACACACATCACTCAAAGCTGGTGGATTTTGTGCGCCTGACAGCACTGAAGCTTGGGGCACACTAAAAGGATGGACAGTCCAGGCAAGCAGCCACTAGAGGGCGCCACAGGCCTTTTTATGCAGTTTGAATCAACTTGGGGTTTGTAGAGGTCAAAGGGGCCTTAAGGTCTGCAGGTGCAATAGTATTTATGGAAGGATAACCTGTGTCCAGAATGTGTGTTTCTTTTCAGAAACAGCAGTGGGAACACATCAGCCTTCAGATGGTTGAATGTTTTCAGAAGTGTGCATTCAGCCTCAGTTTGCCTCCCAGTGTCTTGGTGTCTTGTTGCTTTGCGGTGTGCTCGTGCAGAAAACGTCTCTGGGGCTTTAGTTTTGCAGGAGCAGATGGCCGAACTGCAGAGCACAATCACAGATCTTTGCAATGTGAAGAAGCGGTGAGACTTTTTTTTTTCTAGTTTTGGCAACAAACAGATGAACCACACAGGAACCAGTTAGCTGAATAAAACCTGCTTATCGAGGCCTCTTCTGGACTGTTCTTGGGTTCGAAGTTTAAAAATGTGACTCTACATTATTTCTTCAGGCAGCTTTAATGTTGTTGCAGAGACTTTTTTTTTAGTCTCCAAGTTCTTGATATCATGAAAACCTATAATTTGCATGTCTTAGTTGTGAGCACACACACATGTAGCCATGCACAGAGGCTGTAATAAAACACTCCCACAGTGACAGGCACACTATATATGCACCTATTCATACTTTCACTCATCCAAAACCATTTGGGATTATATGGAGGATGGCTTAAAATTTGGATAGGCTACACTCCCTTTCTCTCTCCGTGTCTCTCTCCTATATTCCTGTAGAGTTGAATTATTAGATTGAAGTTGAATAATAAGCAGTGAGTCAAACAGCACAGCCTTCATCTGCGGAGCTGTAATTAACGGGGGCAAAATGCAGGCGGTGGCGAAGGAAGGAAAAAAAAATGCAAATTATTCTGCACAAAG